>JAKLLX010000018.1:0-333800 GCA_022813745.1 Naganishia kalamii | reverse complement strand
CGTTGCGTAATAAGTGTACATCGCTGTGCTAGTACCCTCTACAACGGCAGAGCTACCTTGCGAAGCAAGGGTGACCTTTTGCCCACGACAGAAGGCGTACGGCCCATTTGAATGAGTCCGGCGCTCCGCCGTCGCCCCAAAGTTCCTGATCTGTACGATCTCGGTCAACCGCCTCTCGGTCGCCCTCGTTCGCCTGCTTAAAGTCGGGGCCGAGCGCACGTGAATCTTCCAGAGTGATACCGATGAGTCCGTCTTGCGGCCTTACCACTCGAATTCCTGTATCGATGCTCTTCATGACGGTGGGGTTCCAGTTTCCGTTCGCTCCCTTTTTAAACAGCCAGTCATGCATCGCTTGCTGATCATCGAGAACTACGACCGCCTTGGGGTCTGGACTGGGAGGCTGGGGGACGTCGGTCCTCTTTCGCCATGCAAACATGGTTGGAATACCCGTCAACATCTCCATATAAGCCATCGTCGCATAACTGGATTCTGGTTGAATGCCATATTCGCCGAATTTCTTCTGCAGTCTGGCTTTTACTCCTTCGTCTGTCATCGCTGCCTGTAGGGCTCTGCAGGTAGAGTACAAGATAGACACCCAGCCGTTAGTATCCTGAGGCACGGCTGAGAAGCAGACGAATCGGATTGCGAGGACGTACCTATACCAAACAACTTGAGTCGGCGCATCCGGGTCCGGCGCGGTGACAGTGTCTCCGTCGGAGCGCCTTGCGTTACTACGTACTTCCGTCGTCTCTGGAAGATCAAACTGGACACATACGACCATAGGCTTGTCGCTCAGTGGAAAGAGATTGAGATTGACTACCCCCTTCTTTGTTACCTCGTCTTGCCGAATGACCGGAGCAGCCTTTGACGCGTTGTCTTCTCCAAGTTGGTGTTTGTCAAAGTTGGTATACTCGTTGGGAGCACCGAAGATCACTCGTGGGATATAGCTAACGATTACGAGGAGACCCGGTCACTGATGAAAATCTTGGCAACGACCGATACAATGACTCGACTTACTCCCACTTCCCTTTGCTGTCATCCCCGTCGACAAGCACCTTCAGTCCCATGATACTGTTGGTCACAGCGGACACTTCCTTCCACCAGGGTTCTTTACTGTTGGGCTCTCTAGCAGAATCCTGCCTCCTAGGAGCGCCGACCCACAGGGGAATGTCAGTTTTCTTCAGGTTGTCGCTGCAGACTCCCCCATTGGAACGTGGGGCGACTTGACGAGCGAGCACAGCTGATCGGGAGTGTCACATTACCATCAGACTTAAGCGTGTTTCTCGAGGTGCAGGAACGACGCACCTTGCACCAGTCCCAAGGCCGCGGCCGCGAGGGGAATGAAGGTTGATGGGAAGTCAACCATTGTCAAAAATGAGTGTTTGTTTGGCGGTAGCCTGACGTAAGTACCGCTTTGTTGATAAGGCTTAGGTTATGACAGTATAAATGCAGTTGAAATAGAGACAGGATGGGTACAATTAAACGGAGGGGGGTAAGCCTTGTCCAATGGTCTATATATCCTTGCTCTCACTGGAACCCTCGTCAATGGGAATAGTCGCTAGTGGTGTATCCTTTCCGCATGGGCTTTTCTTTTCAGGAGTGCCTCAAAGGTAGTGACGCGGCTGAAGACAGGCCACGATCAAAGGTGAGCTGGAAGGACGAAACGATGCAACAAGGGGATGGGCCGTGCAGAACAATAATGCGGAAGATGATTGAGGCGACTACCGCTAGCTTGACCTGCGGATTTCATGATCTGTCTCTACCGTGCGAAAGTGCTGAAGGTCGAAGGTATAGTCGCGTAACAGAGCCGTTGCCGTTACCTGCAGGAACACCATGAGCGGGAATGGATAGTGATTGCGATCGATCAAGACGCATCTAAGTCACTATAGTACAACATGGTTAAACACTCTGTTGGGGTTGGCATAGACCCGGGGTCTGCAATTAATGTGTGCCGGTCATGGCTCAGTGAAGTACTTCGTAAATTCCTGAGTGTTCCTGGCCGCTCCAAGAGTATCGATAGGGTTCTTGTCAGTAGTACTCAGACGTGCTGCCCACACGAACGAGTTATCCCACAGTTCTTGGACCTCCCGAAGGCGATCGCGATGTTCTGGGAATTCCGGGATCTCTTTGGCGAAATCGTCAGGACCTGGGGCTCGCGAATCCTGCAGGACAACCCCGCGCAGTTCATCCATAGGGCGCACAGCACGAAGTCCTGTGTCTCGATTAGCCATGACCGTTGGGTTCCAGTTGCCGTTGGCGCCCCCCTCGAACAGCCAAGCACGCATGGCTTCCGCATCCTTGAGCAGCTTGACGTGGTCCCCATCTGCGAAGGCTAGATCTTGTTGCCCATCTACCTTGCGCCAAGCGAAAGTCGAGGGGAGTCCTGTCAACATTTCCAACATGGCCATCGTGCCGTACGTGGTAGAAGGTTGAATGCCCGGTTTCAGCACTTCGTTTTGCTTGAGTCTAGTCTGTACTTGTTCATTCGTAATCGCCGATTGAAGTGCTCTACGAGAGGGGACGTCATGTTAGTCACTCGTGTGTGTGCTGAGTAGAATGAGATGCCGAGCGTCGAGATACGAACCTATACCAAACCACTCGAGTAGCGGCGTTCAGGTCCGGCGTGGTAAGGCCATCCGAACGTTTCGACGCTGGTACCTTCTCGGGAAGCTTGAAACGGACGCATACCTGCAAAGGTGCATCGCTCATTGGAAACAGGTTGAGATTGACTACCCCCATCGAGCTGTCTGACTCATCGGCTCGGACCATGGGAGAAGCTAATGCGAACTTGTCTTCTCCAAGCTGGAAGTTGTCCAAGTTGGTGGATTCTTTGGGAGCGCCAAAAATCACTCGGGGGATATACCTATAGAGTGCAGAGACAGGTATGAGAAGGAACGCAGATTAGCACCTAGAAGCATAGTAGCGCTTCGCAGCAAATGACATGTGACTGACTCCCACTTCCCCTCTGCGGTATCTCCTTTGACCCGCACCTGCAGGCCCATGATGGCGTTGGTGACGGCAGTCACCTCCTTCCACCATGTGCTATCCGCGGGGGGAAGATCTTTGGCAGCATCTTGCCGCTTGGGAGCGCCGATCCACAGAGGTATGTCCGTCTTCTTTAGGTTCCCGCTACAGGCTCCCCCGTCAGAAGGAGAGGCCTGCTGGCCCTGGTCCTTCGCAGGCGCAGCTGGTCCACATGCGATAACCTCTATCAGACAAGAGGCGTGTCATGCGATCCAGGATCGACTCACCCTGAACAAGTCCCATCGCTACTGCCGCGAGGGCAATGAAGGTTGGCGAGAAGAAGAACATTGCTGGAATGAATGTATGCTTGGCGTCGAGCCTCTTGAAAGTGACAGGTCTGGCAAATAGATGCGGCAATGAGAATCTCAAGGTCAAAGAGGGAGGTCGCGAGTCCTGGCCTTCGACAATTTATACTTGTGCCTCGCGTGACCTTTGCCGAAGTCACAAGTCGTCACCTGTGGGGCATCCTTCTAGCACCCTTCCGACAGGAACCTCAGCAGGAGTTCTTCTAGGGCGAAGAGGGTGCAGGAGACATAGGTGGCCGGAAGAATGAAACGACACGAAAAAGGGAGTGGATAGGTAACAGAGGGAAGGCACTGGGAAGCAGCATGACTTGGTGTTCAACAACAAAGGACAGCTTGTGACATCCACTTGTTCCGAAACGAAGGTGAAACCGAATGAAGCGCGACCGATAAGGGTGAAGTTCCCCCTTTCTTCGACATGGAAGCATCGACGAACAGGTAGGCTGATTCTCCATGCATGTTCGAGCTTGGTGCCTGACAAGCAGGGCCTTCGAGAAGACACGAATGGCGCCTTTGTTTTATAGTTGCGATGCAAGAGATGCCCTTTATTCGATGTTTAGATTGCTAACGTAGTTGACAACCCTCGTCCAAACTCTCGAGCATTACCTCCCGATTCGGCAAACTTGCCTAGGAAGAGTTCATCCGTCGCTAGCGGATGCACAATAGGGTCAGTCTCTGGATAGCGGGGCAATGCATATAGCGGACTTACGATGAATAACCATACCCTTCTTGCTCCAGATCGACATGATACCCTGCGCCTCTCCCAATCCAAGCTTCTCCATCACGTTGACGACCTCGAGGCCCCTCGCATGGGCGACATGGTAGTCGTTGACGCGGTCATATGGCGTCAAGGGGTATGGAGAGGGCAATGCGCCCACTAGACCGGTGTACAGGTCGAGAGATGGCTGGTACCGCGGTGACGAAAAAGAGAGGGCAGTCAAGACGCTTCCACGGGCCTGATAGCAGTCTGTTAGAACACTCCGTGTTCTGTCATGATCCCGTGGGAAGGCGAACTCACAAAGGCTTTTCGTCCTGAAATGTAGTCCAACAGAAGACGCGGCAGCGACAATGCGTAGCTTTCCAAAAGAGTAAAGTCCGGGCTTCGGTATTCCGTAGTCATGAACAAGGCTTGAACCTCATCGATAGCCAAGAGCACGTTGACACTAAGACGCCGATACATCAGCGTCAAGTACGAGACACCACAGCGCAGCATCGAACTCACTCTGTCTGCGCGCCCAAAATTTCAAACACGGCTTCCAGCGCGGACACGCCCAACGCCTCGGTCTTCGCACCCGCCGCAACAAGCTTGTCCAACGCATCTTCAGCGGCGAACGAAGCCTCTCCCACGTTGGCGGCCGAGCTCTGTATCACCACATCCTTCTCGAGCTTGATAGTGGAGAGAACGGTCTTGTTGGCGGCCAACATGGACGCCAAGAGTTTCGAGGATGCCGCCGGTTGGTGGAAGGTTTGACTGGCTTGGTTGTAGACGAAGGGAGAGGAGGAGTTGATGAGATTGATTGCTGAGAGGCAAGATACCGGTACAGTCAGTATTCAGCGCTTCATGGAGATTCAGCCTCGGCATACCTTGCGGGATGTAGATCACCACCGAGTCCAACTCGATTGCCGAATCTACAGCTTGCAGCATGACAGTACTCTTGCCGCATCCTCGGGTGCCGCCTGTCATAATTCGCATTTAGTCCTCCTTCCAAAATCCGGGTTCAGAAGACATACTGAGCAGTATCCTGTTCGATTCTGACGATCCGCTCGACGCCTTGGCAAGTCGCTCAGCGATGGTGACGGAGGATTCTCGGACTACGGTGGTCGGAGTATCTCGAGCGAACTTCGTGCGGAAGTGCCGCATCGGTCAGCTTTGATCAATGTGTATCAAGCTTGGAGCATCAAGCTTACCTCTTTTTCAATGTTGGCCGGAAGCCCGAATTTCGAGATCAACTCCCATCGTTGCTGCGAGAACCTAGTAGGCCTTCCGACGTTCTCCGCGTTGGTAAGGTTCTGTTTGAACGTAGCGGTGTCTTCAGCGAGATGTTCGGCTACGTGTTTGGCGAAAGAGACTTACGCTTGTGAATTCGCGCAAGCCCGAGAGATCAGGTTCGGGCCCAATGAGGTCAGCTCTAATAGCCAGAGCCGCTGCCTAGATTGCAAGAGGAATCAGAATGACGTTCCGGTTGAGGGAAATCGAGAAAGAGGAAAGAAGTTTACCTCCGCCTTTTGCTTTGCTTGTGCTCCGCCAGCCTTGGCCTTGCTGAATCCTCCTCCTTGTCGCTTGATAGGCTTCTTGGCTGCGTAGCAAAGAGTGTGAGCATCGATCACGGAACGAGTCCCCATTCATACTTACCGGGAGCCTTTCCCTTTGCGCCAGCGTCTGTGACCGCCGAGGTGGAGAACGACGCAGCCGCCAATCGACCCGAGGCCAAGCTTCGCAACGGCTGGGCGGGGACGAGTCGGGAGGTGGACGCTATGCAGCGATTGCAGAACGAAGCCATGTTTGCCGAGATGAAGCTGTTCCCAAGTATACCGTCTTCATCTGATCGACTTTAACTCGACATTTCAAAGGTCGCGATGAAACACGCGGACATTTTCGCTCAGACGCGGACAGGCCGTCTTTGGAAAACAAGCCCGCGCCCGATTACTCACCTCGAGCACCACCTCATCAGTGCTCATCAGGTTTCATGAAGGCTATCATTCCACTCAACTCGTTCAGCATCACCACCATGGCAGTCACCAAAACCCCAGTAAAGTCAGTCGACACCAGCGCGTCCGCACTGCAATCCTCCATCAGCACCCTCGTCCAGAATTACCGCGCGACCACCTTGACACGGACAAAGCTCATCGACTGCTTCCTGCTCGTGCTCGTCGTCTCAGGGGTCCTTCAATTCGCGTACAGGATCCTGATAACGAGTTATCCGTTTAACGCGTTCCTGGGAAGGTCAGTGTGCAGTCCCACTTGGAAGCGTTCCAGCTCGTGCAAGGCTGACTTGGGCTGCGCGGTTACAGCTTTGGCGGTACCGTTGGACAATTCGTTCTCCTTGCCGGACTGAGGGCTCAGACAGCACCTGACACCATCGGTGAATTCAAAGGGACCTCACAAGAACGGTAAGCTCCGCTAGTTCACGCGTCATGCACGAGCTTGTGCTGATCATCGTGTCGTGAACACAGGGCGTTTGCGGAATTCTGCGCAGCGTCAATCGTGCTACATCTATTCATGTACAATTTCTTGGGTTAAGCAGGTTGTATTTCACCTCGGATTGTAAAATAACGTTGACTCGACATCGTGCAAATTTGTCCCGGAAGCCTGAGTGAGGCGTTTCGAAGGATGAGCAACTATGAGCGTCCTTGAACTTGATGGTCGGCTGTCGGATCCACACCTCTCAGCGTGGAAGTCATTCGGCAGCGTCTTTGCCAGCCTGGATCAGGTGTGTCAACATTATAGAAACAGCTAAGACGCCGAATTATAGACCTACAACCCAAAACCGAATGCTACAAAAGTCGCTAGATGTATAGGCTACATCTTTGTTTCAACCACCACCATCTAATTGGACAATCTCACCACGACCGCTCCTGATTCCTCCCTCGACCGCCCACTAACCAAGCTCGCAAGCTCTTCAAACGCCTCGGACGCGTGTTCGAACGGCAACACCGATGCCACTTTGGGACGATACAGCGACATGACCGGAAGCTCCAAGATATCCCTCGTGTCTTGGCCAGAGACGTCAATCTCTGCGCCGCCAGGTAAGAGGTGGACATAAGATATCGCCTTCTTGTCCTTTTTCACGAATGCACGGCGGAGGGCGTGAAGCGAAGACTTGACTTGTGGTCCGGAAGGGACGTGGTCTGCGTCGTCGCCGAACAGTGTTACGAACCTACAAAACCAGATATGGATACGTTAGAGATGATGGCCACGGTCGCTACCGAGACTTGAACTTACACCCCGTTGGAACGGATAACCCGACGACAAGCGTCGTAGATCCTGCGTCCTCCAATCGTGTCGAGCACAAACTCGAACCCGCTTTCATGCTGCGCATTGATAACCGCCACGGCATCGTCCGCAATGACTTCCTTGGCGCCGTTATCCCACGCGTCTTCTTCGGCACTGGCAACGTCCAGCGGAACATGCGCTATCACGTGCAAGCCCATGCTAGAGAGTTCTTGTGCGGCGAGAGCACCGACGCCTTCATGGGCGTTGAGAATTAGGGCGCGGGATCCCCTTGTTTGTCCGAGGCAGGCGCGGTGAGCGGCTACACCCAGCAGGGGCAGACAGGCGACCTCTTCCAAGCTGAGATTGACGCCCAAGGGAATCCGAGCAAGACGCCGACGGTCGACGACAATGTATTCCGCAAGACAGCCGCTCTAGATGAAATTGAACTGTCAGCTTGGACCCGCCGGAGCAGACTACATGCTTACCTTGCGAATGTCGACCAATCCCATCACCATATCACCCTTCAAGATTACCCTTACATCTGCACCTACGTCCAGAGCCCGACCGACAAAGCTCCTTCCCGGAATCCACTTGCCCGCCCCACTTCCACTGGATGCCTTTTCGCGAACCATATCGGAATCGAATTTGTCCAAGGACACTGCATGCACTTGAACCAGAACCTGCGATGCGGAGATCTTGGATGGCGGTGCTTGATGCGACGAGAAAGAGACCGGCGCGGGTAGATCAGCCAGGAGATGAGCTGGCGTGGGGTTCGCATCCCGATGATGGATCAAACCGCCCAGCGAGGAACGCCGTCCGTTGAGTACTGAATTGTCGGAAACAGTGATGGTGGACATTGTTGCATGCGGCATCCCCAGTAACCGATGATCAAGCCTGTCTGTAGACTTTGTGGGATCCGAAGGTATATAGGCTCCTGAGGGAAGCACAAGCGATCTGTGATCAAGCGGAGACAATTTAGCGGAACGTCGGCGAGATAATTTCGCAGTGACTAACGTATAACCACTAGCTGGCTGTTCCGTGCCATCAGACCCCAGCAACTGCACAGAATCGCCTCGGACCGACATGACATCGAGCGCGCTTTCCTTTCCAGGCTTGACCGAAGATTTGCGTTTGACGCCATTTATCGACGGAGCATTCGATGCGCCATAGGCACTAGGAGCCATTTGACTTGCTCCGTCGTACTCGCTTTCCTCATACGGAATATCCTCACGATAAAGCGATGAGGCGCGGGAGTGCCCGTAGGTGTTGCGCCACTTGCTTTCGCCTTCGGAGACGTAGTCGCCATTGACGGACGACGCTCTGCTGTCCGAGCCGCCTCTTGTCATTTCGGCTACACGCGCGTTGACATCGTAGCCCGCGGGGAACGCTTGGCTATCACGCGGTCGATACGAGGAGAAGGATGAGCGGTATCCGTAAGCGGATGCTGAGGCCCTTCCATCGATAGACGGTGCACGTGAATGCGGAGCAGAACGAGGCGAGATGGGCGTCTCGGTTGGAGTAGCCTCTGCTTCATACATCTCTGGCAATAAAGTCAGGGTATTCGGATTCATCAGGTAAGGTGGATCGATAGACATCCGACGTGACGGGAATGCCGTTCCCGCGATCGGAGATGCCAGCATAGGCCCCATTGAAGGCGAAGCTGGCCGAGAATAGCTGGACATCGCAGGCGATGGCGCTCTTCGCATCGATTTTGTCGGACTAAGCGCCAAGGTTGGAAGGCTCTGTCGTCTAGCTTGCGATGCCGACGTCGGCACAGCTGCTGGAGGTCTTGCCGCCGACAACTGAGAATAAGCCGAGACCGACGAGACCACACTCTCCGGACGAGGTGGGGGCAGACTGTTGTTTGCCAGGGTTGGCACCGGAATCCACCGTTGATTTGAAGGATCCCATTTGAGGAATGCTGGCTGATTAGGATTAGACGGAGCTGGTGGGCGGTCTGAAACAGACGATGGCGCCGAGCTCTGCGGAGGCGTCGGACTGGCTGAGCGCAAGGCGGGAATTCGCGATGTCATGCTCTGGGCCTGACCTTGCCTTGATCGGAAGCCTTGATCCGAGTTTGTAGCCGACGTGGTGGAATTTGACGACGATCGACTGTTGGTCATCGATACTGGTCGTGGTGTCTGTGCCTGATTCAAGTGAGGTCCATCCGAGCTTCCGATGGCAGAGCCCAAGACGAGGCCGTTCGGCAACCGGTAATCTGTGCGCGATTCGGATGTCGCAAAGGCCTGATGAGACGGAGTCCCCGCTGTCTCCGTGTGTGAAGTTTGCACATCATGGAAGGGCGTATTCGTTAGATCCTGATGTGGCGTCGGTGGCTGCAGGGCAAAAGTTGGCGGTGCCAGGGACGCAATTGGCACAGGTGTTGAGGGGGCCTCCCTTTGTTGAACAGGTTGACGTTCCTGCCTATAAGGCGAGGCGTGTGCATCTTCAAACTGCCGCGGGGTATTTGACACACCGTTCACCAGCTCGCCTCCTGTGCCAAACGACAGCGGTTGCGAGTCCTCTGAAGACGGTCCGAGGGGACTAAGTGGGGGTGAGAGGGCGTACTTTCGGCTGACCTGATCCCCGTTGTTCCTGTGTAAAAGACGATCAAGCACGCCGCCGCTCGATCGAACGGAAGCCCGACTCTCCGATCGGATTTGGCTCGTCGATGATGCCGCTGCATGAGACGATCCAGGGCCTGACCACGGTGAAGCCGCATCGTAGCTGGCCATTTCCGCTTGCGAAGCATTGCCCTGCGTTTGCATGCGGCCCCCATGATCCGACGTAGGCGGGGTAAGCTCGCCGTATTCGTTGTATCGTGCCAAACGTGCAGCCGGACGAGCACTTTCAGACGGTGACGATGTCCTGCTATCGCGCAAGGTCTCCTCCCCGCGGTACTCCTGAGGCGGTTCTTCCATTGTCCGATCTCCAGCGCGCATAGTGCTTCCCCGAGCCGAGGGTCCTTCGTCTCCTCCGGAATCCGCTTCGGCTTCTGCGTCCGAGACGTCGTCCCTCATGTAGCCCGACTGCGGAGGTGCATACGTGTCAATCGTTTCGATGCGATGGTTCGCTGTGGGATGCGTTGGTGCTGAGGCCGAAGGCGCTGGTACTGTTGCAGGGCGCGCATCACCGCTGTGGCCCTCATCCTCCGACAGCGCTTCTTCCGGATCCGAATACGCCTGTTCCTCCTCCTCTTCAACTCCACGTTTCGATTTTGGAGCTGGAGGCGCTAGGTCCAGCGCTGAAAATGTCGCCATCGCTGCAACGACTTCCTGATTCCGCTTCTGACGTTCCTGCTTGGAATTCGCATTTACTCCGAGCGCCGATGCAGAACGCATCATTTTTGAAGAACCGATGTGCGACTCGGGAGCCTGTTGTTCTGTATAACGATCGGGTTGCCTGGCCTTTTTTGCCGTCGCTTGAGAACGGGCTCGAGGGGTATAACTTGAATCACTTGCGGGGATCGAGCTTGTCCGCGACGCTTTTAGAACGGTTGACGACTTTTTCTTGCCAACTTGCGCCGGATCGTGACTCGCCCGTCTACCTCGTTCCTCGTTCCCCGCCACACCAAAGTCCCGGCGACGCACCCTCCCGTCCGCATACCCATCATCCGAATCATCCACCTCGGAATCCCGCCCGTACCCATCGTATCCCTTTGTAACGGTCTTTACAGGACGGCTTTGCGGATCATACGGCGTTGGATAGCCACTGATGGGGTCGTAGTAGGCGTTGGCGGAGGAAGCGTACGACCTGGACGGTTTCTTGAATCCGAACGGCATTGTCGCTGTAAGAGTTCGAGATCGTTAGAGTTCGACGCTTCAAAGGTATCTTGGCACGAACGGAGGTTTCAGGCAGCTCCGCAGGCTGAGCGACCCTTGCTTTCCGGATACTTGACGCAAAGTGAGTGTACACTGGTCCACGTAGTCTGAAGATCCTGTTGGGCGACGCAAGCAAGCCAAGTATCCTCAACTCAAAGGGAGCAAACCGCGGCGACTCATGTCTATTTACTTTCTGCATTTGTTCCCTCTTCGATCGTCCTTTGACTTTTATTTTCGAAAGTGCGTCACTAGGGCTAGTAGCCCCGCTGTACAGTTGCTGCAGTACAGTGCTGTCTCTGTAGATGGTCAGCTAGATGGACACCTGATGCATACTGCGCCTGCCAGGGAGCATCTCCCAGTCATGAGCAATGCATGCGACAGGGAAGTGGCCGCACAAAAAGAAGGTAAAGACAGCGTCGTCTCCAGAGGTCTTCTCGTCTCTGCCTTTGTGACTGCTCCAGAAGTTTCAGATGCGATGACATGCACTCAGCTCAAGTCTGCCGTCATTACAACACCCCGTGGCCCACACCTCTCCCTTACTCAAAGAGCCTTGTCACCACCCCCAACAACTTACTCCGACTCTCCCGCACGATCAGCCTCGATCCCTCCAGCAAAAATTCAGGCTGCTGTATAAACTCGAAAATCATCTTCGCCCTGTCCCCTGTGCGCAAGACACCGGTGGGATGGTCGATGCTGACCACCCGTACTGTCTGTCGGATAGAGTTGACGTGACACATGGCCTAGGAAGACCGAGTGTTAACTTGGGACCCCTGACGCGAAAAGCTATAGACTTACCTGGTATTTCGGTTGAATGGTCGAGTTATGGCTAAGGGAGGCGCATTGCTGAGAACCCAAAGTGGCGACTGCAGCGAAGTACTTACTACAATATCAGCATCTGCGCTTCGAACCGCTTGATCGCCTTGGGAGGCGGAGCGTTCGCGGCCAGTATCACCATGCCTGCGATTCGCACCAGTAAATCAGCGATGGCGTGGAAGCGGAAGGTATTGGAATACGTACCCTTTCGTAGTTGGTTCCTGCGTATGCGCTTCAGGGCGAATCTGTCGAACACCATATCAGCTCTGAAACTTGAAGCTGTTACGCCATTCGACCTGACTTACGATACTGACTGCCCTGCCTCCGCGCTCTCCACGTCAACTCGCTTGCGCTGTATTGACTTGATAGTAGTCGGAATGAACTGCCCCACACTGTCGGGACCCAGCACGACTGCGTCACCGACTGAGAACGCAGATACGAGACGGTCAGCATGAGAAGCCGGTAGTAAAGCTTGCTTGACTTGCTATGAACTTTCCCGGTATTGATGATACCGCTCTGCAACCAGATACGCGATCAGCGTTTAGTTGCCCAGAAAGTCACAACCTACTCACTGCGACAGCACCAACAAAGGGCACACTGAAACAATCCGAGATACTAAACTCGAACGAGCCCTCGGTCGTATATCTCTCGCTGCCCTGGGAGGTCTTCAAGCAATTGAGCAGTGTCCGAAGATGGGGCAGATTTTTGCCGGTGACGTTGGAAATCATGAACACTGGACACACTCTACGGAGACACAATCAGACGGAGTCATGATTTCTCAAGGATATACGTACTTGGCATCCCTCATATTGCGTGCACATTCGACAGCTTGCTCTCGGCTCTCCACCCACACCGGTACCTTGCTATCGGAATGCGGAAGGTTCAGCGTGTAACACCGCATTCTTTCGCGGTCACATCACCTACCGTACACCCTGTGACCTCAGCACCTTATTCAATTGCTTCACCGTTTGTTCCAAGACATGCGCTGGTGTCATATCGATCTGTCGACAGGGAAAGTATTAGCATGCCAACGTATACACGGGTCGATGGGCGTTGCGACTTACTTTGGTAACGCATATCTGAAGGGAAAGACGGAAAATTGTCAGACCTCTGAAATCTGATGGGAGAAAGAAACAGATAACGCACTATGACGGGGACGTGCAAAGCCAAAGCAACACCGAGATGCTCCTACATTCGGCCAGTCGTAATCAGTCGCAATATCGCTATGACCAAATGTCAAGCAACGCCTACCTTGCTCATTCCTATCAGACCTGCATTTCCGCCAACGATGAGCATCACGTAGTCCGGCGAACAACCAGTCAGTCCGAAGAGAGTCGTCTTGAGGTAGCTAATGTTACGATCGATGTTTAGACACCAGACTCCGAGAGGTGGCCCGCCGCACTCACCGCTCGTGACCTGCCAGATCAATGAAACTGACCACCTTGGAACTCTTGGAACATATTTCATCCCAAGACATCTTCTCCCGCTTTGCTGTGGTGAGGTGCTGCAGGTCGACACTTGCGGCGTGGCCCGTCGGAACGACCGCTTCACCGGTTGGCGAAAACCCAAGGATCTACGAAAGGCGGAGATGAGGAACACTGACACAGGTGCCGTGCGATAGGTCTTACCTCCATTCCGACGCTTGACGTTCGACCAGTCTCTACTTCGTGCTTGTGCCTGAACAAGGCAACACGAGCCTGAGAGCCTGGATGAGTAACAGGAACCAAAGGGAAAGAATGGCATATACTAACTTTGCCTCTTCCGTCGTCCAAAGCTCCTCGGGTCAAGACACCTGTACGATACTGAGTGAGAAACCGCTGTGGCAACCATTTGTGTGCCAATCCACTTACCCAACATTGTAGACTTTCCAGCATCGACGTTTCCAACAACGGCAACTCGAACCTCGACAATCTCCTCTGCATTCTTCGGCGTCCACCGGAGCATCCAACATCCCCTGGCACCCCGCACCGAATCCTCAGTAACATAAAGCTCTGACAACTCGGCATTGACTGCCTTTGCGTTCGCCTGCAAACGAGCGACAAGCTTATCGAGCTCAGCCTTGCTAGCAATCCTGCGCCCTGTCCCTGTTGTCGACGAGGAATCTACTCCTTCGCCCTGGAGCTCTTCCGCCGGAGGATGAGTGCCGAGGGAAAGGATGTATTCGCCGTGGTTGTGTAGTAGGACGTGTCCTAGCTTTGAGCGCAAGGGATTGTCGTCCGGGTTGGTCTCGCTTGAGAATTCGGTGAACAAGATGTCCTGTAAGGAGAAGTTATGAGCCTTTGCTATAGATGAATATTCAAGAGAGTCTGACAGTACCCACCTCGAGCGTCTCCTCGTGCTCGACCGGCTTAACATGCTGTTCGCCTTCCGCCAATGTCGGCGCTTCGACTACAGCCTTCTTGACCGGCTCCTTCCCCTGCGAACGTGCGCTCTTATCCGCATGCGCCTGTGCATTCTTGACCGGCGCATGCTTCTTATGTCCATGGCTCGCTGCTTGCTCCGCGGCTAACCTCAGCTCGTGTTCGTGTCGGGCTTTCTGTGCGTCGCTCTTGACCTTGTCGATCTCGGCTTGGAATGCACGTAGCGAGGTATGCGCGGACGCTGTTGAGGCTGCCATTGTGCTTCTATGGTGTGAGTGATGTACGATTGGCGTGCCAAGGTGATTAGCTATGCCAATAAAGGGAAGGTGGCAACTCAACGATGTCCAGTCAAGCTCGCGATCGATGAGGATGACTCTGTTCGTCCGGGGTAATTTTGCATCCGGCGGGGCCTTCAACCCTTTACCCTTTACACCTTCATAGTTTCTCCGAGGTCATCAGGCGCCGACATGGATTTACCAGTGAAGCACAAGTACAAGTACGCTCGGGCATAATAGTCAACAGAGTACGTTCGATGTCAATGGGCATCGGTTTGATGTGGAATGATTGAATAGTTCGTGTTTCAACTCCTCAAAACCCATGCAAATTCATTGTCCGCCCAAAGTCTAACGCTCTATAACCATACATCTGTCTGCGCGGTCGTCCCGCTTTGTGATCACCCAGAATCAGAGTTCGACTCCACCGAACCTCCTGACCCGCTCTCTGACTCCTCATCAGACTCTTCTTCCGAACTGGAATCACTGTCGGATTCCTCACTGTCGGAATCATCACTCTCGTCGTCCGATCCACTACTTCCGACATCGCTCGAGTTGACTTCCGTTTCCCGAACTACCGTCGGGTTTCCCTCTTCGTCGATTTCCTCCTCGACAGCGATCCACCTCAGTTCAGACGGTGCCGGGATCTCCACCTCGCGGAGCGCCTGAAAGTCCCATACTTCGCTGACGAGGGTATCCTCCTCACGGTCCTTCCATATTTCGAGTTCCAAGACTCCCGGTACTTCCGGACTGTACCGGAGGTATGCTTGCAGGCTTTTATGGATCAGTCGAACTGCGAGAATGCTGCGTCCTGTGAATGCTGCGTGGTCTGGGCGCTTTTCGTGAGCGAGGGCGTAGGCGCGGGCGAGGTGCCGGACGTGACAGTAGACGTGACGAAGCCGCCAGCCGACGGGTCCGAGAAGGCGGAAGTGAAAATTGACGTGCTCCGTGTGGTCCAACAAGAGTTGAGTAAACTACGGGCGGGGAAGCATAAGCCACCGAAAAGCGAGTTATCTCCATAGTACTTACTGCTGCCTGGAATCGCACCGCCTGAACGTCATTTTCGAGCACCAGCATGAACAACGGTAACGACTTGGCACACAGATGATCTGATTGAAAGTACCCCTCTCGACTCTGAGCGAGCATCCGGCAAATTTCGAGCACGAATTCGTACGTCAACGTTTCGTCGTTCCCTGTCAGCTTGACGCAAGCCTCGCTGATCGCCGCATCCTGGGGAAAGGTGTAGTACCCCTTGGAATTGACATCGCTCGGCAGGAGTGTCGCGCCGTCCCCTATCTGCAGGTAAAGGTTCGAGCTCGTGCAATTCCGGATTGACTCGACGTTACCCTCGTCCCGATGTCGGATAGGCGTTTGTCGGATGAGTTTGAGAAAGTTGTTTGTCGTCATTGTCTGTTGAAGACGCATGAACATGACGCGCTCGTCGGTGTGCTTCAATGAGCAAGAAAGTCGAAGTTTTGGACAGTGTATCTGGACTTCGTCCGTGCGTATGCGACGTGCGACCTTGTCAAAAGTGCTCGAGGTGAGTGTAAAAGCGTATCTGGACATGACGAGGGATAATCAGCATGTGTCGAACGCCAGGGAGGAATACTCACTTGATGTGTTTCCAGCATTCGTGATCCCTCGGAAAGACCGTCATCCAGTCCCTGTTGTCGTCCCAAAACACGGTCTCGTACAGGATTGGCATCGTGATGGATCGGAAAAGACTGCAGCTGGTATTGACGCTTGCCAGGGTTCCAAGTGCCCGTGATCCAGAGACGAACTCGCAGACGATGGTGATCAATTCCACGGGTAAGCGTGGAGATGGCTGAAGGAAGACAGTGACAGTTGTCCACCCGTCAGCGAGAATTGGGTATGTTGAAAAGGACAACCCACCTGGTCATTACCTACTATGCACTCTTCTTCCTCCCTCACGAGCATATCCCGCTCTGCCTGCCTTTGTCTATCCTCTTCCCTACGACGGTCGTCTGCCTCTTGCTTCCATTGGCGAGCTCTCCATGCCGCAAGCGCTGCTGCTGCTTCGATCTCTTTCATTCGAGGCATATCAGCGATTACGAACAGGTGCACAGATTGTTGGATGGCAGTCGAAGGCCGAGAGGGGTATGTTGTCGATGGGTTCCGCTGGCTTCGAAGGGAAGAGCGGAGAGGGGGAGAGCTGACAATTGATGGTTCGAATCAAGAAACTCAAGCGTAAGCCCACCAGATCACAGGCTCATCGTGTCTCTCGATCACTCGGTCGAGTTTTCAGTGGGAGTGGCGACGGCTAAATCCGGCGAGCTGTGCGACTCTGCTGAGCTCTCTGCTGCTGGTATTCGGATCGGAGATCCTGAACCCAGTCGTTTCTGCCCATACAGGAAAGATGATGATTGCCGTCGGCGAATGCGCAAAATGAAATGGCCATCTCACCATCTTGCCACCGATCTCGCCGTTGCAGAGAAGCGAAGCGCAAATCTCGAAACCGATGCATATTCGTATTACAACCGGTACCACCTCACCGTCTAAACCCATCTACCGAACGGAACTCATGCGACATCCATCGCGGTCGTAGCTCCGAGATTCGACGACGGCAATATCTTGACCTCCTCCTTGACAATCAAGTTCTTGATGGACTCCTTTGTAAACGCCGTCGTACCGCGTCGGAACTTGTACTCTCGTTGCTTGTTGCCCCTCTCGTTCTGATGAGCAGAGCGTTAGGTCCCAATATCACGTGCAAGTGCGAGCAACACGTACCGGCATCTCGTAGTTCCTCAACATTTCTGTTTGATCTTTCGTGATCACACAGACATCGACGTTCGAACCGGACCCCAAATCGTTAAAGATACCCGATCGAATAGCTCTTGAAACGAGCGCAATCGCTTGTTCGCGCTGTTCAGAAAGTCCTCTTCAGCCCGACGAACCACGCAGAGTCATCCATTGCGAACATACCGTCAAGTCCTCCTTGTAGCCGCTCTCAAACACCGCCATGGCGGCCATACTTCCACTTCCCATCGTCACGTACGGCAACTTGTCCGTTGAACCGTGCGCGTGGACGGTGAAGAGGTGTGCGCCGGTTTCGTCAACGCCGCCGATGACGAGGTAGGCGCCGACGTGGCCTTGGTACCTAAAAGTGCCGAACGGGTCAGCGTGAACGTGCGGAAATGTAGCGATGACCATGCGCACCTGTAGAGGTACTGCTTGAGCATCGTCATGGCCGTCACCACCTGAGGCTTTCGTCCGCTAGACAAGGCATGTAGCTAAAGCCCGGAATCATGATTAGAGTCTACTCCGAGATGCATACACGCATCGCTGCTTACTTCGATGTTTGATGATATCAGGTTGGTGACGAATTCCGTGTCGGCAGCAGTACCGGCACCACAGCATCTGATGTGGTTGGCGATGTAGTGGATCTGAAGAGGTGAAAGGGATGATCGTCAGCCTCTGTTCCGGTCGACATCTTCCAGAGCGCAAAGCGGAATAGGCCCGGACCTCGACGCCGCACAGGAGCCTTGTGGGCTATAGAGGAAATTGTTCTTCCGTAGGCGTGGTACGTACCTTTTCACAGTTCTTGTCGGCAACGATAGGACCCCCTGTCGCCCTGGTGTCGGCTCCCAAACACACCCCTTCCGGTTCGCCCGTGTTTCCTCCGCCAAACTTGACGCCTACGATTGTCGTACCCGTCGAAGTAGCTATGGAGCAGCAAAGTGGTAAGCAGACAAGCAAGGTGATGAGATGTTCTTGCGGACATACCTTTGGGCAATGCGCTCCCCAGACGTTCACCGAGGAACTGGTTTCGCGCGTGGTTGCTAAAGTCGAATCCAATGTTGTTTGCCGCGTCCATATTGCTGTGAGGGAATCCGAGGTGATGAGGATGACAGAAGTACAAGGTAACTGATCATCAGAATCTGACAAGAACCAAGACCTGGTCGATTGCTCATCGTGCACACGCCTCGTCATGCAACGGACATGAGCCTTTAATTTCAGCTTGAGCCAGAGTTGTCTCGAGGTGCCCCCTTGACCGTGAGTCGCGAGACATCATGTCCAAGTAGAATCTAGCCATCAACCTGGGAAGATGACTGTCGACCTGTTACATTTCTATTCTTGACAGTCAGAATCACAAGCACATCTTGCTATATACCCACAATCAAGATGTCGCAAAGCAAGACGCCCTCGAAAACCAGCAAGTCACGGCATACGACGCCATCCAAGTATGCGGCTTCCGCCCTGGCTTCCACTTCCCATGCGAACATTACAGTAGACAGCTTTGACACGTCGTACGCCAAGGGGGATCTGTGAGTTACAGGCGGCACCTATGATGACGTGAAGTTGACCTATGACCCAGGACGAATCCCTTCATCACCAAAAAGGCTCCCGGATCGACCAATGTCTCGCCCCGCAAGTCTTCGTCGGTCGGAAGACCGCCAATCGCGGTGGGCTTGGGAAGTTCGATGAATGTCAACCTGAGGAGCAATGATGGTGAACGAAAGGATCTCGCCAACACGAGTTCGGGCAGCAGTTCTAAATTCTCAACGGGGAGGAATGTAAGTCGCCCCAACAACGTCAAACACCGACGCTAACCCTTGTTAACAGCTGGACCGCTTCATTCCCTCTCGTAAACCATCCATAGACGCAATCCCGTCCCTCGCGGCAAGCGCCAACAACTCGCTCAACGCCAGCATGTCCGAAATGTCCTTGGGCGACACCTCGACAGTCTCCAACCATGAATCTGCAGGCCAACACACACGCATCCTCTCCTTCGCCGCTGCTCCGCCTCCACCGGCTTCCCACAACCCTCACGGGAACGCACACCTCAACCTTTCCCGGCAATACACCCCAGGGAACGGCCGAGCCTCCCAAATGTCGGGCGCACGGGGTTCCGCCTCGACTGCACCGGTAGCGCAGAAACGACGGATCCCGACGATTCCGGATCGAGTGCTGGACGCGCCCGGGTTCAAGGACGATTATTACTTGAATTTGATCTCGTGGAGTTCGAGTAACAAGGTGGCGATCGGGCTGAGCGAGTTAGCGTATGTTTGGAATGCGGATACGGGGGATGTGACGAGTATGGGGACGGAAGGGTGAGTCGAGTCTCGCTTTCGCTCAAGAGGGAGGTAGATTAAAGTACTTTGGGTCTCTAGGGAAGGACTGCCCGAGGTCTGCTCCGTCTCCTGGGCCGGCGACGGATCGTTCCTCGCCATCGGGAACGACCAAGGCGACGTCGAGCTCTGGGACGCCGACACGGGACAACGCGTGCGCAAAATGTCCGGACACCAGGTACGTCTCGACCCGAATCGCTCTGCTTTCCACATGCTAACGGTGATCCGACAGGCTCGAGTTGCCTCCTTGTCGTGGAGCGGGAGTGTCGTGTCCTCCGGATGCCGCGACGGGTCGATCCATCACCACGACGTCCGAGTCGCGCAGCACAAGGTCCAGGACCTCCGAGGTCATCGAGCGGAGGTGTGTGGGCTCGCGTGGAGAGGTGACGGGCAGTTTTTGGCGTCGGGCGGGAACGATAATGTTGTGAATTGTTGGGAGTGAGTGACGTCGGCTCTGGGTGAGAGGTGTCGCGCTTATGTTTGGTATCAGTGGACGAGTCGGGCAGTCGGTGTTGACGGATGCAGAGGGTCTGCCTACGGCGCCGCCAAAGTGGCAGAAGATGAATCATACAGCGGCCGTCAAGGTACGTCGTGGAGCGGGAAGAGTCGCGATGGACACTGATACGTTTGTGTAGGCTATCGCGTGGTGTCCATGGCAAAGCAGTCTTCTCGCAACAGGCGGTGGAACAAGTGATCAAACGATTCATTTCTGGTGAGCAGTCTGCGATCTCCGCAAGCCAGACATCTAACCCCTACCCAGGTCATCAACCACCGGCGCGCGACTCTCCTCACTCCCGACTTCGTCGCAAGTAACTTCCCTCATTTGGTCCAACCACTCTAAGGAGATCCTCGCGACGCACGGATTCCCAGACAAGAGCATGACGCTCTGGTCCTATCCCTCCTTGACGAAGGTGCAGGAGTTGCAGGGCGCACACGATGAGCGTATTTTGGGGAGTGCGGTCAGTCCGGATGGGTGTACGGTCGTCACGGGTGCCGCGGATGAGAATTTGAAGGTGGGTTATCAAGTTCATTCCTCACTGTCCGAGGATCATGCTGATATATGCATGTCTGTTGCACCCAGTTCTGGAAGATCTGGGACGCAAAGAGCAGCTACAAGTCAAAGTCGGAAGATAGGGACGAGAATGGAGCGGTGCGGACGAAGCACTCGTCTGCCATGTGGCGATAGGGCGAGGAGTTATGTTGCATTTGAATAGTATAAATTTGTAGCTCGATGTCCGTTGTTTTGTGAACTTGGCTATAGTCATCGTGTATCAGTTCAGTATAGAGATCCACCATATGGAACTGCTGTGAAGTTTAAAGTACGGTCATCTGGTCACCTCGCTAAGCGCACTCCCCGTCATGTGACGTGCATTAATGCGCTTTCATTTGTGCCGCGGGGGCGGGGAAGCGACTGTGGGGGCAGATAGATAGACACTGTTAACTCGAGGCATCTGCTGGTCCTTGCCTTCACTCCTTTTCTTTCCCGCCACCACCAACAAGATGCCACACACCGCTGCATATCCAACACGCCGCGAAATAGAACGCAAACTCTCCCTCCGATCAGCCACGGACGATAGCCTCCCGCTCCCGCCGTCACAACATGCGTCATCCACCTCGCCCCTCCCCGTGACGCACTTTGGATCCCCTTCCGTCGGCGAGACATACACCACGACGGGCACAGGGACGGCCACGGCTTCGGCGGCGGGGATGAGTGAGGTTGAAGATCTGGAGGATATTGGAGAGGAGGAAGAGATTGAGGATGAGTTTTCAGAGGGGGAGATGATGGTGCATGAGACTGGAGAGGGGAGTGATGACGGTGAGGGTAATCGGGTGGGAGGTGTTGCTGCGCAGAAACAAGCGCCGACGCAGCAGGTCCCTCCGGATGTCGAGCCGATCGACGAGGATCTGCGGAGGAGGATGGAGGGCGAAAGGCTGGTCAAGAGCGGTTACTTGATGAAGAAGGGCGAGCGGAGAAAGACGTGGAAGAAGCGGTGGTTTGTGCTTCGGTCGGAGAAGCTGGCGTACTACAAGGATGAAAAGGTGTGTCCTATACAAGGAGGTTGGGTCTTGACTAAAGCTGACCCATCGTCCAGGAATACGTCCTCTGCCGGATTCTCAACTTGCGTGACATTCACTCGGTCCTCGCCGTCCAACTCAAGAAGAACCAGCACCACACCATCGGCCTCGTCACCTCTTCCCGCACATACTACGTCCGCGCAAGCACCGCCGCCGAAATGGAAGCCTGGATCCGCGCACTAAACGAGACTCGACGGGCGCTGGCGGAACGTGATGAGCTGGTCGAGCGTGCAGACGAGAGGACAAGAGCGGCCGCCAAGGGACCTGCTGCTGCCTTGGGAACGGCGGTACCCATTCCGGAGCGTGCGGGACCCACGGACCAGAACTGGTCGTCGACCGCGGGGCTATCGGAGTCCATGTCGGCCATGTCACTATCGACGTCTGCTCGATCATCGCATGCTCACGCGACCGTACAAATGTTGCCGTCCTCCTCCTCGGGAGAGGTACACGATACACCGAGGAAGACGAGCCTTCCTCCACCGCACGTTGCGGACCCAGGACGATCGCTCGCTCCGCCGAACGCGACTCGAGGCAGTCTCTCGGCATCCGCTTCGGCCGCGTCGGCGAACGAGTTTGAAGAGTACGGGATGACGCCTGTCGTTTCGGGTGTCAGTGTTGGAGCGGGGATCATCACCAGTTCCGAGAGTGAAGATGAGTGCGGTGGACGGGCATACGAGATTGGACGGAATGGGTCAGGATCGGTTGGACGGACGATCGATTTCGATGAGAGGCAGGCGTATGCGCCGCAGCATACGTTGAGTCCCGTTTCCAATGCTACGTCGCCTACGATTACGTCTCCCGTCAACTACGGAACATCCTTGGCGTCACCGCTTCCCATCAATGGCAACGCCCCTCCGGCGCCGATTCAGACCGACCCGCACAAGGTCATCCTCAGTGGTTACTTGACAAAGCTCGGCAACAAGCGAAAGACGTGGCGCAAGCGGTGGTTTGTGTTGACAAGCGGGGAGTTGGTGTATACCAAGAGTCATATGGTAGGTGCAGTGCAAACATCTTACGAACGATTCCTGATATGGCTCACCTTTCTCCAGGATACACGCATCCACCGCTCAATCCCGCTCAGCTGCATGCTCGACGCTCTCGAATTCGATGCGCTGCCTTCGCCGGATTCGGCTGGCGATTCTTCCTCGGACGGCGGAAACATTAGCGACGGAAACGGACCGTCAAACACCACGAGTCCCGTACGGGGCGCCGCGAAATCCCGCACAAATTCGCATTCAAGCCGCTCCCATCGTCGCTTCGGTGGTGCTCAGGTATCCTCCGCCGCAGCGTCCGGTAACGCTTCCTCGCCCTTCTCGGCACAATGGCAACACACATTCCAAGTCGTTACTCCGAAACGAACATTCAAGCTCTGCGCACCGACCGAGGAAGAGGAGATCAAGTGGCTCGCGGCGCTGAGGGCGTTGATCAATCGAGAAAGGGGCATGATGTCGCCGGGCGCAAGCGGGAACGCGTATACGAATCGACAGCCGTCTTTGCCGCCAGCGGTGGGAATCACACGTGCCAGTCCGCGAACCAATACCATTGCGATCCCACCTGCCTCGGCGCCAGTGGCTATTAGTTCTCCAATCTCGATGCGGCCAACTCAGGGATACGAGGCATCATCAGTTCCGTCGACAAGGGCACGCCCAGACCTGCCAACATCGGAATCGATCACAGATCATGCCTCGTACTTTCCGCCCCAGGCCGCCGCGTCCACATCACCTCCAGCACCAAACAACACGACCAGACAAGCAGGAACACCGAGCTTGCCGCCGTTGATCACGAATCAGTCACGTCGAACACGATCGGCGACTCAGAGCGCCAAGGCTGCCGTGGCTGATGTCGTTCGGAGGTTCCATCCGGAGACGTCGCATCATCCGCATCCCCAGGCGCAGACGTAGATATGGCCTCGCTTCGACTACAGTTGTACGTTTCAAAGGGTCACCCACAAGTTCGACAATTTGGCATACCACGCGTTCCAAGGTTGTGCTTACGAAAGCAATCTAGCTCCATGATGAGCCCAGTTGGTGGGCAATCTCGGAACGAACAGGAACGCCGCAGCGATGCCTACATCTCGAAGCTTACATCTTGGCGCCTAGCATCTCAGCACGATGTCGAGGGCGCGGGGCGCATCGAAACAGTCAGGATACCGAGTGTGCTCTAGGACAGAGCCGCTTAATGTTGTGGTTCTCAGGCTAGTATGCTCTCGTGCCACGGCCTCGGAATCGACGGTTGCCTGTCATTGGCTTCTGGATGACATCATACAGCTTGGATAAAGCCCTTGCGAATTCAAGGCGTACAGTATAAGCCATCTTCACCCATCACACATCGTCCTCCATGCATCGGGTACCCCTCAGATGATAGCCTTTCGTACAGCTCCGGGCCTGGCACTCGCCGTTCGTGCACTGGATGACGAGAGGGTCAGTGGACAATCCGCATTTCTTCGTAAGAGGCGGAAGCACTCACAGAAATCTCGTTCGCGCCGTCTATTTCGGAACAATCTTGTCCGTATGTTTGTCCATCACGAGGATATCGACAGCCGCCGCACGATTCAATGTTGGTAGAGGTGTTTAGGCACTCGAACGACACACTTCTTCCCCTCGGTCGCTGACTGTCATCGCCAACGTAACAAGCCGTTTGACCCCGCGGACACTTTGCAAGACTGTCTTTGAAACCGCGTCGTCGGTCCAACGTTGGGACTCCTGAGGAACAGCTCTGGGCACACGTGTTGTCGCCGCAGAGCGAGTAGCCTTGGTCAGCGTTGCACGCTGCGAAGAAGACGAGGCGCAGCTTTGCTGTTAGTCGCCGTGTCTGACTTTAGCGACTCAGTGAGGCGTTCAAGACGTACTGTACATGCACTGCCCATCATCCTTGGGCCCAATGGTATCTGCTTGAGCCGGACACGCGAGCGTGTGGCCGAATAGGACCTCACAGCCTGGCATGTTCTGTATCGGACAGATAGTGAGTGATGTTCGGCGAGACCTGACAGGCAAACTGTGCTCACCGACTCGGCAAAGACAGTTGCAACCTTAAGAGTAAGTGCAACGGTGACCGCGCTGTACGACCCGTAGTACGAGATCGCCCTTTCCAATTCAGACGTATAATCTTCGCCCCTGATGTGCGCCTCTATTTGCGTCAACGACCAAGGGGTGAACTGCCTGCAGAGGAAACGAAGGCGTATTAACAGAGACCGCTCAAAGTCCATTATTCACAGGATTCAGGCGAGCTTTGAAGCGTACCCGTTCTCCATGCAAGTACATTCTAAAAATCCAAACTAGTCCACGCGAAGAAGAATTATCACAGATCAGCAGGGCGTCCGACATGATGAGGGTAAATTCAGGCTGAACAACGGACCTGGTAGACATCGTACAGGTTCCTGTTGGTTAGCATGAAACCTGCGGGGCCACAGACGCTAGGCTTCACGCTGCATCCTATGTCGTCCGGAGTTCCCTCTTTACACGTCCCACCGCAGAGGCTGAAGCCCTCTGCACAGTCTGTGCAAAGAAACATGGTTCAAAAGTCTGTCGGGCCGCTGAAGCATGAAGTTTGATGCCAAGCCATGGAACTCACTGTAGTAGCACATGCCAGAGGCCGACGAAAGTTCCAGGTCTGCGCTGCCCTTGCAAGCCGGCACTGCGTTTTCCAGCGGAAAGCAGGTATTGGCCGGTTGCGGCAAAGCATTGAGCTGATCAGCAGAAAGTGAAGTTGAGTTTGTCGTTTCGGCAGTAATACCATATCAAAGCATCCCTCACCTGGTATTCCGTGTCTAACACGGCTTCGGTAAAGACGCCCTCCACGATTCCAAAGTCGGCCAATGCGCGATCCAAATCCGCGGGCGTCGCCTCGTCTATCGCGGTTTGTATCTCATTTCTTGACTGGAGTGTGAGAGCCCTGTGGGAAAAAAGAAATGATATAGGGGATTCTTTACGGCGAGCAGTGGAAAGCGCAAAATTTTGCAAGGGAACTAACCCGTCCGACACACAAGCGCAGAAGGGGTCGAATATCTAAACAGGCCGATGATTTCATCGTGGTGTTAGTCAAGTCATCGAAGTCCTAGAATACCTCCTTGGACTCACCCCATAAGAGTCAGGACCGTACGCGGGATTCGAAAGCGGGGTGACGGTCTCGCACAACGTTCTGGGTTTCGGAACTAAGTGAGAATGATGATGATGCACAAGTCAGTAAACAAGCGAGGCGAAGATTACCGAGTCTCAGCGCCGCGCCGAATGCGGTGGCAGCACTGAGTCTCCTCACATACCGTAGAAACAACTCTCATCATCCTCCGACTGCACGCTGCCCTCCTGTGCCGGGCACGCGAGGAAGTTATCCGACCGCGATTGACAGTTCGGTATTCCCTGCAGACTCGCGGGTTCAGTCATTTTTCGCTTGGTCTACCAGGGGCCGAAAGAGGAAGACGGGACATCAAACTCACATTTCCGGCAGCTGATGAAGCAAGCTGATATGCAATGTCTAGTTTCATCGCAAAAAGAGCTGCATCGTACGATCCGAAACCCGCGACCGCTCTTGCTAGCTCGGAGGCATACCCGTCGCTCCTGATTTGCAGTTGTGCTTGCTCCAGCGTCCACGGAGTAAGCTCTCTACACAGAAGGGCCAAAAGGCGTCAGTGAAGAATGCTCAAAAGCAAGGGGGACACTTTTTTCGCACCCGTTCTCCATGCAGCCACAATTGAGATTTCCAAACTGTTTCCGACGTAGAGACGACGATAAATCAGCCTGTTCGTCACCCACGCCGGCCGGTTCAGGTTGAGACCCACGTTATAGGAATCATCGGTTGAAGTCCATTTGGGATCCATCTGAAGATAAATGATATCACATCTACTTGGCTTGGCGGTGCATGTATTCTCTTCAAAGTTTTCCCGGCACACGCCGCCGCACGCCGAATAGCCGTCACGGCAACCTATACCAAAGATAAGCAGACTTCTCAATCTCGGGAAGCCATGGATGGGAGCGTCTGTCTACTGACTGTAATAACACATGCCACCTGGTTGCAACGATTCGACATCAGCATTGCCTGAGCACGTCGGCACGGAATTTTCCATCTCGAAACAGGTGTTGTCTGGCTGTGGGAAAGCATCCAGCTAAAAGAGGGGAGGTTCAAATATCAGTACCCCCTAACTGCGGGCGATATCGCAGCTGCGAAGGTCCAGTCCTACCTTGGATTGCGCGTCCAACATTACCGCGGAGATGATATCATCCACGGTTCCCCAATAAGGCAGGGCCGTGTCGAGCACAGCGGTGTGCGTAGTTCCGACAGCAACTTGAATGTCGTTCCTTGACTGGGGAGTTAAAACCCTGCGGGAGGAAGAGTGTAAGGTCAGGGGAGGTTGCACGAGATGTGAAGCGAAGCGCGATATTCTGAAAAGATACCGACCCGTTCGATATACAGGCACACATGGGGTCGTATCTCTGCAAATATCGCACAAATCGATTATCGGTATTGACGTCAGTCAGGAGGTGCGAGTCCGGTATGACCCTTGGTACTTACGAAAAGGGGGGAGTAGGGATCATTCTGAACGCCAAAGCTGGGAACAACGGTCTGACACAGCGTTTTGCAGGTTCGATCGATAGGGATGCAGAATTCATCACCGCAGGTTTTGAGTCCATCCCCACAAGCTGATTGACGGGAAAATCAGCGCAAGTTTTCTATTGAGCGCAATGCGAAATAGCATTCCCTTGGACCCTTCACTCACTGAAGTATGTCCGAGTATCCTTATACGGAATCGCTCCGGGTGACGTGTCGCAAGCCGGGACGGCGCCAGGTGGCAGGACAAACTCATAAAAGTAGCCCCCAGTCTTGAACTATCGATATTCGATCGTTGGCGGTCAGACAAGAAAAAAAGAGGCGCTGGATGATCGACACTCACCTCGGATTCAGCTCGTTCAACCGCAGCCAGTATCGCAGCGTCAACGGTTGGCCAAGGCCGCTGCACCGAGATCAGGGCATCGGGCTGATTGAACAGTGCATCCACTTCCACTCTAGATTGAGGAGTAAGCGTGCTGGCGAGTCAAAATTGCGTTCAGTCAGTCCAAAAAAGCCTAGCATATCGAAGAGTCGCGGAGTGCTAAAATACCCTTGTTGAACGCAGAGGCATTGACTGTTCTCGAAAGGGTACTGAGGTAAACACGGGATCGAGAAGATGAGCGATCGCACATTCATTCAAATGCAAGAACCCTTGCGTACCTCCGGTTCGTCCGGCACGGCTGCGTCTCCTGCAGAGCCAGAGGGCAATGAAAGGAGAACCTCGTAACATACGGTTTGCAGTCCAGCATAACACGGTTCGCTGTCCGACTGGCAATAACGGCCGCAGATACTCTGTCCAGGACCACAAGCTTCAAGAAAACAGCAAGTAAGCGGCCATGTTATGATGAGAGTGCCAAAAGCTGAGGGTCTAACCGTAAAAGCATTGCGGTTTGGACTGCGGATATGCCGTTTCGAACTGGAAACTCCCGGGCTGTACAGGACATACCTGCCGCAGGCTAGCATATGTGTTGGTTTCAGCACAGTATTCATGTCTTGCCTACATAACCAAAGATTGACATCAATCGGGTATCCGTAAAGAGCCGAAATAGACGTACCATAGTGCCCAGCTTAGTCTTGGCAGCATTTTCGACGGCGAATCGCACAGCAGCCTCCGAGCCGAAGACAGTGATGGCCTCTCGCAGAGCCGCGGGGTCGCTTCTTATCACACGTTCGATCTCTTGTTTGGACCACTCGGTGAGACCACTATTAGGGCTAAATTGTAGCAGATTACGCGCGGGTCAGAAACGTACCGGAGATCCCGGCGGGTTACACGGTCGGGAACGACTTGTGCTTACTAGTCATCCAAGATGCACACGCAGTCCAGCCCAGGCAAGTCGAACTTCCGACAAAAAAATAAGTTAGTCTACCGCAAGATTCGTCTAGCCACGACCGGCAGGGCTGCTCACCCTCATGTAACGCTCACGCGCCCAAAGAAAAGTTAAAGGCACGGCGCCACATCCCTCATGGCGAACAGCACCCAGTACGCATATTCCGTAAAACTCATAATACCCAGGCGCACAATCTGCATTATCGGAAAAAGGATGTTCAGTCTGAGCTACTAGACCGTTGAGCACCCGCTAGGCTTACGATAAAAACAGGTGCCGGATGGCTGTTCGCTGACGAGCGGATATGTGTGTGCGCATGCAGGCTGCGAATTTTCCATCGACCAACAGCTAGGCGGCGGCTGCGGCAATGCATTGAGCTACGCGATGCGCAGGGAAAGCGACTCAAGTCAGCCTTGTGATGTTACAGCGAAGTGTGGACATAGGGAATTTCGCTTTACCTTCGTTACAGCGTTGGCTTCAAGGGCTGCTAAAGCGTCCCCGTAGTCGGCGCCTTGGACGGCGTCAGGGTTGGCTCTCCAGAAGTCAGATAGCCAGTATCCAAGATCCGATCGAGTGCTCTGCGTAAGAGCTCTGCAAGTAGCGGCATTATATCAGTCATGACTCAGCAGGAGTCGAGCCCCGCAAGCGATACAGCCAGCACGTACCCTTCCACCACACATGCACACCGTGGCGCCAGTTGCTGGTTGGGTGGAAATCACAATCGAAGTACCAGGTCAGCCCAGAATACGAAAACACTTCCCTGTCATCACATACCACGATAGGCGAGTTCGCGTTCTTGTTTACGGGAAAGCTGAAAGGGATCGTTTCGCACAATGTGTTTCCTTCAGCCCTCGTTGCCAGGTGGGAAGTGGCGTAACGGGTACTATTGAAGCGATCGTCCGCGGGGAGGTAGGACGGCACACTGACGTTTCGGTAAGCGTGTGCGCCATGTAAGCCATAGAATCCTGTCGCTATGGTTGCCAGGACGAGTAGCCGCCCGAAGGCAGTCCAGAGCTGCCAGAACATATCGTAAGGCGAGAGTGAAGGTGAAAAATGCCGGATGTTAAAGATAGTGAAGGGGGTTGACGTTGAAGTTCTTCGATGTCAAAGGCTGAATCGAAGAGGCGAGCTCACTTGTATCTCGTGCATGCTGGGTAAGCTTATATGCAAATCCCCCAGCTGATAATTCGACGATGATGAGCTGATTGCAACCAGCATAGCCGACAATCGATTCGGGTCATAAATTGCATTGTTGCTGAAGCCCTTGTCGTCGTGTGGTCCCTGATGCCTTGAAGAATGAGGTAGTAACCCGGTGATGGCATATATCGTTGATCTGTCCCTGCCGGTGCTTCAGCTGCGTCGACCTATCCGTCCATAGTCCACCATCATTGCATTGTCCTCTTCTGCCTCTACAGCTATACCCCTGTCCGCCCATGTCTCACATCGAATCAAGCGCGACCTGCGCTTGATCGCGCTCAAATGGAAAACACATATTTTGAGGTTGTTCTATCCATGCGCATCCCAGCATTGTTCCACTCTCGAGCTGCAGCACACGTCGCAGCGTATCGTTGCCGAAAGTGCGCCGCTATCAGTATAGATCCTGAGCCGGATGACCTCATCTACCCTAAAGGGGCTATTCTCAACACCGTATCCAGTCTGCATAAACGGCGGAGAGTATCAACATGCAGATCAGTGGTTCGACCTAGCGGTACCTGCCCTAGAAGGACTACACTGGCGACCTGCGCCTTTTGATGGCTCCACGGAACTGAGATATTATATTGCCTCGCTGGAGCTCCCGATGAGTGCAGCACAGATTGACAGTCGAGACCGAGGATGGATATCACGAACCCGACTGCGATTGAGTAGGAAAATGCCAGATTACAGGCATCATTACCATCATTGGGTGATGACTTGATGGAATCAATACCGTCTGACCGTCTGAAGGGCGTTCAAGCGCTCGTCTTGTATACATCATGTCATCAAGAGCAAGGCTTAATTAAGCCAATCGTTTCTGGACGGCTAGTTAATCACACACAAGCCAGACAATAGAGCTCTACCTGCGTGCCAAATCTATCTGCCGAACATTCGCGAATCTCTCGTCGACATCAGTGATTCCACCGTCGGCTTCCATCACATCCGCTTTCGGCGCTGAGCTGGCGCCCGTCCATGCCTTGTATGTACAAAAGTGCAAATGGGTATATGGTCGCGATCGGGGTCCACAAATACCCCTCGACGCAGACGTCACATCCACACACATGCATCTGCTGATACTGCTCTTATCATTACATAGCTTGCATGACTTGAAACTCATGCTGTGATCCAACAAACCTGGTCGAGCGCCTCTACCGGCCCCGACTATTCCCTCCCGTACTCGGGCGTTGTCGTTTGGCGGTCTCTGACTTGCGAGTATCAATCTTGTGAAACTCTCGTACTTCCGCCGCGTGCTCCTCGTAGAGATGTTGGACTCTCTCGGCTTCCTTTTGCAGCGCTTCGACGGCTTCCGTAAACGAGCCCTTCTTGCTGTTGCGAAGTTTACTTTAAGCTGTCAAATCATGCGTCCTTTCGTGACTGGTTGCAACTCACAGGCAAAATTTACACATATTGTCCTTGCTGTACGACTGCACGACGATCTTCTTCGCGACCGTCTTGAGCACGTCCACATCCTCCTCCTCGACTGGCCGACTGCGTTTGCGGGAAGACTGCGATTTGGCGGGTGTTTTCGTTTTCGGGGTTGGCGGAGCCGCGCGTCTACTGCTGGTGATTTTCGGATCTTCGTCCAATATGATGATGTCGTCGTCATCGTCGTCTTCCGCTGTTGCCAAGGGCGCGAGATCTTCAACTTGACTCCCGCTCGAGATTGAAGTCCGAAGTCTCGACCGATCTCGAGAGCGCGAAACAAGCCGAGACGTCGACGGGGCAGGAATACCTGCCTTTTCTTGCAACTTTTGACGGAGCTCATCGCATTCTCTGCGACTCTCCGCGAGCTGTTCCCCCCTCCTGACAGCCTCTTGGCGCATCTTGTCCACGTCGCCTTTTTCCATCGCCAATGCGCTCTTGCTTGTTTCCGCCGCGTTCAACCGTTGCAACAATTCCGCCTCCCTTTCCCCCGCACGCGCCTTCAGAGCATCCATCGCCACCCGAAGCGCCACTACGTCCTTGCCCGTTTCCTTTTCCGCTCCTGCTCGCATCTGCTTGATGCGTTCCTCTAGTTCAGCTTTTTGCATCCGGAGCGCGCCGACGGCCTGGTCCTGCGACTCGAGCAAGTTTCTCGTGGCGGTGAGACGTTCGTTGGTGGACTTGACGTGAGCAGTGGCGGACTTTAACTGCTCGTTGGCGGACTTCAATTGCTCCTGGACAGACTTGGACTCTGCGCTGGCAGACTCCAACTTCTCATTGGTAGACTTCACTTGCGCATTGGCAGACTCTAACGCTTCTTTGGCGGACTTTGACTGTTCGTTGGCAGACTTTAACTGTTCTTTGGTAGTTTTCAACTGCTCTTTCGTAGTCTTCAACTGTTCGTCGGTAGACTTGGACTGTTGCTTGGCGGACTTCAATTCTTCACTGGTAGACTTGATTCTCTCATTGGCAGTCTGCAATTGTTCATTGGCCGACTTCAACTGTCCCTTTGTCGACTCCCACTCTTCTTTGGCGGACTTGAACTGTTCGTTGGCAGCCTTCGCCTGTGCATTGGCAGACTTCAATTGGTCATCGGAGGACTTTGACTTTTCGTTGGCAGACTTCAACTGTTGATTGACAGACTTGACCTGTCGATTGGCCGACTGTAATTGTTCCTGGGCCGACTTCAACTGTCCCTTGGTAGACTTCAATTCTTCGTTGGCCGACTCTGATTGTTCGTTGACGGACGCCAATTCTTCCTTGGCGGAATTCAACTGTCCATTCGTAAACTTCAGCAGTTCGCTGGCAGATTTACACTCTGCATTGGCCGATCCCAACTGTTCGTTGGCAGACTTCAACTGTCCCTTGGTAACATTCAATTCTTCGTTGGCGGACTTCGATCGTTCGTTGGCGGAGTTCAATTGGTCGTTGGCCGACTTGAGCTGCTCATTGGCGGACTTGAGCTGTTCATTCGCCGACTTCAATTGCGCTTCCAGCTGGGCGAGCTGCTTCTCGTGCGTGTCCACCAGACTTGTCATCTCCGATTCGGCCTGGAACCGAATACACGCGACATCCGTCTCATGCCTTGCCGTATTCGCCGCAATCTGCGCCCTCAGCGCCTCCCGTTCCGCACGACACGTCTCCAACTCGGCCTGCACCGTCCGCGCGGTCCCCTCAACCTGCTCGATTCGCCGATGTAATCTCGTAAACCTTGCCTGTGCATCCTTCCGACTTTGCGCGTGCCCCACGGCTCCAGCGACGGCGGCGAGGATGACCTGTTGTTCCTGCCGTGCCGTGGAGTCCCGAACCTGTTGAGACTGCAGCGAACGCAACTCGAGCCGCTGCGCACGCGCCTGTTCTAGATGCAAGGCGCGTTGCCATTCGTCTGCGTGTCGACGAAGTTGGTCCCGTTCGGCGCACAAGTTGGCGACAGCTTCGTTCCGGCTTGCTGCTTGCTGGTCCAGCTCTCGCTTCAGTGCGCATGCTTCTCGATCAAGGTGTTGCATTTGGGCGGTCAAGCCTGCGGCGTGAGCTTTGGCTTGGCGTGTTCGTTGTTGAGTTCGTTCCCTGGAATACAAGGTCATTACACGCCGATCCCTTGTACGCGAACGACATACCAAATCCGCAGCATCTCCCTCGTGTCATCGTCCAACTCGATCGTCAACGGCTGCGCAGCCGCGACTGCCTCGGGCCCTTGTCCCATCGGACGTTGCTGCACGGGTGCTTGATGCTGCATCGGCTGATGATTCACCTGATTGGAAACTTGCTGCGGCATCTGGGGGTGATGATTCACATGAGGCTGTAACGGCTGTTGATTGACGTGAGGTTGTATCGGTTGATTTGTCACCTGATGCGTCATAGGAAGTCCAGGAGCACTGAACCGATGCTGGGAATGTTGCTGAGACTGCTGATGTTGCGGTTGCGGCTGTACACCCTGTCTTACAGGTCCGGACCAGGACATTCTCTGTTGTCCATGCGCGGTCGCCCCGCTTCCCGCCGGCTGTGGCATCGTACCAACTGCCATCTGCGCTAGCATGGTCCCCACCTGTTGGTGCGGCATCGTCGTGACCGAATGTTGAGGCGGACGGAACGGATTCGTCGTTAATAGTGTCGACGGCGCATTCGACGACATCGGATTCGCGGTGACGGGCGGAGTCATGGAGGCCGTCGGGGTTCGTAGCTGTGTTCGCGGAGCTGGTGGAGGGACAGCGGCCGCGGCGGCGTTGCTCTCTGCGCGGAGTCGGTGCCGTTCGAGGATCCTCCGACGGGTTTCATCCGATATTCCTTCAGGCAGATCGGGCACGATGGGGTTTCCTGGACGTGGTGTTTCGATTGGCGAGGGGCCGACGCTTGCGGGAAGTGAACGAGGCTATGAGAGTCCCGATATGAGTGATTTGCGGCAGAGAGAGAGACAGGCGTAAAGGCTTACCACTGTCCCAGCCGTCGGACTCGTCGGATAGCTGACAACTCTTGCACTCCCTCCAACACGCGCCGTAGCACTTCCCACACTCGACGCCACGCTTCCTCCCCTCACCAACGAACCCCTCCTGATACTCCCCGCCTCGGACGGCGCCGCACTCGATTCCGCATCCCGTCGCAAACGAATTTGTTCGGATCGCGGGACGTCCTCTGACAATCTTGGGGACTCGGGCAGCGGAATAGCGATCGGTGGCGGTCTCGGTGCTAGTCTTGCCAATTTGACTGCGAGGGGTTCTGTCGAGGTGTTTTCCTTTCCCGCATTCGTCGCGTCTTTCTGGTTCTTTGTCGTCTTCTTCTGCGTATCCTTTTCGTCCTGTTCCATTACGACATCCTCTCCTCCCTGCAATTCCACCACCGTCTTCTCCATGGTCACCTCTATCGTCTTGACCAATTCCACGACACACGACTGGACGACCGCCGTTTTCTGCAAATGCTGCCGCTTCAGATACGCCAACGGAACGTCCTCCTCGTCGTCCGAATCGGGATCGATCTCCATATCCTGCTCGTCGCCTGAGAGACGTGTGAGGATTGATTCTTGGTTTGATTCGCCGCCGTCGGAGTGTATGATCCGGGGCATGTCGACGGGGGAGGGGAGATGAGGGAGACGGAGGATCAAACGAGAGTTCTCCTATCGCGTCGACTGAATTATCGAGGCCGGGTGTCCGGGTGTTTCACCTTGGGGGTTTGTTCGGGCGCACCTTTACTGGACTGCAGTATGAGACCAAGAGCTGCGGTATGCAACCTATACGACGTATACGGTCACACATGCTGGACCATGAACCGCCGCGCAATGCATTATCCATCTCAATCTTTACTACACAGTCGTACAACCATCTCCCCACCCGCACGCGCGTGCCTAGTGCCCGCTCTTCGGGGGGTTGTAGTAGATCTTTCGGTTCTTGAGCACGGTCCACTTGAACCGCTTGACGTATAGCGAGATGGCGGTCATCGTGGACAGGATGATAACGGCCTGGGGGAGAGGAATATCAGTCAAGGCTCACTCGATCGCTGGGCTCTCTCGCTCACCTGCAAACCCATCTTCTTTCGCTCGTCCAACTCCGGCTCAGCGGTCCATGCCAAGAAAGTGGTAACATCCTTGGCCATCTGCGAGGTCGTTGCCGGGGTTCCGTCGTCGAATTCTACCAGACCGTCGTACAGGACTCGGGCCATGGCGATACCTCCACCGGGGAAGTAGCTGCAACACAAGTTAGATGCAGTCATTTTCGATGAGGAGGGATGCTTACGGGTTGTAGTTCATGCCCTCGGCAACGTGCACTCCCGGAGGAGGATCAACGTAACCGGTCAAGAGCGAGTAGACGTAATCCGCCGCACCATGACGCGCCTTGACCATCAATGACAAATCGGGAGGCAATGCACCGGCGTTACCTGCCCGGGCAGCCTCGTCGTTCGGGTACGGCGCCGGCATGTAGTCCGCGAGCTTTCCGGGCCTCTCGAACATTTCACCCTGGTCGTTGGGTCCGTCGGTGTACTCGACCTCCTCGGCCATGGCTTTCACCTCATCCACGGTATGCGACACACCGACCAAGTTTCGCCACGCGATTCGGTCGAGCGAGTGACAGGCCGAGCAGACTTCCCGGTAGACCTGGTACCCACGTCGGATGGCGGCGTGGTCAAACGTGTCGAACGGTCCTCGGTGGGCCCAGGGGTACGAAGCCGGGTGGAGACCGTCTTCGGCAGCCGTGTTGGCGGATGCGGTGTCGACGAAGGGGAAGGAGCCGTACAGGTTGGTGTAGTACGCGAGCGAACCGGCAGAGAGGGCGGTCGCGCCGACGAGGGCGGCACGGGATGCTTTTTGAGGAGCTGCTTGTGTGCTGGCCATTCGGACCTGGAGACGGGGGGTCAGTACGGAGCTCTCTACAGCGGCAGCGACCGCCGTCAACCATGCTCCATGAAACCCATACACCAAGCTCGATCCTTCATCCGATCGCTCCTCCCACAACTTCTCCCATATCCTCGTTCTCTGCCGGACCCACAGCTACTCACATTCACAAACGCAGTCTGCCTTCCAGCCTTGACGGCCATTCGATTCAACATTCCAAACATCCTGGTTATTCTTGGGATATCCTCTTTCCAACGAGCTGGTTCTGTGCGCAGAAAAAGTCGTACACGTCAATCGGTGCTTCACCAGAAAAAGTTGGACGCTGCTAACCAAGAGACGATCCGGATTTTCGAGGGGCGGCTGCTCAGACGTCTGCACTGATCGACGAGCCAACGACGGAATCCTTGAACCTGGATGAGATGGTGCGGCAGCTAACCCGGACCTCGCGACAGAATACCATCGGATCGTCTAGGACAGCCAATACGCAGAGGGCCATTCAGGGCGGCTTCCCACGGTGGCTGGGAAAATAACTTGGGCCAGAGTTGGGACGCGACGGGCCAATGAAGTCGGGCGTATTCGACCGCGACGTTGTTTGAGAATGGGGATGTGGTTGAGCAGCTCTGAGGGTCTCTACGTCGTTGTTGGGTTGGCAAAGGCTGTTTTACAGGATCACTGCATGCATCCCACGTATGTCAAAGGACTTTACCCGAAGTTTTGCGCGCTTTATGACGGGCGGGATATCGAAGAATCAGGTCGAGTCCAAGTCGACTTTCTGCACCACTTTACCTGCTTGCTCAGGCTGCACTGACGGTCTGGTCATGACCGTCCGTTCTCTCATGCTGCGTAGTTCCAAGAGTCCCAGGATTTGACTCACCGCGTAACCTTCAAGTTGACTATGTGTGTCCGACAACCGGCGACGATACAAATGGGTCGGGAGTATAGTATCAATTTCAACCTGGTACATCTCCTGACTATCGAAGTTTCTAGTGGTACCTCTCCGAAACTCGAATTCTCGACCAGACAGGACAGGCTGACTGACATGCCGAACGTCAGAGTTCGTCTCAACTCAAGCGCTCCCATAGCCTTCACTACTTTGGGGGTAATCGGCCACGTATCATCGTGTCATCCGGATTGTGTTTCAAGGAGGCGATGACGAGCCTACACATTGGAAGTAAGGGCCTCGAGGGCACTGCTTCGACAGGTCGTGCAAACGGCACCGTTTGACATAATGTCGGTCGTTTGGCACGAGTCGGGTTGAGCAGCTGGTTGAGCGACCATCTACGGCGGAACCAAATCATTTCGATCGCACATGAAACACATCCTGAATTGCTACAGACCAAGTCCACCTCATCGTCCGAACAGATCTACGACCAGCTCCCACCCTCAGTCATCCTCGCCACGCATGGGGCGTTGCAAGCGCGACAACCCATGACCCTCTCGCGCACGCATGGAGGAACCGCATCCGCCTTGTTACCAAAGAGGACGGTCGAACGGCCGTTGAAGGATATTGGGTTGTTCGTTATTCGGCATTCGACCACATTTACGATTCCAGCAGATGGATTAGGAGATGCAGAATCGAGATACTCTTCACTGAGGCAAGGTCCTGAAGGGCTCCCGTTTCACGTCGAATACCGAGTCTACGCATCAGGATTTCAGCCGTCGCATAATGAGCTGGAAGGCTCGGACGACACGGCGCCCAAAGGTCGACCAATGGGCTTCGTCATGCCTTTCTTGATCTTGTCGGTGGCTGCATGTGTCTACTACGGTATTCATGGACATGGAGAATGGATACGTTCCGTAAGTCTTCAAGTTTCTTGTTCCGCGAATTCACCTGATGGTTAAGCCCGGATTGCAGGTGATATTCCACCTCAAAATCACGCACTTCGTATACGTAACAATCGCGCTGTTCCTACTCTCGGTAATTTCCACGCAAACGGTATACGGTAAGCTCCTTGTCAAAGGACCTTACAAATCTATGCTCACCTAATCCAACGCATATAGAATCCGTCATCGCTCTCCCCGGCCTAGGCATTCAACTCGAATCACAAAAGGCCCACGTCCATCCTTCCTGGCTGTACCGGCTCCTTGGCCGTCAGAGCGGCATCAAGCTACTCGCCCTTTCGTGGAAAACGACAACGTTCATCCCGCTATCGAGCGTCCGTCCCTCGGGTGGCAGTGGGGCGGATTGTGTGTTTCTGCATGAAGGGCTGCAGAGGTGGAGCGTGAGGTTTTATCTGGGTGTGCTGTACAGCACGGGAGAGGCGAAGGTGTCGAGAGTAGGCGGGAATAGTCAGGAGGCTGTCCAAGATATGTGGAAGGTCCAGGTTCTGTTTCCTGTGAGTTCCTTGTTGCTCAAGTGGTATCCAGCTCACCCTCGTGTAGAACCTGCAACCTCGTCTGCCGATCCTTCGCGAGGTCTATCACGGCCTACGGGAAACGTTGTTTGACGAATACGACGACAGTCCCGGGACTTCACCCGACTAAACTTGTAAACACGGAAATCAAATACCTCCACGAAATACAACTATGCATAGCCACACCGGGCCATCGTCTATATTTTACAACCTGTTGCCGCTGACCTTGGCTCCCCACTTCTCGTCCAAGAACGCGTTGAGGTACTCGTACAGCTCTCTATATGCGTGCCTTCCCGACATGGCGTGATTCCTAGGTACTCCTATCAGCAACCCACCTTTAGTCTCGCTGAGAAACTCACGAATCCGTAAACATCCTGAACCTGAAATTCCGCACGTCGGCCTGCGTAAACTTTTCCAACAGATTCGCCGTGTTCGCATAGTGCACATTATCATCGCCGGATCCATGCGCAAGCAAGAAATGCGCGTCCGAGAATGCCGTAACGTTGTTTACGGCGCTCGTGATGTAGCCATCGGGATTTTCTGCTGGAGTGGACATGTATCGCTCCGTATAGATCGAGTCGTAGTAGAGCCAGTTGGTGACGGGTGCAACGGCCACTATGTAGAGCTGTTAGGCGCGATTACGATGTCAGCATGCCGCTTGCGACTTACTGCCAAGCGATATCACTCCCGAGTCGGCTTCAATCACTTTGGACGTCAGGAATCCTCCATAACTCTGACGATGCCCAGACGGTTAGAATATCGTATAGAGCCTCAGCTATTGCACTTACCCATCCCCAAATACCAATCCGCTTGATATCGACATACCGCTTCTTTGCCCATTCACGCGCCGCATTCACCTGATCAATCACTTCGTACCGGCCTAGATCATCCCGGATCACGTTTCTGAACTGCCGACCTTTGAGCCCCGTCCCGCGGTTGTCGACGGTCAAGACGATGATCTTTTTTTCGCATGCGAGGTAGTGATGCCAGTCGCGTCGGAAACGGACGTCGGCGGATTGTGAGTTGGGACCGCCATACCTGTTGAGCACTGTCAAATCGGATCTCATATGAGGAATCTGGGCTCCTTACGGGTTCAGCAAGACGGGATACTTCTTCCTGCCCGAGGTATCGAGGTTCGGTGGCATGGTCTCAATCACGTTGAGCACTGGGATGTCGCAATCAAGTTTAGCAGTCTTCTTCCGAGGCGGGATCAGACACTTACAGACACCATCACTTTCCACCGTGGTATAAGTCACAATGGGCAAGCAGAACTCGGCCGACGTCCTGTTCAGCGCCGCATTGTCCGCAATAACCACAGCTTGCTCTGCGCCACGATTGACACATGAGCTACTACCTCGCCTACCCTGAGCGCAAACTCACCTTCCTCGCCAATCTTGACCAACTTTTGCCATGGTACGTCCGGTCCAACATTGACTAACATGTAGTACCCCGCCTCGGGGGAGAAACTGGTCATGTAGTATCCGGGTTTGGTGGTGTCCGTCAAGACTTGCATGGAAGGTTCGAAATCGGCTAGGTCGGCGGCGGCGGAGGGAAGATGGGCGCTGTAGAGGTGTCGTTCCATCGAGGGGTTAGCGGCCATGAAGTACCTGTTGCGGATGTCAGAAGTGACAAGAAGACCAGAAACAAAATACTCACGCAATGCCGTTCTTCAAATCCACTCCGCTGATGCCATTGGCGACTTCCCATTCACCCTGCGTGATCCAAGTGGGCTCGCTCGCGGTCACAGGCGCAAAGAGCGCGATATGCGGATACCCGTCCTTTGTCGGAACGACGTCCAGGTAACCCGGAACATCACCAGGAATGGGGATCGCATTCTGGCTCTAAGGTCAACGCATCAGTATGCTGATCTCGATGCAGTCGCAGACACGCACATGATCGATCCATCCATCGTCACCCTCTTCTCCATCCTTCCCGAGGACCCTGGTGACCTTTCCCTCCCTCTGCCCATTCTGGAAGATCACAACGCTGCCCTTTCGTGCGGCCCGATCGACTTCTTTGACGAGCAAGTCGCGGTCGCCGACCCAGCCGACTTCGAGGATGATCCGGTCGGCAAGGGGCATAGCGCCGGGCCATGTTAGAGTGTGTACGGGTGATTTGGCGGTGGTTGAGGAGGAGAGGGAGTAGGTGTGAACGGTCACCAAAGGATTCGGCGTTCCGGGTTTGGGGTACCTAGAGACAGGCATACTGTCAAAATTACTGAGGATGTAAGAGGATTGGAACGCACTTCATGACAAAGTTCTCCGGATACGGCTGCGGATCCATCGCCTCCCCCGTCGGATTATAATACTGCAACGTATAATCCCTTACGTCCTTTTCATCACTCTTCAAGAACGCAATCGTATCCCCCAGCGGGTTCCACCAGAGCGCGCCGTTGGACTGGAACACTTCCTCTTCGTATACCCAGTCCGGGACACCGTTGAACGTGGACGAGGAGCCGTCGTCCGTGATTCGTGTGGCGTGCGGTGAGGCGGGACCGGCGGGGGAGGCGTCGATCTCGGAAGAGGTGGTGATATAGAGGTCGTTTTCATAGACAAAGGCGACGTGATGGCCCTTGGGCGACCATTCGGCGTACGCAATCTTGGAAGGGTTTTCCGGCATCCGGAGCGGAAACGTCGCGTGGTCTTCGAGACGATGGAGGAAAAAGTTGCCGAAGGATGAATGCCTCCACAGTTTCCGATACGACGTCTTGAGTAGCAGGTACTTCATGTCCGCGGACAGTCTCCAGTCCATAAAGGGCAACGGGGATTCCATCCCGAGGGAATTCGGATCCCGGATGTCGGACGCGGTGACGAGAATCCGTTCGGTCGAATTGTCGGTGGCGGAACGGAGAATGATATCTCCTTCGGGATTACGGATCGAGTAGATCCCATCGCCGGCTGCGTACCAACCCTGTCAGCGGAGCAATTGCTAAACCAGACCTCGACGTACCTTCCTTGACCCACGCAATGTTCTCCAAATGCGGCTGGAACGTGCCATTGAAAATATGATCCATCGTCAAATGCTTGCTCCCCCCCTTCCGGGAGTACGTCGTCGCCGCCGGCGCAAATCCATGTCCGGCGAGGATCCCGATAGCTGCTGCTGCGAGGAGAATGCACAGCAGGATGAATATGAACAGTTTTGGCTGGCGCGTTCGTGTCCGTTTGCTCGTCGGCGGGTAGCTGTACCCTTGCGATTCGTCGCCATTCAGGCCGTTCCCTTCCTCCAACGCCGACTCATCGAGGAAGCGGTCGTCCTTTTCAAAGTAGTCCCGGTGCAGGGCGGATTCGTCAATGTCGCTGTCCGTTTCGGACAAAGGCGGTTTATTGGGGTGATCGCCGTCCTCGTGGTCGATGATGAAGGGGTTAGACTCCATGTCGACCGCGGAAGTCATGGTGGGACGCTGAACCTAAGAAAGGGAACACGAAGCAATACTTGAGATGAGTATATGGATAGCTGCTTCCATTCAGAGATCGGCGGAAACAAATGAGAGGACATGAATCAATGATTATTGATTATTCATGGTCTATTCTCTTCTCCTCATCTCACCTTCACCTCACCACCCAACATGCGCCGCATCCAAGGCTGGGACCCCGTCCTCATCATCTCCCAAATCATCTCCCTCCAAACAATTCACTACCTCGTCCTCTCCCTGCTCATCCCGCCTGTGCTGCAATGGACGACGAACCCACAGGCACTAGAGTACGCCGGTGGACCGAGGGTGACGGCGTACGTCCTGGATTGGCGGGAGATTGCGAGTCGGAGTACGGCGCCCAAGCTGCCGAGGGGTCCGCCGGGGGAACAGAGGATCCGGAGGAGTGTTGCGAGAGAGAAGAGGGATGCGTTGCGGTTTGACGAGTCGGCGTGGTACCCATCACAGCCAAGCATCAACGCAACGACGATCCCTCCACTCTTCGTCGTACCTCATCTTCATCGACGATACGAAGATAACGACGCACCATCTCATTACGCCGTGACGAACGATAACAACGACCACTACGAAGTCTGGGACCACGGCGTCAGCTATACCCGTGGGTGGTGGCTTGCCGGTCTGTGGATCCTCGTTTCCGTCTTCGAGTACGTCCCTCTCCTTCCCAATGTTACCTTTACTAAATTTTTCCGACGCAGTATCATCCCACTGTACTACCTCGTCCGCAAACCAACGCTCATCCTCGATTTCGCATGTACCCTCGTCTTCCTCCACACCTGCATTACGACGTACCATACGGGCGGACGCGTGCCGACGAGCTTTTTCTTTTGGGCGGTGATGGCGGTGGGGACGGTCCTGATGATCATCGGTGCAGAGCAGGTACGCGTCTCCTTTGGGTTTCAGATATGCGGTGAGCTGATGGATTTGCGTAGCTCTGCGTAAGGAGGGAGATGAATGAGGGGTTGGGGAACGTCACGGATCCGGACTTGGAGCGGTTAGCAGATGCCGAGGCATACGAGTTGGATGATCGGTAGTCTGCTCGCGTGATGGCATCTCGAGTTGTAACACGTATCAATGCATTGAATCTATAGATCAACAACGCTTTCTACTTTATGCTTTGGCCCTTTGCCTTTCTGTTTACAAACTCCTTCTTTCCACCCATCTCGACACACCTAGGCAGCAAACTTGAACCTCTCGACACCCTTGATGCCGTCAATCCTGACACGGAACAAGTCTCCGCCTTGCGGATACTTTGGGATCAAGCTTTCATCCGTCTCACCACACGACGCAGTAGTAATAAACAAATCCTGCATATCATCACCTACCACACCGCATCAGCACAGACCTCGTTTGCGAGAACCGGGACTCACCACCAAAGATACAGCACGTCACATTCAACGCCTTGGGCATCACGATCTCCACATCCAACGTCCCGTCCGGGAGGTACCGCACGACCCGACTAGAACCCCATCGAGCGGCCCAGACGGCGCCGTCAGCGTCCATGCAGAGCCCATCGAAGACACCTGCATCGAATGCGTCGGAGGTCGCGAAGGTTCGTTCGTTGCTGATTGTGCCGGATTCCTGGAAAGAGGGTTAGGAGGTGGTCGGAAGGAAGAGGAGGGACCTACGAGGTCGAAGTCATATGCGAGGATGGTTGTTCGTGGGGAATCAATGTAGTCTACGATGATGGCCTCGCTATCAGCTGACGCTCGAGATGGCCGGGGGAAACGCGGCAACCTACACATGACCTTGTTATCGGGACTCCATCCGATACCGTTGCTGCAGCCTACGTCCTCCTTGATGGTCGTCACGCTTCCGTCCGGGTCATACCTGAACAAAGGTATCAGCGACCGAGCTCGGGTGTTCGCGATAGGGGTCATACCGGTAGAGTTGGCCTTTTCGATTCTGCATCTTCAGCCCCATCGTTCCGATCCTATTAACGTATGGTCAGGCAGGAATCTCTCACTAGCAGACATGTGCCCTACCAGAATCGGCCGAGCGCGTCACACGCTCCATCATTGAACCGATCCGTGCCGTCTTCCTTGTCTTGCGTGTACTTTTCAGGGATCGAGAAGCCCTTCGCGCCGGAGAGAGGGGATGATTGACGCGTGATCGGCGTCGGGTTGGGACTGGTCGGCTTCGTCGCGGCGGGAAACTCTGCGAGATGCTTCGTGTGCGTGCCGACGAACTGCACCAGTCGTCAACAGGCATCACAGAAAGACGAAAGGGCCGTGCTCACCCCGGGTTTATCCTTCCTCAACACCAACGACGTGATCACCGCGTCCACCTCGGAGTAATCATCAATCGACCGGTTCCCCGTCTTTGGGTCCAACGTGTGGATCTGGCTTCGTTTGATGTCGACCCAATGAAGGAGTCCGGTCATGGGGTCCCAGAGGCAGCCTTCGCCGAGCTGGTTCTGGCACGCGACAAAGGGTTCGGTGAGGGTGATTTGTTTGACGGCCATGTTGAGAGGAATTTCGAGGGGAGGATGAGTGGATGGTGGAGGGATGTGTTCATCGAGGAGTTGTTTGAAACGTCTTGATCAATAAGGATGGCTGGAATGGAGCGCCAGTGGGAATGGGAAGCCTCGGACCGATATTGGATGCCGTTTTGCCGCCGTGTAATGAGTGGTCCAACTCTGGCGAAGAGAGGATGGGTTCTTCTTTTGCAGTGTTGAAAAGCAGTTGAACTGTTGTTTGAATGAGTCGTTCGAGGAGCTGTCTGCTGCGGGCCATGTACAATTGCCCGTCGTTTGATCGAGAACGTTTCGTAGCGGCTGATGGTTAGATTTTGGCTCTATTGCAAAGGCAGCAAATTCGCGTTCTCATGGCATGCCAACGAATGATGTACGAAGGCCTGATGCGATTTCCGCACACCAGTGGCCGGGCATTACCAGAAAGCGAAAAGATCAAGTCAGAGCCAATAGTCCGCTTGCCAAAGGTTGCCGTGCGTCCACCTCATAATCATAAAGAACCAAACCATTACACCACCCCTGTTTGGGACGTTCTATAACGAATTCCATCCTCCATGACCACTCCTCAAGAACGCACAAAAAAGGCCCGAGAAGGAGAGCCCGTGACGCGCGAGACCAAGGTAATGGCTAGCGAGGCGTTTAGTCGAAGAGACCGAAGCCCATGTCGTCGTCGGACCTGCAGGAAAAAGAGAATCAGTATACGAACGAGGCAAGATCGAGGGCTTGACGTACTCCTCCTTGGCTTCCTCCTTCTTCTCCTCGGGCTTCTCCTCAGCGGCAGCAGCACCGCCGGAAGCGGCACCGGCAGAGGCAGCGGGGGCGGCACCACCGGACGGGACCGAGGCGAGCTTGGTCTGACCTTCAGCGATGAGCTGTAAACGCGGGAAAGGATATCAGCATGCGGGAATTTTCCTAACCTTTTCCCGCTCCGACGCACCTCCTGGATGTCCTTGCCCTCCAATTCAGAGATCAACTTTTCGATCCTGGAAGAGTCGGCTTCAACTCCACCGGCTTCCAACAACGAGGTGATGTCGGCAGCGGAGGGGGAGGTGTTACCACCGAGCTGGAGGAGAAGGTAGGCGGCGACGTGCTTCATTCTGCGGAGGAAGGGCGATTAGGACGAGTCGACGAGGGCAACGACGGGGACGTACTTGAGTTGTTAAAGGGGCTAGTAAACCGATTTAAGCTTGTGACAGAGCAGGTATACGTCAACGCCTAAAGCACAGTGAAGAGGTGAGATTCGGCGACGGGTGCGACGAGGAGAGGACGAACCTTGTGGTGGTGAAGCTGGGAGGACGGGACGGGGGACAGTGGGCGATCGACTGGTTCGTCTCGCGTTGTGTAAGGGAGAGGGGAAATATTTGACGTCTACTCCTAAGCGCTTCGTATACACTCGCACGCGCTTTTTCTGGCTTCACAGCGCCCCCGCGGCTTATTGCCTGGCCTTCCTGCTGGCTCTGGACACTTGCACGCTGGGAGTGTCCCGCCGTCACCGTCGTCGCAGCCGTCTCCACCATCGACTGACCACGTCTCGTCGACTCTGCCGTCGATCCTGCGCCCGCGGAAAGGTCTTTTTCTCGAGCCAGTTCATCTCCCTCAAGGTAAAACCGTAGTAGCAACACTCCGACAAAACTTTTATCAAGATGGTGAGTCTCGTTGGAGCGATCAAGAAGGGAGGATTTCGTGGACGGCATTGGCATATCGGAGAAGGAAGTCTGGAGACGGGAAAGGCTGAAGGGCAGAGAAGAAAGGATGGAAGGGGATACGAGCGAACGCCAAACGAATACACCAAACACGCCGCTCCTGCATCAAAGAAACATCATCGAGAAACGAGCGAATCAACCGTATCAATGAGAAGACACCCACGGCGATACTCAGAAGGGCTAGACGGATGATGGACGATACGAGACCTGCCAATCCCAGATATCCTCCCGGCGCGAATCAATCCCGCAATACGTACTTACGCACCACTTCTCCAGGCTGACGCAGGCTTCACCGACCCCAACGAGGCCGCTGAGATGAAGAGGAAGAGGACCTTCAGGAAGTACCAGTACCGAGGTATCGAACTCGACAAGCTTCTTGACCTCTCCAACCAGCAATTCATCGAGGTGCGTCGAACGCTCCAGGCACTTTCGGAACCCTAGACTTATTCCTCTCGCGCAGCTCGTCCACGCCCGAGCCCGAAGAAGGTTCCAGCGAGGACTCAAGCGAAAGCACTTGGGTCTCCTCAAGAAGTTGCGACAGGCCAAGAAGGATGCCGCGCCCAACGAGAAGCCGGCGACCGTCAAGACCCACTTGCGAAACATGATCATTGTCCCCGAAATGATCGGTTCCGTTTGCGGTGTCTACAACGGAAAGTCGTTCACCACGGTTGAGGTCAAGCCTGAAATGACTGGTCACTACCTCGGTGAATTCTCGTGAGTAGCCGAGTTGACGATGGAGAAGATCGTGCTGAGTAATGCCCTCTAGCATCACCTACAAGCCCGTCTCCCACGGTCGAGCTGGTTTGGGATCGACCAACTCTTCCCGATTCATCCCCCTCAAGTAAACAAAATGAACCAGCAAGCTCGATAATTGCAGCGGACGTGCCGGGCGCGGGGTCAGCCACTGCTTGCGGAGCGGTCGTTGCGGTTGGAGGGATTGATGCGGATCGACTTGAGGTGTATGATTGTATCTGGATGATATGGCTATCTCGCTCCGGATCATTTGCCTCTCGAGGCCTGCTGGGTCGTGCCATTTACTGACTTCCGCTCTGCCATCATTTGTCTATCATCCTGATTGTGAAGCTCGCGGCAAACATGAGTGATTAACTTTCGCAGACCCCTATCGCTGTACAACTAGAATCACCGTGCTCGGATAAACATGACAACGTAAAACACGAAACACGCAATACTCAGGCATCTACTTCTACGCAGATTCGTACCCGTCCAGCGCTCGGATCACCTGTCGATTCTGAGCCTCTTCCCGATCAACAGTCATCGCATCGCCAAGCGACTCTGGCTGTCCCCGAGCATGTCCTTGGCCATCTGTGCCCGCGCCTCGCATCACCGCGTGCTTGATCCTGCTTTCCCACCGCTTCATGAACCTGCCTTCCTTGTATCCACAGAGTTCGAACAAGGCAGGCTGGTCCGTCCCGTTTGACGGTCCGAGGCGGATCTCGCGATTCTCGGAAGAGCCGTCGCGACTGGCGTTTAGGTCGTAAGGTACGTAGCACTTGAGGGGATCTAGATCGGAACAAAACGTAAGCGGGATCCAGCGACGGAGAGTACAAACGCACAGGCTGAGTTGGCAACCGTCCATTTGCCTCCAGCGAAGAGACGTTTGCTACGGGTGCAATGCGCGTTGGCACCGTTATTCGTGTGATTACGCTTGCGACTTACTATAGCCATCCGAAGGGATACAGCAGGGTCATCCATAACAGGACGACAATCCATTTCTGCGGATGTTGGCATATCAGCATCTTTTATTCTACCATCTTCGCTCAGCTTGACATACCTTCGTAAGCCACTGGGTCAGGTTGTTGTCCGGATGAATCGTCACCACGGAGCGCGCTTGAACGAAACGGACGCTGACGGTACCTTGATAATCCGTCGAGGCGATTGCTGCTCTTATTGCTACGCGCCGAAAGTAAAGATCCCTGATGAATATCGCGAACTGATAGGCCCACGAAAGAGATTGAGTACTTACCAACCAGAAGCGAAGAATAATCCCAACCGTAGACTTGCTTCTGCAGTCGGAATTCCTTCAATGGCTGACTCGAACGGCAGAACTCCTCCGCCCAGTCGCGCAAAGAGGCGTGTTCCAGCTGACCACCGTCGACCTGCGCCGCGGGAGAGTACCCATCTTCCGTTTGACCAAGCCGCTCGTACTGAGCAGAACCATTGTTGAGCCTGATAGCTTGACGACGGGCGTTGCAAAGGTGACGTGCTTCGCTCTTCTTGGCGACCTGATCCCGCACCTTTTGGATACTCTTCACGAGTTCCTCTGGCCACGGGGTCCAAGATGGGAGTCCTTTGGTGGCTCGGTCGCTGATGTATTCCTTCAGCAGCTTCTTCTCCTGCCGCACAGGTCGAATACCGGGTTTCGTCGCCCTGGATTTGGCGTCTTCCCCAAAAGAAAGATCATCTGATGATCGGCGAAAGAGGTTGAACAAGGATCGTTCCCGATAGTACGGACCATACGGCTTGAAATCCGGGTGGAACGTCGAGTGAAAGGTACCTCTGGGTACAGGGCGATCGGGTCGTGCAGTCGTGAGCGTACGTTGGTGTAACGTGGAATCGAGAATCGAAGTGAGGTCAATCTCGAAATTGAAATCCACCACGATTTCATTGTGAGAGCGTTTCCTCTCGGCAAAGTCACCGTAAGACTGTGTCATCTCTTGCGAATGCTTCTGATGGAGATGATGGCCTGGGGTATCGATGCGTGGACAGGGTAAGATGCCGTATCTAGAGGTGCATATCAAACATGGCTTACCAGTACACACGATCTTGAGCGTTGGAGGGATCGCTGCCTCCTGCTTGATGAATGCTTCAAGCGCTGCGGCTACGACGCTACTATGTCAAATGAAGACCAAAGGAGCTACTTATGCCAGAGCTTACGATCATGAAGCCTAGGATCATGTGTGACGACATCTCCCCTAGTCACATCCCCACTGGTCTTTATCGTCTTCTTAATGCCACTAACCAAGCGTTCTTGATACGTAGGCTGCTCAACATTGTCCGAGATCGCGGTGCTGTAGAGCGCATGTTGTGCCGGATCAAGAGCTGGACGAGGGGTAAAGGGTAAATTGGAATGGCTTGTCGACGTTCCTTGCCAAGGTGTGTGCAAGGAGTCGTCGTACGAAGGCGGGGCTGCCTCGAAGGTCGGGTTCGAGGCTGAGTCTTGAAGGCCGCTCTTGCCTGTCATGATGTCTGATGTCGTGTAGCGAGACAGAGGACTGAGAGTTGGACAGAGGCAATGTATTCAGGTGTCGGGATGGTGGGATGGTGAATGGAAATAGCAACTGATGAATGGCGGGCCTGCTTGCGGATGCGAAATTGACACAGCTCGAATTGCCACATCGCCGTTCACGTTCAAGCCGCCGTTCGCCTCATTGTGCTCTTCAATGGCATCCCTATTCACGAGGCGGCGGTGGCTGTCCAGCAAACCATCTGAAGTTCGAAGCAGCTGCGCGCTGGCCTCACGGACGACATCCCTCAATGCAGATAGATACACAATATAGAAAACAAGCGGCCAGAGGCCACCTAGGCGTTACAAAGAAGAGACCCTGAACAGACGTCGGCCACCATCTAGGCCTCCGACTGACGCTTCTTCTTCTTCTTCTTCTTTTCTCCGTCCTCCCCTGAAGGCTTGACATCCTCCTCGATATCACCTGCTTTTCTCTTTTTGCTCTTCTTGTCACCACTGGGCGTGTCTGGTGTCGACGCTGCGAGCGAGGCTGATGATGCGGCGAGTGCCTTGGCGGCCTTTTTGGCCTCCTTGCGTGCCTTTTTCTGTTCCTTGGTTTCACCCTCGACGTCTCCCTCGGCATCCAGCTCGATACCGTTCGGTGCGCTGTCGTTGGCGGCCTCGGACTTTCGCTTCTTTTTCTTGTCCTTTTTGTCGGCCGACTTTTCCGCCTTGACTTCACCGACGACCTTCATCGCGACGTCGTGCGAGCTCTCGCCGTTGGCAAGGGCCTCCTGCACCGGCTGAGTAGCCAGCATCTCGACGTCATCGACCTGTCCGTTGTATGCTGCGCCATTGTTCTGCATCTCAAACTTGGGCATCTCCCGTCGTTCGGATCGAGCCTGGGTGATGGGCAAGCCTGCACGGTGTTCGAGTGCTCGCAGACGCGATTCGAGCTTCAGTCGGCTGTCGATACCGATCGCGGTAGCGGCGGGCGTCGATTTGCTTTCGGCGTCGGAAAGGGCGTCCACACGAATAGAGAGCGCTGCCTTGGTGGCGACCATTCGCGCCATTTTACCCTTGAGCTTTTGCGGGGCCTGACCGATCAACGAGGCGTGGTAGATGAGACCGTACTTGGGCGTGTCGTGCTTGGTCTTGAGGGCACGGAAGAGCGCCTTTTCGGCACCCAAGATTTGGATAGTCGAGGCCGGTGCCTTGGCCAAGTTGTTCAAGCTTCCCGAGTGGCTGATCAATCGAGCGCCGACGAGCTCGCCAACGAGGGCGGTCAAGTTGGGTGCGATGGCCTGCATTCGGTTCCTCAGGTACTCGGAGAGCTGGGTTCGGTATTCCGTAATCGAGATGACTTGGTCACAGAGCGAGTGGATGTGGTCAATGTCCGAGTCGGAGATTTCAGTACCCATGGAGACCTCGGCGGCGGCTTTCAAGGTGTTTTCCAACTCTTCGGGCAAGATGTTCTCCAAAGGCGTCGTCGCGGCGTTGGTTCGGAAACCCATGGCCTTGACGACCTTGGCGTAGGCGAGGTTGTCGGTGATGATCTTGCCCATCTCGGGGAAATGCCAACCGTACCATTCCTGCGACAGGTCGTTAGGCACGGTTCACGCAACCCTCGACTTGACTTACCTTGACTCGCATGCTGTAGATGTTGATTTCCTTGTCCAAGTCGTCCAACAGAGCGATGGCTTGAATGACCATGGTGTCGACCTTGTCGGTGGAGAACTTCAACTTGAATCTGGACAGACTGTGACCGAGACCGAGCCTCATGGTGCTCAAATCCGATTCATCCACACCGCCCAACAAGGCTCCCAACTGCTCCCGGATACCACGGTAAAGGTCCTGCATTCCACCCGACGAGTCGCTCATGACGGGAATGTTGAGCGCCTTGTGGATGGTACCGGCCAACTTGGGGTCGGAAACGATCAACTTTTCCTCGATGGCAGACTTTGACTTCTTGCTCTTTTTGCCATCTGCACCGCCGGCGCCGGCAATAGACGAGGTCAGGAACTCTTGCAGGGAAGCAGAGAGTCGACCATCTTGAATCGCGGTAATGTCCTCGACAGCGGCAGCAGTCGATTGGAACCGATGGATAGCCTGGAGTTGAAGACTGTTTGACATTTCCCGGTACGAGGCAAATGACATCAACGGGATAGGACCCTCAGTAAGTCTGCGAACGAGGGAAGTGTCGTCACAGAGAGACAAGACTTACGCTGAAGTGGCAGCTTCAGGTGTCTCGAACTGCTTCCACAAATCCTTGCTCTCGAGCTTGGCTTGGTCATTGAGCTTGAAGATGCAGAAACCTAGCACGGGACTCGTGAGCGCCAAACGTTGTTCGCCAACCAGGTCAACTCACCGACAGAGGTTTCAGCGAGAACCAACATGATGGAGATGGATAACAAGTGAAAATGCGAGAGGTTCCCAAAGACGGTGTGCTGGCCCAAAACTGGTCCCGGTTGTTTTTGTCGAGGTGTGCGGTGGACCTCTTTTCAACCAGTCAAACTTGCGACTGCTTGGTTAGACTTGGATGGAGAATTCAACTCAAGTCGGTGCGATCGTCATGAATCCAAGCCGGGACTTGCAACTTTTCCGCGGCACGAACGCCCACAAGCGCAAAAAGTTGATTCTGCGCTTCCACCAGAGTTGCGCTAGAGAATGCTCGGCGGCCGACGTGAGGTCAGCCTCCACTCTGGGCAGTGAGACACGGAGAGTCTCGTTCAACTTCCAACTTCAGTCAAGGTGATCAAGGTGAAGCAGATGATGAGGATGCCTGACTATCTAGTGGCGAGTGCTCACCATGGCAGACCTCGCGAGAGCAAAGTCGATCGAATTGTGCTCGGTAGGCGGAAATACGTCTTCGACATTTGAACCGGTTTGCGCAGCGCGATCAACCAGTCTTCCGTGCAACTCGGCAGCAGATCCACCAACACCTGAAGGGAGCTTGGAAGCCATGTCAGCAGACGTCGCTCTGGAAGAAGATCCCAAATCAGATTCACCCCAGGACGGCGCCAAAGTTCTGTCCTCAACAATCCAACACGACACGCACGACGCCGATTCCCATCAACCGTCTCTCGAAGGTATACTCGCGATGATCGAAAGTGCTGTCTACCCTCATTGCGCTGTGGCGAGCTCTCCGGCGGGATCCGACACCACTGCAAGCGAAAGTCACACTCAGGATCGGACGACGGGATCGAATGCAGGCTCGGTGGAAGTACGGACAGCGGACAAAGAGAATGTCGAACGCGATAGAGAATCACAAGTCGAGACGGACGATGCCGTCTCCTTGCCGCCTTCTACGCCGTTGACGCATGATACCCTACCCACGATCACTCTAGATCAACCTTTGGAAGATGGTACCATCCCAACGAGCCACCAAAGGACCCTGAGGCACGCCGCCGCACAACTTCAAACTCCGGACGCGAATGACGGACGCGACGATGACTTCAAGTCCGCCTCGAGCGACGAATCTGGACCGTTGCCTGCACATCCGATCAACGTCTCGGTCGACGAAGATCAGGGAACTGACGATGAGACCACTGGAGGATCAGCCACGCGTCGTGATCTCGCAGACTTGGTTGATGTCGAAGAGGAATCGAGATCTCCTATCGAGAAAGCGCAGTCAAGCGATGCGGAAAAGCTAGTCGGAGAATCAGACTGCAGAGGTCAGTGCTGGATGCTGATGCGTCCGCATCGCGCGTCTTGACTGAAGTAATCCGTTCAGACCCGCCTTTACCCATGGAAATGGATTCAATAGAGATCAAGGCGAAGAGAACAGCAGCCATTGACACTCTCTCAGAGCCAGTTTCGGTGTCCGGACTTGATTTGCCGACGGCAACAGCGACTTTGCTGATAGGAGATGTGCCAACAACGTCGACTTTGCCGAGAGGAGGTGTGCCAGATCTGCCTCGGACAGGTACGTCGCTCTGACTCTGCTTTCTGTTCACTCCCATTTCGCGTTGCTCATGCTTCGCCTGGCCAGCCGATCATCCCTCTCTGGCGAATACGACTCAAGACACTGATACCTTGCACGACGCGCCATCAACCAAGGAATACGCCGTATTACCGTTGCCTTGTGCTTCCGCCATGTTTCTCAGTGCTGGACCCACGGTTGAACAGGAACAGGGCGCCACAACGGTTACCCAAGAAGAAAAGAGGGAAGAATCGTCGATCATCGGTTCGACTGATGAGGTCGAGAACGGCGCACCGATGGGAGAATCATACTCAGCGACTTCACCGACAGGAGATGCGCCGGGAATCCCTATTACAGGTATGCCGCTGGCTTTGCAGTCATATCCTGCGCGATCTGATCATCTATGCTCATTTCCTCACTTGGCTAGAGGATTGTCCTGCTCAAGTTTGCGCACCTCCTAACACTTCTACTATGCACGAGGCGCCAATAGCCGACGGACAAGCAGAATCCACAGCGCTCCATGCCTCTCCTCTACCCCTCGGTGCTGGAAATATCCGCATGGACAAGGAGGACGTGATCATGACAGATCTCGAGGACGAAAAGAGGGAAGAACCGTTGATTGCCGGTTCGAGTTGTGCTATCCAGGCGGGCGAATCGAGCGGAGCATCCGAGGCAGTATCCCGTCCGCCGGCGCCCAGTCCGATAGGGTACGCGTCAGTGCTGCCTCTATCAGGTATGTTGTATTGACTGTGCGGACATTCCACTCCCGCTCATTTTTGTTGTGCATCTCTCTGCCACGTCAGACGATCATCCCGCTCGAGAGATCGCGACTCCGGGTAACACTCCTCTGCATAGTGCGCTATCAGCCGTTGAACACGCAGATTCCTTGCCGTCATACGCTTCTCCTTTACTGCCCGCCGATGAATCTGCCAATACGAAAGAGAGGTCCATGATCACAGCTACTACCGAAGAAGAGGACAAGAAGGAATCGCTCATCATGGGTCCGACTACCGCCATCGAGAACGGCGCATTGGTCGGAGGAGCTGCGGTATCACCTATCTTTGCGTACCCGGATGCCCTTATCCCTCTTCAGGATTGCCGGGATGATGAAAAATGCTTGACAGATCCCAACGATGGACCCCTACCAAATTCTCTGGCGCCTTCTGGTCATATTGAACCAAGTACGACGTCGGAAGGACAGGAAGAGCTGCCAGTGGATTCGGAGGCGGACGAGGCGCATACCTCAGGCCTTTCTCCCGCAATGGAACCGCCTTCTCGACTCTCGCCATCCGATGATCACCTACTTCGTCCTACTGCTTTCACATTATCCGCCAACGAATCAGCACACAAAGAATCAGAACTTACAGACCTGTGCAAGCGGCAGCTTCGACCTCTAGCTCAGAACGACCTCATCGGTCCAGTTTTGCAGACGAAGAAACACAAGATCCGTCGAACGTACAGTATGCCAGTATCGGAAAGCTCCGTCTTTTACGAACAGCCAGGAGCAGACGCTGCGCCGGTTTCTTTGCGCGCGCAGAAACAGAAACGCGGTGTCGCAGAGTCGAATGGGGGAATACATGTCAAAAGACAGCGGTCCAACGTGCTCGATAGGATTGCTTCACCTCTAGCTATTATGGAGGAGAGTGGCACATCCACCACATGGCCGGAAGCCAGAAACGCGAGCGAGGACACAATGTCGTACGCCAAGGGCTTTGCGAGTGAGACGCAACTGGTTGAAGAGGATACAGATGTCCGGATGCACAGCTGCGATGATGTGCCGGACACAGCCCCAGGACCAGCAGAAGAAGGACTCAGAGCCAGCTCCGATCCGATACAGGACTTCAGCCTCGAAGCATCAGCCACAGCGAATCACGTGGAAGAGAGCAGTGTGTCACTGGTGCCCGATGTGAGTTGCGAAGCGGGCAGCATTTAGCTAGTGAACTGACGCAGACATGCATATCGCAGTCTGGAAGGCCAGCAGAGAAGTCACGGCACTGCGCAGGAAATCCAGCCTTGCTCGAAACCCCTCAAGCGGATGAACACGATGAGCAACAGGAAAACATCAGTCCCGCTACCGAAAGGCCTTTGGTGGTGTTCACTGTAAGCATGCTTGCCTGACGGAGAGATTCACTCCAACCAACCTCTGTCACGCACACAGAGATTCAAGCGACCGCAACCCTTGGCGAAACAAGTCTTTCCCGCAGCCCAGCCAACTCCGCACGTTGCCCAGGTTCCTACTTGCGCTCTAACACCCCCTCCAACCGAAGATCGGAAACGCAAGTCAGCCCCCGAGGTATGTTCCACTCTTCACGACATGACTCGTTCATTGACCGACGATGATCCGCAGTCGTCCATCAAAGCCAGGGAGGCGCGAGCTGTCAAGAAGCTGAAGCAACCCTTCAAGTCGCCCATGCTCAGTGCAGATGCCATTGCGAAACCCGGTGTTCAAACAAGCTCGCCAGCAACACGAGACTCGCTTGTGCTCAATGCCCTTCCGTGCAAATCTCCTACGGCCAACGGCAAACCGCCGCAACACCAGACCGAGAGTTACGAATTTGCGTCCGAACCAGGACCACAACGACTACGAGCGAATCATATTGTTACGAAACGATTGGCCAACACGTTTTCTTCGCCCTTCTCCTCGCCCCTCAAAGGCGCAGACACAACCAGCCCTGCCTCTGTCAGCCATCAACCGACGACTCGATCGGATAGCAGTCCACAAGGGATCAATTTGATGGCAGACATTTCCGCTCTCGAACGACAAAAGCAGATCCTGAAACAGGCAATCAAGATCCGCAATTCTCCCGCGGAGGAGGAAAGACTGGGCGATCTCGTCGCCCAGTGGCGACAGGCTGGGAGAGACATAGTGGAGATGCTGTACCAAGCCATTCCGAAACCTGAACCAGCGGCGGAAGGCGGGATCTTACCGTCATCAGTGTGGGAGAATGGATTCAAGCCTTTGGAGCCGGACACCATTGCAAAGAGTGCCGAAGAAAAGGAGGAAAATGCTGAAGCTGAAGACTGGAACTACGGGACGATGATGCGCACGTTACAGGTAGACCCGGACTTGCTAGGATGGGACCGTGAAGCCGAGGACTGGGTGGGATCGTGATGATGATAATATGCACTCGCTTCCGCGACACAATGCCTATCTAGATGACATTGTACAGTACTATGCACTTTACTTTCGGCCCTTGCCCTTGGGCTTGACAACCTTGAAGCCTCCGAAATCACTTCCTGCTGCCTTGGGTTGTGTTTTGACGACTGTAGAAATGTGTGACTTAGTGCGTGATAGAGAGGGACATGTTCACCAGCACTCACTATCAGCGAGAGAGTTGATTTTGGCGGGAGCCTGGCTACCGCTCGCCAACCTGTTCTGCGCATCCGCCTTTCGCTTTGTGTAGAATTCCTGAGCGAATCTCCTTCCGTCCAGCGTCGAAGAGTTTGCGTAGACGCTGTCCGAGATGATTTCCAACTGCTCAACTTTGGCGTTGGAACTCGACGGCTCGACGGGGAACGTCAGCAGCATCTGGATGAATTCGTCCACTAAAGGGTACCATGTTAGCGCTCGAAGCTTGAATGGCGCGGAAAGGTACGTACTGTTGACCTTGAGCCCCTTCAGTGACTCCTTGCACCATCGGATAAAGTCGACCGAGGGCGCAACGTCGTCCAGGTTGGCCGACGCCTTGACGTGCTTGGTGACGAACGCAGGCTTTGCAGGAGCGGAAGGCACGGGCGCCGAAGCGACCTTGGGCTTGGAGGCGGCCGCGGGGGCAGTAGGAGCCGAAGTCTTGCCGCTTGCACCAACGGTGCTCCATGCACCTCCGGAGGTCTGTGAGCGGGGGCTATAAGCACACGTTCATTCTGGTCAATAGGAGACTCACGTTGGCCGGTGCCTGGGTGGCCGCAAGGTCAGCGTAGCCACGCTTGCCCTGTTGAGCGACAGAGACAGGCGCGGTAGACGCCTTGGCCTGAGCCGCGGCCTTTGCACGCCTCTGCTCTTCTTCTTGGATCTGCTTCAACGTCTTCTTGGGCGCAGCATCGCTAGACCCCCAAACAGGTGCAGGAGACGACGAAGGCGCCGGGGCGGCCGGAGCAGTTCCGGTGCGGCTAGGCAAGCCCCACGATACGGTCTGCGTCGACTCGGGTTCCGCGGCAGGGGTGGAAGGCGCCGCTCGAGCGGTAGCAACGGCCTTTGCTTTGGCCTCTTGCTTTCGGCTTTCCGCAGCCTTGGCTTCCGCTTCCTGGATCTCGCGCAAAGACGGGCCGGTCGTGGCCTTGGCCTTCTCCTCCTCCTTGTTGGCCCAGGGCGCAACGCTAGGGGAACCAGCTGATGGGCTGGACGCGTCGCCGTCGATGGGAGTTGCAGACGTTTCCGATTCCGCGGCCGCTTGAAGTTCTGCTGCACGCTCGGCCGCTCGGGTGGCCTTTTTGCCCTTGACCTTGGTCTTGGGTTCCTTTACGGCCGGCGTCTCGAGGGGGGAAGCAAGCGCGACGGGCGCAACAACTTCTGGCTGGGATTCCTGTTGGTCTCGCGCGAGGGGTTCCGAAGAAATAGGCTCGACTGTGTGAGCCGGCGATTGCTGGGTTTCAGTGCTGCTAAAGTCGCTAACCGTGAGCTGAGGGGCTTCAACAACAGCCGCCTGGGCTTGAACGGGCGACAACACAGAGTCCACGATCGACGGCTGTTCCAAGTTCAACGTCTGTGCCTCCTGAGGCGCGGGAACAGGCGACGCAAAGCTGGGCTGCTGAATATGCTGTTGCTGATGCTGGATGACGGCCGACTGAGGCGTCGGTGTTCCTTGCCACGGCTGCATGTTACCGGCAAGCGGCTGGTACGGCGACTGCATCGGCTGCTGGAACGGACTTGCCGCATAGCCTTGCGCCGGCATCATCTGCGGCACCTGCCCGACCGGCTGAGGCGCGCCCCAGGGGGAAACGGGACCGGGCGCCTGCGCGAACGGCGACTGGATCTGGGGCGACTCGAAGATGGATCGTGCCTGACCGTACTGGGGCGGGAACCCGGCGTACGCCTGCTGATGCATGTGCGGCATCTCTTGCTGAATACCGCCAAATGCGGGTCGACTGATCGCGGGCGAGGCCATGGCGTTTTCCCATGCGGGTCGGCCGTGCTGCACGACAGGGGAAGAGTATTGGCTGGCCGTGTTGCTAAAGGGATCGACTGCGCGGTTGATGCCGGATTGCGCGAATGCAGGGGATTGGGTGGCAAACATGGTGTCCGTTCGCAGAGGGGTCTGTTGGCCGCTCATCAGGGGAGGAGAGGCACCGAGGGACAAGTTGTGCATCGAGTCGGCAATGTTGGAGTCGGGTTGTTGGTTGTTCGTCTCTTCGGGTCGAGGAGCCGGAATAGGCAGATTGGGAGGAAACTTGGGCACGGGTCGCGTGAGGAAGGGCTCGGTGGCCGTGCCCGTTTCCTCCTTGAGCACCGCGAGCGTCCTGTACGCCGTCTCGTGTTCCCGTCGGAGGGGAAGCGTATCGCTAAAGTAGTTGGCCGAGAACCAGGTCTGCATGTTGGTCGCGTCGAACGGTCCTAGAAGCCAGGTTCATCAATACTGTTTCGACTGACTTGACCAACCGCGACGCACCTTGCTGCTGTCCACTCGGATCCGTATAGAACCACTGCACGTCCCGCGGATCAACCGCAGGCGCAGGGACCGAAGGCATCGGCGACTGCGCGGCCGACTCTTGTCCGCCGATTTGCTGGTTGCGCTGTTCGATCGGCGTGCCGGGCGGGATGACGGTCGTCGAGACGGACGGCTGCGGGTCGTCGGCCGACGTTTCCTTGATGAGCGCGGCCAGGGCGGGCCGCTGCACAACGTGAGTGTTCAATCTCGGAAATTGATGCGCTCGGTCGGGACTCACCTTTTCCGTCGTCTCCCGATCCTGAGCCTCGCGCTCCTGCGCCGCCGCACGCCACCGTCCTTTCCCCCACCCAGATCCCCCACCGGTCGAGGGCACAATCCCGCCATTCTCGCCGGCGCCGCGATCGCGCCACGTATTCGCCTGCTGTGCGTTCCCGTCCGCCAAAGCGTCTTGGCCCGCGGGCTTGTTGACGGCCGTTCCGCTGAACCCGAGGACGCCCTCGAATGATCCGGACGACGGGGTGGAGCGGATATTCGGTCGCCACGAGGCTTGACCGGCAATGGCGCCGGGCGTCCTAGGCGCGGCGTCTGCCCACACGTCGTCAGCCTCAAGCACGACACGCAAGCGAAAAAGCAACTCACCGGCCTCGGGAACCTCGCGGCCGCGCGCGGTACCCCGCAAGCTCCGCCGTTCGCCGCCGAGCCCGCCGCGTCCGACGCCGACCTCGCCCGCGGCAGGCGCAGGATCCCGGGAGAGGCGACTGCCGGGCGCCCAAGGGGTTCGTTCCGCGCCCGGTCCACTCGCCGCACGGGGCGGTCGCTCCTCGTGCGCCCCCGCGGCGATGTAATCCGTCGCGTTGGAGGGGTTGTTCGGTGTGTACCGGGGGTTGGAGATGCCGCCGCCAAACGCGCCGCCTTCGCCGCGTCCGAAACCGCGTCCGCCGGGGGACCGGGTGTCTGTGCTGGTGAGGTGGCCGTTTCGCCGGGTGGAGAGGTTGGTGCTGAGGCCCGAGTCGGTGCGGTCCGGGTGTGCGGGTTGCCTTCGGATCGGGTTGGCGAAGAGCTGTCCGCAAACCTGATCAGTAATGGATCGCCGGGGTACGTCGTGCTACTTACCTTTTTCTCCTCGACGGTCCATTCCACCAAGCCCATCGGCAACCCGGCCTTGTCACTCAAGATGATCGACGTGACGCCCTCGCCCTCCCCGCCGACACGGCCGGAATTATTACTCCCCACCCGGGCCCACTCCATCAACTCGACGGGCCGGGCGCGGACCCTGTCCTCCTCGAAGAGGGCGAGCATCGTCTCCCGCGAATACCTAAACGGCCGGGCCTTGTCCCCCGAGCCGGCGCTGTACGTCCCATTGACGGGCTCCCCGAGCGCCGCGCCGAACCCTTGCGGGAAGGATTCCGCCCGCGGCGACGCGATCTGGGAGTACGACTGGCCGCCGAGCGGCGCGGGCCCGCCTGCAACAGCGGCGACGGGGACACCGTGTCGTGCGCCCGGGAGCGGGAACCCCGAGTCCACGCCCTGCTGCGGATGGTGCGACGCGGCGGGCGTCCCTGGCGCGTGGGCGCCGTTGGGCTTTTTCAGCCATGCCGGGGCGAATTGCATCGATGGTGAAGACATCTGCGGGAGGGGAGGGGAGTCAGCAGGGAGAGCGTCCGCGGGGGACAAAGGAGGGCGTACTGGTACTGTTTTTGTGTAGTGTGAGATAGGATGTGCCGGGATGGAAATAGAACGGAAATGCCTTGTGGTCGCTGTGGAGAACAACTAGTCACGTTGAATGGCAAACGATGCGAGAGAATCAAGAAGGAGAAGGAGGGTGATCGCGGACAGGCGCGCTTAGATAATTCCTCGAGGGAAACACAAAAGCGCAGCGCGACATGGGACGCGTTCGGGTACGGTGCCCTTCATGTTCCCCTTGAATGCATGGATACCGGTGCTATCCCTTGTGCAGAACAGCTACAGACGGTCTATGGTATATATGGTGTCGCGATCATGCAACGTCCCCCGCCATCCCGGATGACGCCTGACGAGAATACCGCAAGGCTATAGAGTCCGTGGCAAGCTGCCAGTCGCTAAGATGAAATGTACAGTCATTCACGGATGAAGCGAGAGCAGTCGGTCATCCCGCGTCAAATGATAGCTGAAGAACGTCCTTATATGGCGCATATGTGAATGAACCCCGTGTCGCCGCGTCTCGGAATCCTGGCTCCTAGCAAGTATCCTACACCTCGCAACCCAATCAGCAACCCGACCCCGCACCACCGCCCCGAGCAACGTACGATCAACCGATTCTTGGGGAAACTGTGTGCCTCCCCCGTCACTTGCTCCCACGTCGTCTACCCATGCCCCCGCGGGATCAGCAGAAGACAAATAAACGCTAGCTAGGGGTGGACTCACGAGGTTGGCGTTACTGTACGCCTCTGCGTATCTATTCAACACGATGAGCCCGGCATTTATGGAGGAATAAGGGGGAGGGCGTACTTTGCGATATATGCCTGTGTCGGCCGGTCGGCCGGGTCGCACCCGATATTGATCGCCTTCGGGTCTTCTGCAGGAGCGAACGGGACCGTATCAGCGAGTCCAATCTTCTCTTGGAACTCCGCGGAGGAACGCACGGTAGACGCGGACCCAGTCCACGAGCATACTGGGCGCAGGAAAACAAAGTGAGCGAGGCTTCTCTTTCGCACAGAAGAAGGGTAACTCACTGTACAGGCCAGAGCGACTCCAACCCGTCCCAACTGAAACCACACCGAAAATCGTCAATCATCATCTCAGCCGCCCTGCACACCCACTCACTCGATCGCGCCAAAGTTCTCGGAAATACCAAGGTTCAAAATCAAGTACCTGCAACCCGATCAGCTTGCGGTCTCCCTTGGTAGCGGACGGACGTACATTGGTTCGTCCGGGACTGGACGCTGGCCGACTTGTGCGTCCGCGTTCGGGCCCATCGCTGAACAAAAGACGAGGAATGAGTGTAAAAACGGGAATTCCGAGGGGAAGACGACGCACCCGCGCCGCGGATGGTCCATGACAGTTTATTGTCGCTGACCCAGGTGACATAGCCGTTGCTGTCCCAGGATATAAGCACGAGACATGAGTAAAAGGCTACGCGACTCACTCTCCCGGCGCGTATTCGAATCCGTACACAGAGTAACAGCCGCTGTTCCCGGTGCTGTTCCCCCACCGCCGATCAGAACCAATTCGTCCACCAGACCCCCTGGGCGACTCACTAGCACTCCTGATCCGTCGTCGCCAACCCGGACGTCGCCTGCTGGTAGATACTCCCCTGATACGGATTGATATGCGTCGTCGCCGGATCATGAATCGTATACTCCCCGCTATCGTTCTTGAACCAATAATGCGGATTGAATGGCGCCCACTGCGCCGACTGTGAAACGTGCCCGATCAGGGTCGTCGCGTCCACCTGGGCTTCAATCACGTCGATCTCGGGCGCGGATCGGCCGACCCAGGTTCCGTCCGGGTTTTTGGGGCCCGGGTGGGTCGTGTCGTCGGGGCAGGTACAGCGGGAGAGGCGCTGGCCCGGGAGATAGGAGAGCGTGTTGCCGTAGTTGGGGTCGCCTGTGGTGAAGACTAGCTCTGGCTCGCCTGTCAAATAGAAACACGTCAGCCAGGAACCAAGGGCCAGCACATTCGACGACTCGCCATTAAGCGACTGATTTCTTAGGGTGCCAACATCGCACTACGGGGAAAGGCGCATCAGCAGGATTCCCACAGCCTCGACCGTCGCGTCGCGCCTTACCTGATTATAGCTATACGGCCAGAGCCCGTCTGTCGATCCCGCGTATCCTGCTCGTGCGAGGTTGCCCAACGACCAGACGGCCGGCCAGAGGCCGTAGACGTCGCTTCTGCCGGGGAGACTGACAGAGGCGACAAAGTCTAGAGAGCAGACATTAGCAAATGACAGCGCGGCATCTCGTCTCAACTCACAGCCGCCCGTAAAGCAAAACTTGTTCCAGGTGTTCATCATCCCGCCCGTATAGTTTAGCCCGTGATTCTTGTCTTGCGACAGGGTAATCTTCAACGCTCCGTTCTCGGTCGTGATCGCCCGCGGATCATACCACTCCAAGTTGTTGGTGACGTGGTAGTGAATATCCTCGGCCGTCCAATACGGGTCATCGCCGTCGTAAAAGCTCCGCCCGTCCGTGTTGAACTCGTCGGAAAAGACCAACTCCCACGTCTCGCCCGTCTCGAACGATGTATGCGTGTGCGCCTCGAGCGGCGTATCCGGATCGATCAGCCCAAAGTGCCCAATCACGTCCGGGACCTGTCCGGAGCCGTTGACGCCGCCAATGTTGTACGATCCGAGCCAGGTCGTCGCGTGGTCGTCGACTTGGGAGCTGATGATGGGATACCCGGCGAAAAGCGTCACCAGTCCGAACACAAGGATGGCCATGCACCCGAGATTCCCGAGCCCGCGCGGACTGAACAGGTACGCCACGTGGCCCGAGACGGTATGCGAACGCTTCCCCGGCCGTTCTTCACTCGGGTCGTGCAGGTAATCATCGTCGTCCGGCCCATCCATCTCCAACGTCGAGAGATCGAGCGGCAGCGCAAACGGCCCATCAAACGTCGACAGACTGCGCGTGTTCGTTTCCCGGCCCATGGCCAGTTTCGAGGCGAGGCTCGCAAACGACACGTCGTCCGGCAGGTCGCCGTCGTGCCCGTGTTTCCTGCCGAGGCTGGCGCCGCCTGCGCCGGCGAAATGACTCGTCATCAGCGCCTCGCCGAGTCGTTCCTCGGACGACATGGCGCTGGCCAGGTTTGGACGCCCGCCTTGCGTCGGACCATACTTGAATGCCTGGCCCCAGTTTTCTTTTGCGCCGAACCCTGCGTCCGAGCTGAAACTAGGGACGGGCGAGTGCTGTGTCACGCCAGACCAGATGGAGGGCGGGCGTTCGTTGGCGATGTCTTGTGTTTGTACTGATATTGGTGGGTATAGGTTTGACGCTGGTGTTGGGTCGTGCGTGACGTACGATGGTGCCGTCGATGTGTAGCTCGCTCTTGAGGATGTCGGTTGGAGGTTGGAACCGCTTGGACCGGCCTGCGAGTCGAATACCCCCGTTCCCGTTCCTAGACCCAGGCCTATCCTCGCCTTGACTGGTGACCGCTGCGGAATGGGATATCCGCGAGCGTCGTATCCCGTATGCCGCTCCGGCTTCAACCCACCCGAACGCTCGTCCTCTGTCCTCGTCGGATAATAACTCCGCTCATTCCCGCTCATCCGATACCCCTTCCACTTGCCCGTATCGCCTTCATCCTCGGTACTCTCCCCCTCGGTATCCCCGCCACGTTCATAGTCGTTCATCAGCGGCGTCGTGATCCGCGCACGAAGACTGTTCGTCGTGCCGTCTCCTCCTCCAGAACCGATATTCGGACTCGTTCCCGATGACTTGCCGTATGAGTCGGAGGGCGTCAGTCCTGCTCCGTGCGCCCGTGTATCCCCTTGCCGAGGCGTCGTCGGGATCCGAGGCGTCCGATCCGGTTGTCCGAGGCCGATGCTCGTGGATCCTTCTTCTTGCGCGGCGTCGGCTTCAGGATTTGGGGAGAAGGCGGTATATTTGTGCGCTTTCGCGGTGAGATTGCGCAGGGACGGCATGATGACGTTTTTGGGGCCCGAAGGGTGGCCGTTTTGGGGATGAGGGTGGGGCGATAGGAGCGATCCAGCGTTTCAGGTTGAGACAGCGTCTGGCGCGATCTTGAATCGCTTTTTTTTGTTCGAAAATGCTGCGGATGTTCTTCTGTCCTCAAAGAGCGTGTTCCAGTCCAGACGTTCAATGAAGCGAATGTGGTGGTCCGAACGTACGTCCACTCAGGCAAATGGTTGCTGCTGCCAAGTCAATGTCTCCCCTGCCAACGCAACATCAACAGGAATCCTCTTGAACGATCGGATCCAATAAACTCGATAATTAAAAGCCCGCGCCGGAGTTTACGCGACGCGTTCGAGGGATCTTCCCTGAGATCCCTGTACATGTTGACAGATCTATGGGTCGTGGTGGGCCACACGAATTCGTCTGTGGCATGTCCACACAGGTTGGTGGTTCGTATGGACTGACAGCTGTCTCGACATATCCATCTATCACAAATTCTGGTGAAACGGACAAGACCGGGCCACGTTTCGCTATCGCTGTTTCCACGGCGCTTCCATCAATCCGCAAGATGTGCGGGACCGACAAAGGGAAGGATATCGTCACTTAAGAGGACTTTAAGAGGATGAGAATTCTGCCTGACGGTGAGCTCGAGTAGTGGCGCGCACAGTCCTCGTCCGAGCGGGAACCTGGCGCTACAGTATATCCCGAGTTTGTCAGGAGCAACTCTGCGAAGCGCGCACGGTTGGTCTCGTCTCGCAAGGCGTTCTGATCCGGATGGTTGAACGATATTCCACGACGTTGTTGAATCGCCACAGAAGCCGATGGAACGCCCGACCGAACGGACGATGCTGAAACGAGGGATGAAACGGATCACAGGGGAAGGACGGTGAGCAGACGATAATGGGCTGTGTAGAGATAGGAGGCGTTCATGATCAGCAGATGATATATATCCTCTGTCGTCTCGCTCTACCCTCCGATCCTCGACTCTCGGGTCACGAAACACTCTGTGCTAGTGGATACCGTGGAGACACCTCAACTCCGCTCGATCCGCAGACTGACCCTCCTTTCGCCGTCAACCATCCTTTAACCCACCAGGATCGTTTCCGCACGACTGCATAAAGCAAGCATGGCAGCAGCAAGTCAGGGAACACCCTCGACCCGGGCCTCGACCGAGGGACGAAGGGTACGTGGACTTGCGCCGCGGTTGAAGCCTTTACCGCCGAGACCAAGGGATTTTCAAGGGGAAGAAGGAGATCCGGAGACGACGCCTTCGTGAGTCCGAACGTAGCTGATTCCAGGAGAGGAGTGGAGACTTATTAGCATATCGATGTGGGATGCAGAGCGAAAGAGAAAGGTATGCCATATATCCCACTTCCGATACGTGTATCATGAGCTCACACGGTTGATTTTTGGGTCACATCAGTACTGCCCTGGATCCATAACCAACTCCCGCCGTCCTACCACGCACACGCCTCCGATAACACCACCATGCCCACCGTAGGACTCGTCTCCGCCGCAGAGATGCACAACCTCCAAACGAGACGCCACGACCCCGACCACGAGCAGACGGGCGAGGCAAGGGCAGTCCAGAAGCCTGCGGTGGAGAGGGAGAGCTGGATGGACGCACAGAGTGTTGAGCGGGTCCGGCTGGAGGAGGAGTACGAGCAGGAGAGCGGACACGGTGCGGTTTCTCCCAAAGGGGGAGCGATTGTTCCGGTTTCTGTGGAGGAAGAGACGTCGCCCGAAAGCGGAAGGACACGGAACAAGCATCCAGACAAGACTGGGTCGAAATCGCAGAGCGGGAGCAAGGAGAAAGGCAAGCATCGGCATCGTCAGTCGCACCACAAGACTCGCGAAGGGCAGAACACCGAAGGCGACGCTCGCGAGAAGGGCAGGAAAATGGATTCGGGCGTAACTTCACCGACCGCAGGACGTGCGCACTCTAAGACGGACGAGGGAAGTAGCAAAGACGCTTCCCGCAGCAACGATGTCGTCCAAGGCGCCGATGTCACGAATGCACAACCTCCTTCAACATTCTTCGGCTTTGCTCCCAATATCCCTGCATTCGAACGCAAGAACTACCCGACGGCGACACCCGACTTCCCATGGTATTCGAATCAACCACATCCTGCTCAAATCCCGCTGCAATCTCCGGGAATGCCGATGCAGAACGCTCCATGGGGTCAACAAGCGCAACAACCATTCCCGGCTCAACCTCCATCGGCCCAGGGTCATCCAACATTCGGCTACCCTCCGCCCGGAATGTCAGTGTTCCCGCCGGCGCAGTTCGAGAATCAGCCGTTCAACGCGTCTCAGACGCACGCTCCGCACATACCGGCTGCGCCTTTCCCCGGGGTAGAAGACTACTCGCCTCGCACGATGCCTTCGGGACTGCCATTCCCATTCGCATCGGTTGGACTTGCTCCAGGGCATGATTCCGCTGCGTTCGGTATGCCAGAGCAGTGGCAGGAATTCGGTGGGATGCCGCCTGCGTCTCACGTCGTCTCGGGAGCAAGTCCGCGTGGAGCGCAGCAGTCCAAGAGTCCGAATACAGCGACCGGAAGGAGTGATTCGCCCGCCCCGCACGAGCAGTGCAGCAAGACCCAATCGCCCATTGGGAGTGAGCTCGACAAGGGACATGGCGATCCGAAGGCTGCGCTTGACAGCCTTCGTGCGCGGATGATGAAGAATGCGGAAGAGAGTAGGGCGGCGCTGGAGAGCGAACGGTCGAGTAGGAAGACATCGGAGCAGAGGATGGCGGCGTTGGAGAAGCTTGTCAGTCCGTCTTCGAAGAAGAAGAACAAGGTGAGTCTGCGAACCTCCATCAGCTCGAGCATGTGCCCCGCTTACTCTCTCCGATGTTCAGAGCGCCGATGTCATGCCTGCGAAGAATACGAGAGAGACGAAAGAGACCAGGCCCGAGGCGATGTCTCCGACCTATGTCGAGACCACGGAAGGATTCGTCAAGACATATGAAAAGACGCGAGTCGCGCCGAAACACAAATCGAGTGAGAGCTCTGTTCGGGGATCGGACCCAAGTTCCTCGAAACCAGAGTCGCGAGATGAACAGAACAGGCGACCGACGCAGCAGACCCTGAAGACGTACGACGATACTCGACTGACCTCGACTTCCGGTCCGTCGTTCGGACATTTCGGGCGACCATTTTCTCACCAGATCGATGGAATCGAACAGTTGTTACAAGCCACGTCGCCGTTTGAATCCTTTCCCGTCGATCCAGCGACAATCGTATTCATGCAACGTACGATCAACGCCAAACCTGTTTTTGGGATACCAGTCAGCGCTCTGGGCGATTTCGGGATCGGTCTGGACGCGTTCTCCCCGCTGGGATTGCATGCGCATCAGCCGGATCTCAGGGAAGAGGAAGAGAGTGTCAAGCGATCTGCCTACGTCGAGACTGTGTCCGATGAAGACGTAAGTAGGGTCGTACTTGAAGCAGGCAGTGCTGATCCGTTTGTTCAACTCTAGGATCCCAAGTATGCAGCGCATCCCGATCATGTGCATCCAAGAGAATCGCATCAGCCGCATACCGAGGCGTCGCACGATAGTTCTTCCCCTATGCGGGCAAAGGTCGTAAGTGTGTTATCAGGTTCTGGGAGACAGTCTGTAGCTGATCAAGGGGCGGCCATGTATAGCGAGATGAAAGCGACAGAGAGATTCCTTGCGGGACTGAGGGCAGGTCCCCTTTGAACTCCAAACCGATCGCCTCCACGATGTCTGTGCAGGGTTCCTCCGTCGTGACGGGTTCAGGACCGACATCACCTGCGATAACTCGACCAGTGAATGCGCCTTTGAAGCAGCACCCAGACAGATCATCGAAAGCTTTGACAACAGCCTCACTCATCGATGAGATGGTCCAGGGGAGTCACTATCATGACGAGACGCTCTGTCAGTTGCTCGCAGCTGCAAGGAACCCGGAACTGGGAGATGCAGCCAAAAGGGCTGTCAGGCATGCTGCGAGGAACAGGGTGATGCAACTGATGTCGCAAAGTCCCGCGAATGTGAGTTCTTCCGTTAGTGTTATTCGTTACATGCCCCGACGAACGTTCTGGTTCAGCAGCTCGAAACTTCAGACTTGTCAAACAGAATCAGAGACAAACCTTTGCCGAAGGAGCCTGTCTCTGAACGTGTAGGTGCAACTCAACATCTCAGAGAGCGTTACTGATGTATGCTATAGGAACAGGCGCCAGCGTGGTCGCAAGCCGTAAGTAGTCTGCGATCAACATCCGATGAGCAACTATCTCACCCGTGTCTACATCTCAGCTCTTCGAGATGCTCGCCGAAACCCAGAACCGTTTGAACGAATTGGACGCAAGGCTTCCGCCTCCCTTGACACGCGAAAACACGGACACCCTCGGCGGCGAGGATGAATGTGCGGAAGCTCAAGCTCGCGCGGCGCTCCACAATCTACTCTTTCCCGACCTTCCCATGGAAGTGCCTTTCTTTGTCGACCAGTACGGAAACCCGCATACTTCGCATCACATGGGTTCTAGCAGGAACCTTTTTGAAATCAAGCCCGTGGCAGGCGTCCAAGGAGCCGACCATCAGAACGATGCAGAAGCCGAAAGCGCGTTCGTCACCGTCAAAGGCTCGTATTCGGACGGAACCGTTCGTGCTGACGATCAGACAGCGCATGGATCGATGCCGGAATGGGGCTCGGCCGTCGAGATACCTGATGGCGATACCTCCGTTCCACCTCCTAGATTCCCTCCGACGGTCCCGCCCAAATATGCGCCGTCTACGCCTGTTATCCATGTACAGCCTCCGACGACGACGGCGACGAACAGTAATGGCGAAGCTCGACGGGGCGAAACGGTGGTATCCACCAAACCTTTAAAGGAACCGGTAGTGCTGAACGACGTGACCTCGTCAGCGTCACCCCATCCGGCCAGATCAGGTGGTGCACCCTCTCCACCTAGTGTCCGAGCTCACGCAGGACAACAACCACAGCCGCAAGCGAAGCAAGTCCCTCCCTTCCAACAAGCGTTTCCGGTTAAGCCATGGGATATCGTCACCCAGCGCCTCCTTTCGTGGGCTTTGGTGTGGCCTGCAGAGGATTTCATCCGGAGCTTGAAGGCGATCTCTTTGGGGCAACAGGTATTTGGTCTCATGCCTGAGCCACGGATCCCGCTGAGATCCTATCTTGTTCTAGGTTGACGAGTTTGCATTGACTATTTATACGATGACGATCTTCAAGAGGTAGGCCGATATCAAGCTGGACTTGCTGCGTCGCGTCTGAACAACCTGTCCGTTTGCCAGAAATTTGCGCCATAGACTGAGCGCCGTTCCGCCCTTGCCATGCGACAAGCTCTTCGTCCCGCCGAACATGGTCAGTGCCATTCTTATCGACCTCGAAGGCGTTTGGGCACTGATTATTATTATTCTCGACTCGCAGTCTGATGCTATTAACAGAGCCGTCCATGCGGTACGCGACATTTCTTCTCGCAATGATGTCAAAATGCTTAACATTCCTTACTGGTGTTCAGAAACGGTTCAACGACGCGCAACAGATCCTGGAAGAACTATGGTATCGTACGTCGCGGCAGGGCAAGTCTCGCAGAACGGAGGATTGACCGTTCACCTTGCTTTTGTAGCGCTCGGTCTCAGGGAACCGCCGAGGGTGATCGTCGCCTTGGCCAAGCACCGGAACGACGTCAGTGTAATCTGCCGCTGAATTGCGGCTGAAGACTGACGATCCTCTTGCGCTCAGCCTGATCATTTTTCTGCCCACCGGTACGTCCTTCGCGTCAACGGTTCATGCGCTTGCTGATGTGCGTGACCAGGTTTGACCTACCGACGGGACGACTGGTGACGATGACGTTTTCACACGAGGAAAAGTCGTTGATCGATGGCCGTGAGTGACCTACTTCTCGACCAACCTCGCGGAAGAAAGTTAACGTTTGTGCCACACAGGTCCTTTCATGTGTAGGTTGAACGCTTTTCCACGCTCACAGGTGATGACTTCTTTGTGCCCTTGCAGGGTGGCACTGCATCCGCCAAGCATGGCCGCACTACGGCATCCCGCACCCGGACCACCTCGCGCAACAGACCCGGCGGATCTTGACGGCGGCGAGCGCAAAGAATGATAATTCCCTTGCGGCGATGAACGCCGCGCGCAACCTGTTGCTGTGCGTTTCTCGACTTTGGGCGGTGGGACAGTGCTGACTTTGTGGGGCGACAGGGGGTGGAACCCAGAGCGGCTGACGGATATGCACAAGTTGCGGGAACACGTATGGGACGAGGCAAGTTTTTACCTTCTTTCCGACTTGATCAATAGGTAGCGACTGACTGTCGGATGTTTGATATAGGTCAAGCGATTGCATTCGAAGAAAGTGGCGGGAAAGCTGATTAATCAGAGGAGGGGTGAATAGGAAGACTGGATTGTAGCCTGCCTGAATGGTCGTCTGGTAGTGATCGCGTAGGTGTATTGTATCGCAGACGTCGCCATACCTCTATCGTTTGTCCGTAGTGACTCACGTGCGACTGCGGAACAAATTAACCGCGCACATGAGGGATATTATTGGCCCGCGAGTAGGGGAAGAGCTCATCTTGGGCGGTCATCAGCATTCCCTCCTTCCCTGCTCGCCATCTCCCCGCCGTCGCCACCATGGCTCCACGTATATCCCACCTCGCATCAACACGCTACGCCCTCGTCATCGACGCTGGCTCGTCGGGCTCCCGCTTGCAGATCTACTCGTGGCAGGACCCCGAGGCGGAGCGGCAAGAGATTATTCATACTGTTAATGAGCGGTGGAGAGAGCGTCAGGGCAAGGGGAAGAAGGGCAAGGGCAAGGCCGGGGCGGAGGATGAGCTCGCGTGGGAGATTGAGAGTGCGTTGAGGCGGCTGGTCAAGGTGGAAAAGGGTGCGCCGGGGGATTTGTGGATCAAAAAGGCTGAACCTGGTATGCACACGGGATTGCCATGTCGAGGGCGTTTCACTAAGACGTGCCTCTTAGGGATTGCTACGATTGCACCGGATCACGTATCGGAATACCTCGCACCCTTGCTCTCACATGCACTGCAACAAATCCCGCCATCTCAACATGCAACGACGCCCGTCTACCTCCTCGCAACAGCCGGGATGCGGCTCCTCCCCGCGCAACGGCAACAAGATATCCTGGAAGCCACCTGCCGACTCTTACGGCACGACTATCCCTTTCGTCTCGACTCGAAAAACGAGCTCGGCCCATGCGGGGAGAGCGTGCGGATCATCTCGGGGGAAGAAGAAGGGATGTGGGGCTGGGTCGCGGTTAACTACCTCATGGATGGATTCGGGCATGCCCCATCCGCCACATCAAAACATGACCCGGCGCTCTTACCCCTCCCGGAACTGGAGAAGGAACACGAGGGTTCCCTCGAATCCGATATCCCGCCGACACTCGTCGACCCGAACCAATATACCCCGACCTGTGGGTTCCTCGACATGGGCGGAGCCTCGACGCAGATCGCCTTTTCCCCGACGTTTGAAGAACTGCAGAAGAGTGGATACCCGGCGGACGAGCTCAAGTCGGTCAGCTTGAGACTGTTATCGGGCCAAGTGGTGGAGTGGCCCGTGTTTGTCGCTTCGTGGCTTGGATTCGGGACGAACAAGGCGCGGGATCGGTACGTCCAGCTCAAGCTCGACGAGTGGCGGAAAGAGGGGGACGACGGGCTGTCTGGTTCCATGGCGGCCATCCCGGATCCGTGTCTTCCCACGGGCCTGACCATCCCCACCTCGTCTTCGGACCGCTCACCGCCCTTCATCGGCACCGGCTCCTTCGCGCAATGCCTCGCAAGCCTCGAACACCTTCTCGACAAGCACGCCGCCTGCCCCGAGACGCACGACCACTGCCTCTTTGCCGGCCTGCCGACGCCGCACATTGATTTCGCGCGGGAAGACCAGCGCGGGTTCATCGGGATCAGCGAGTATTGGTATACGGCGCAGCAGGTGTTGGGCCTGGGCGGGGTGTGGGATTGGGGGGAGTGGGAAAAGGGGATGAATGATTTTTGTGCGAGGGATTGGACGGAATTGGAGGACGAGTTGGTGGCGTCCGAGCATTGGCATGGCAACAAGGTACGCAAATTCGGAATGGAGAGCGAGAGTCTGTTAGAGTGAGCTCATGATGGCTGTAGGTCGACATCGCAAGACTGCAGATGCAATGCTTCAAGGGCGCCTGGGTCTCCAACGTCCTGCACGAGGGTATCGGCATCCCGCGGATCTTCGACGTCGGCGGCAATCAAACACTGACGGGGGGCGACGTCGGCGACCTGAACGACGAGGCCGAGCGTCGCGCCAAGGAAAAGGGCCTTATGGGCAAGAACCATTTCCAGAGCATGAACACGATCGGGGATACGGCGATCAGCTGGACGCTGGGCAAGATGGTCATCGAGGCCAGTCGCGGGGTGGATCCGCATGGGCACTCGCCTGAAAGGATCGGCCTCAATAACAAGTGGACGCAGATATGGTACGAGGGCACGGCGCGCGTGGGCAACGTTCTCGGCGTGCCGGCACTCGAGAACAAGCTCTCGTCGTACGGCATCGAACTATTTTGGTTCTCCTACCTCATCCTTATCGCCGTCGTCCTCAGCGTATACTTTTCGCTGCGACGACGATGCTGGCTCAGTCACGGCTCAATCAAGAGCTCTCTTACGACCTCGCGGCGACGGAAGGAGTCCGACGCGGGCGAGGTTCGGGACTGGATGCGGAGACGGTCTCCCGCCATCCTGCCATTGGCCGATGACATGTTGGCCCCATCCCCTCGGCCGCGTGCTTTCGGTCTCAACCGACTCAAGCTACTAGGCTATCGTGTCGCGGGCCTTGTCGACCGTGCCTCGAGCTGGACGGGCAGATCGAGGCGCGCGCGGAGCGGCCGTCGCGATTCAGATCCCGGAATGGACCTGCTTCCCTTGCCGCAAGACGATCCGTCGTATAGCATGGCAAGCAGCATGTCCCTCCCCGCATCGCCCCGTATCGGAGGGGAAGCTTTCTTTACGCCTGCACAAGACCTCGGTCAAGCCCCGCCGCATATGCAATTCGCCTCCACAATCTCGGGACCACCTTCGCCAGCCGGCTCGTCGGCCTTGCGACACGGCGGTCTTTCCTCCAAGCCGTCGTTTTCGAATCTTCGATCGAAACGCAGCTATCCGGCGCTATCGATGTCCGCCACACCAGGAGGCTGGAACGATCCACCTGGGTCAGCGCTCGGCCTATCAGACGTACCAGTGCCGACGCCAGAAGGTGTTCTCCTACCCAACTTGCCGCTCAAGGGGTCCGATAATGCCATCTCGCGCAATTCCAGTAGGATCAACCTGAGTGAATACGGCAGGCTCGCGCCACGGCCTATTTCACGGGGACCGAATAGTGCAGATATATAGATACAGCGGGATGTAATCACACATGATCGTTATATCATCATTCGGACTCGTACGCAACAAGATACACTATTCGCGGTAAGACACCTTGCCCCTCGACCTGACAGCGCGACCCCCCTTTTCCTTGATCGGCTTCTCCTTCGCCTTTTCGCCCTCCAGCGGCAGACCCATCTCGGTTCGTTTCCGATTCCTCGTCTCCATCAAAGACGCCCAGATAGAGTATGCGTCCGGTTCCTCGTGAGCCAGTCGATCCAGTTCCGTCTTGGCCAGCAGATCTCGCATCAGGACTGTTTTGCGCTGGACGTCGGTTTCTTCCGGGTACATGTCCTCGTCGGCCCATTCGGCCATCAACGACTCCAGGTCTCGCTCTTCCAGCTTTTCGCTCTTGAGGCAGATGTGGATGATGGCCTCGTTGACCAGGATTTTTTGCACGTACTGGAGGCAGGACGTGAGAACCCGCTACTAGCTCTAAGCGGATTCAGCGGACACTCACGAATTCTCGCTCGTCGTCATCCAGTGCCTCGAACCGTTCGCTTCCAACGGGTCGCGGAGGCCTAGCGCTCTCCTGAGCGTCTTCATTCGCCTCTGTCCGCTTGATTGCAGGCCGCATAGCCCACCTCATCAATTCCGGCACAAAGATTTCGTCAAGAACGTGCGCCGAGATATTTCCTAACGGCATCATATCAGCCTTCCCTCTGGAAAACTTAGCCATTGAACTCTCACCGTGCCAGGCAGTAAAAGTTCTCTGCTTCCCCTTGTACCAGAACCTGTCTATACGTTGCTGTGCAGGGGGATATTCTTCACGGATAACTTTCTCGAGGTGAGGCCTGATCGCCTGCAGTTGGACGACGTGGTCGAGCTCTCCGAAGGGAGTGCTGTCGATGTCGGACGGTAACGGCGGTGTTGATAGTCTTGTACGCGCGTCGCTCACTTCGCCAACAACAACTTCTGGCGCGGTCTCTCCGAGCTGTCGTGGAGACGTGTAAGAAGAGTCACTGCATCTCGGTAGCTCTACGCACCTTGCACGTCGCGAATTCGGCGTCATCCTCTGTCCAAAACTCGTCCCTTCGCTTCCGGAACACCTTGTCGTCTTCCACCGGTAGCCTGATGGAATAAATCCCATCCTTGTATTTCCTCTTTTTCGCTGCAGGCAGTTCACTGAGATCGTCGTACCCAGCGACGACGCCGCCAAAGTAGAGGCCCAGACGGCCGTTTTTGCAGTAGACGTACGCGCCGTCGAGTGCGCTACACGAGTCAGATACGGCTCGATACGGCTCGACGTTGCGACTCACCTGAGATCCCTCTTAAACTCGATGACCTCCGGCTCAGCCTCGCTCTCCGAACTACTACTCGTCGCGCTCTCCCCACTCTCCCCCTGCTTCTGCTTCTTCCCGCGCCCCGTGCCCTCCATCTCCTTTCCCTTGCGCTTCTGCGGCGTGTGCCGCGTCGTGTCAAACAGCTTCAGCACCTTGCGGTGCTCGTCTTCGTCGCTGCTGCTCTCGGTGTCGGACGGAAGGGGCTTCTTGGCCGGCTTGGGCTGCGAGTCGCCAAAGACCTCGTAAAGGAATTGATCGCTCAGTTGCGTGGAGGACTGGGGTTGGGTCTTGCCCTTGCCCGCGGCTTTCTTCTTGGGTGACTGGTTTGCAGAGGAGGATGCGATGGCCCGTTTGCTGACGCTCTTCTTCGCCGCTCCGTCTGCAGCTTTCTTCGGTGGTCGTCCGTGGGGTTTGGGCTGCGCCGGTTCCTTGCCGTTCTTTGGTTTTGCAGGTTCCGAATCCTTCCCGTTCGGGGCATTGTCTTCCGCAGCGGTCGTGCTCTTCGCAACAGCCTTGCCCCGAGCCTTTCCCTTCGCGGCCGGCGCTCGTTTCCCCTTCGACGACGGCTCCTCGGTATCCGTTGCGTCTTCCGCTGCGGATCCTCCGAGGGAAGAAAGAGAACTCGCCGAGTGCTCCGCGTCGTCGTCTGCTCCCTCGGGGACGACGGACGCGCTCTTCTTCCCCTTTCCTGCCGCTTTCGCTTTCTTCGGCTGCGCTTTCACAGCGTCCTCCGAGCCTTCGCTTTCCGATTCAGCATACTTTGCTGCCTTGCCGGTTCGCTTGCTACGTCCGCCCTTGACTGGCCACAAGACGATCAGTTCTGACCACACCACAGCTCGCCTGCAGACTCACGCTCGGGGTTTCCGGAAACCTTGACGTCTTTCCCTTCATTCTCCTCTCCGATATCCGTCAGATCGCTTCCTTCGGATCCATCGGCAGCTTTCGCCTTTGCCCGCGCCTTTGTCGAAGCACGCTTTGCTCGTGCGGAGAGTCCCGTTGGTTCTCGGACATTGGTCTTTGAGAGCTGTCGCTTCGTGGTTCGGGTCTTGGCAGCGGGAACGTCGTCCATCGGTTCATCCGTTTCAGACTGTTCCTCCTCGACGTCGGACGAGGCCTTTCCAGATACAACGACCTTGGGGCGTTGTTTGCTGACTGACTTGTACGTCTTGCGCGGAGGTGGCTTCCGCGGGGTGAATTCAGCTGGGGGATCCTGCCCCAGTTCCGAATCGGGCAGGGGGTTTCGCATCTCGGCTCCGCCGTCCTGCGCGTGCTCTTCGGCGTCACTGTCTGGGTCGAGCGACATTGTGCGGGATGTCTGTGAAGCAAGAGGCGGATGATGTCGTCTAACAGAGACTTGAGAAGAATCGACCAGGACAGGTTGAGAAGCGGTCGCGACGCGTTTCGATTCGAGATGGCTCCCTGCGCGATTTGCACCCGCGAACAGCTCATGTGCGTGCGACTCTTGGAAACGGCTGCGCACGACAGGCGCATGCTGTCTTGGTGAAGAGCTCACGACGGGGTGCAGCCCTCGAGTTGAGCAGAGCACGCTTCGAGGGCCAGCAGGATGCGGAAAGCGACAGTACATGTACTTCATTGCATAGATACCACCACGTATGTCTCGCATACAACCCGGCCGTCCAGAGTGCTCTCATTCCTCCTCGGCCTCGCTCGCGCTCACATACCCATCGATCCGTTCATCAATGGCGTCGCCCACCACCTCTTCATTCCCCCGCTGCAGCTCGCGCTCCACCCACGCCGGATCAAACATTTTCGCGATATCGTCGAACCGTGCCTTTTTCCGGGAATGGATGCCCTCGTACGCGAGGACGATGTTGTCCCAGAGGTCGTCGTCTTCCAGGTCGTCGTTTGCGCGCTGCCGGGGCTGGTCAGTTTCAGCAATGGAATCTGAGAGGGGGACTTACCAGTAGACGCCTCTTTCTCACGTGTACGCGCGACACAATCTTTCCGTAATACACGCCCTTGTCCTTGCGCTTGGTCATCGTCGACAGCGGCTCCTTGACGCTATCCTTTTGCATCGACACTGGATCTTTTTCCCCGTTGGCTTCCTGTTCCAGTTCCTGATCGCCGAACAGATCGTCCTCGTCTTCCTCGTCCTCGTCCTTGATCTCCTCGGCGTCCACGTCCGCCGAGGGAGCGCCCTTCTTGGACGCCTCGTGCTCTGCCACGGGATCGACAGGGTCCGAGCCGTCGAAAAAGGTCAAGACGATCTCGTTGGGTTCATCACGTTTGCTAATCTCGTAATCCCGAATCCGGGCCATCTTCACCGTCTACCCGCGGCCGCGTCAGCACCTTCACCCAGCAAACAACACCATGACTCACCGTCCACGTCGGATGCTCCCGATCCCGCGTCTCGTCCTCGTCGGGTGGTAAAACGTTCCGCCGCACCTCGAACCACGTGTCCAGATCGTTCTGCCCCACCTCGGCATCCCCCTCGTCCGCCGTCCTGCGCACACCCGCGTCGGGCGGGTTCTCGACGACGTAAAAGTTGAACCCCTTGAAATGGTCGAATTTCCGCGGGCGCATGATGGATGTTTCGAGTTCCGCGTCGGAGAGCTTGACGAGGAGCGTTAGCGTGGTGCAAGGGGAGGCAAGAAGAGGCTTACACGTTGTGCCTGACTTCCGGCGGGACGTTCCGAAAAGTTGACGACGTTCAAGTTGAGCTTTACCGCGTCCTCATCCGGCAACAGATCAAACGTCTGTGTAACCCTCGATCAGCAACATTCTATACGCTCGCTTCGCCCGCGACTCACATCCACCGCCCGCAAATGCGCCTTCAACGGATGCCTGAGCTCCTCCACATTCGTATGATCATGGTACCAAAACGTCTTTTCAATCGCCTGCTGCTGCGCGACCATGGAATCATCCACCTGCTGCACCTCCTGCACCTTGCGCTCCCCCGGACGCGCGAGGCCGCTCGCGACCGCGCCCTTCTTCCCGATATCGCGCGAAAGGTACGTCGTGTTCCGGAGCCAGGCGACCTCGGGCTTGTGGTACGTCTGGGTGAGGGAGCCGGCCTGGACGTAGTTTGAGGAGGAGACGACGCCGTTGATGATCGTGCTCCGCGCCGGGGCATCCAGCAGCGCAAGATCTTCCGGATCCAGCGCGGCAGGCTTTCCCGCTCGACTTCCGGGCGCAGGTGGTGTCGGGTTCAGCCCGCGGTTGAGGGACGCCTCGTCGCTCCATATCCCGTCAAACGCGTTCAGGTCGAGGGGCATGCCAATCTCGGAATCCACCATCATCGGGAGCGGGAGCGAGGCCGCATATTCGGCGGTGAGGTCGGGCGCGGCGATGAGGGTCGATGTGAGCGGGACGGGGATGTCGATTAGGAGCGGGGGGAATGTCGGTGCCGGGATGGGGTTTTGGTAGCGTTGGCGGACGATGAGGTCGAGTTTGCTGCGTAACAAAAGTCAGCTTTGGGTAGGGGAGTTTTGATTGTGCTTACCCCTTTTTGGACGACATGATGCTTTGCTGTTGATCTGTTCTAGTGAAGAAGGACGAGCCAAGTGAACGTGAAGACGAAATCGAGATCAACTTGAAGTGGATGACTCTCACCTCCCCGCTTACCTAATGGACCCACTCTGGCCACGGAGCCAATTTGAATTCTAGCCCCACTTTGAGTGACTGTCCGTTTCAGATCGTTTCAGCGTTTCAGAACCCTTACTTGGATTCAAAAGGCGATTCCTCTTGCTCTCCAACGCCCCTGCTCATCCCTCGCATGTCACCCTTATCGCCACACACCATCGACCAACAACCAGAATACACCCAAGTTCCCGAACCGAGTCCCTCCTTGTCGGCCGATGAGACAAGTGCAACAGAGACAGCGTTAGAGACGCCGCTGAGCGTTCCGGACGACGTCGAGCGAGTCTTTGGCGAGGCGAGTAGTCTGGGCGGCGTGGAGAGTATGTCGGGAGATGAGGAGGAGGTAGGGCAAGGGGGAGCCACAAAGGTTCAGCCGGCGCGGCAGCGCACGGCGCGCGCTTCCAACCCCGGACAGACGAATACCCACGAAACGACACGAAGAGCGAGTTGGGATTTGAACATTCCGGAACATGCGGGACAGAGTCGCGATGTGGCGAGTGATTCCGGATGGAGATCGAGCACGCGACACGAGACCAAGCCGTCGATGTGAGTGCATTCGTGTCTTGGAAGACAACTCGGCTTATCCTTCGTAGTGAATCACCACCGCAAACCAACATTCCTACATTCACATTCCCCAATACTCAACCCACATCACCACCACCACAAACAGCCGCACCCGCGCCATTCACCTTTGGCACCTTCCACATGAACGAACCCACCGGAGACCTGATCGGCACGCCCACCGCCGAACTCGGCGCGTTCGAGTACCCGTTCGACGCGGTATCCCCTGCCATACGGCGCCTCGTCGCCGACGAACAACCCCTCGGCGGATTAGCCCCGCCTGGATTCACGCCAAGTTTACGGCGGACCAGTTCGACGAGTACGGTCCCCGTCGTTCCGGCGGGAGGAAGACGGCCGAGCGTCGTGCATTCCAACACGGTCCCGCAAGCCGAGGCTGGGAGGAGGTTCAGTCTTGTCACCGGAGATGGGGAAGGGATGGGCCCGCACAGCGCGACGGCGGTTGTTGATGCTGTTGAAAGAGAGGAGGAGGCGTTGCTGCAACAATCAGAAGAAGGGGATGTCGTGCCCGGTATGGATAGGCGCCGGTCGAGCGCGTTTTCGAGCTCGAGCGTTGGGAGACAGTCGTCAGGACTCTTCAACAATCCCGCATCAAGCCCCATCGCTCCGCTCTCCGGACGCCGAGCGTCCATCCTCGCATTCGCACACCAACCCCTGCCCGAGACCCCGGTCCCGCCATCGCTTGCCCACCTGGGAGGGAGCCTGCGCCGCGGATCGATCCCGGCGAATCAGTTGTTCAACGTGCACATGCCCCCGCGGGACCGGCAGTCATCCATCTCGTCCTTCGCTTCGGGAAGGTCGTCGATCTCCGCGGCGTCGGGTGCGACTGCGGCGGTGGTGAGGAGTTCGTTGAGCGGGCCGGTGTTTACCAATCCGGGGACGCGGGAGGAGCAGATGACGGTTTCCTCGGCGTATCTGTATCAACGGAGGTCCTCACTCGCGTCTACGTCGAGGGGGCTGTTATCGTCGCATGGCCCGATTCCGGGGATGATCCGCCCCGGCGTGGGACCACAACAACGCACAGGATCCATGTCGTCTACCACATCATCGAACCCTTCCTCGTCCGGGTCGAGGGAATCGATCATGACCATCCGCGACCTGCGCAGCAGTTTCTCCGAACACAACCGCCGGCCATCCTTGACCCGACAAGGAGATTCCGGGGAATCGACGGCGACGGAACGACCAGGACGGCGTATGTCAATGCCCGCGCTACCGAGTCCTTCACCCGGGTTGGACGATGACGCCTCGCCGAGCTGGTTACCCTCCCCGCGCACAGGGCTAGGAACACGGACGTTTCCCGAGTCGGGCGGATTTAATTTCCCGCCGCAGGTGTCGATGGGCCGCGCGCCTTCGAAACCATTCACGCTTGGCCAGCCGCCGTCGCCACGCCTGCCGGCAATGGAGTCCCTCCGTACCGGGGGTGATTCCGATGTTATTTCCGACTCGTCCGCCTCGTCAAAGGATACCTTGGATCGCGGCCACGTTATTTCACCCATCACCATCAACTCTTCCTCTGACGACCTGAGCGACACCTCCTCCGGACCAGTGGAAACCCCATCCCGTCGCACCTTTCGCATTTCGCAGCGCGGGATCGAGGCAAGGGAACGGAGACGCTCCTCACGCATGTCCGCGCTGGCTTCCGCCTCCGGGGGGAACCCGCTCGAGACCATACCGAGCGACAATGTCGTCGACTTTTCGCGCAGCGCGCGGAGCAGCTTCAGCAGTGGCGGGATGCCGACGACGCCCGGGGTGGGGATCGGAGCGGGGAAGAATCTGGCGAGTGTGAATGTCGCGTTGGGGGACACGATGTCGGGATCGGGACAGGTGACGGCGTCGTCGACGCCGAGCTCGGAGGCGAACAGCTTGGATGAATTTGTTGCGGGCAAGGCTCAGAACAAGGAGGGGGATGGCACGGCGACGATCACGACGGCGTTTAGGGCTTTTGCTTTTCCGCCGCGGAATGGCAGCATAGGATCGGTACAGGAGGGAAAATAGGAGGTAGACAGGAGGTGAAGGAGGAGAACGGGATTGAACAGGATGAGCGGCGACGACCATATAACGAAACAGCAAGAAACGAATTTGAAAGAGCTCTTTGCGCTCGGCATCACGAGGATCAGGAAGCCATATACGAAAACCAGAACACAGCGACGGCAGCAGGGATATACCCAATGAGAAGACGAAGACGCAAGCATTCATGGATTTGGTCGAATGGGCGACGCATGAACAGGCAAAATATAAACACAGTTGTAACGGACAGATAGGATGACAGTATCGGTTATGGTACCGTCGCTGTCGATGTGATTCGCCGTCATCGTGGCATGGGCGTAGCTGATGTGGCTGTGAATAGCCAGTCTTGTACTGCCTGTTCCGCTGACATCCATCGCGTTCGCGAGTCGCGTCGGCTGTAGTTTGAAGTGACGGATCTGATGTGGGCCCGGGGCCGCACATGCTCCCGATGACGATAGAGGCGGCGAGTATGACAGCGCGGCGACTGTACGACGTGTTGTGTGACCCAGAGACCGAACTTAGAGGTTCAAGAATGGGAATCAATAACGCTTTCTCGATTAGCCAGGTGTTAACTTACACTGTACGGGTCCTGGGTATTCCTGCGCGTCGAACACCAAACCCGCATCTACAGCCCCTCCAAGCTCTGCTGCAGTTGCTCCGCCCGTGCTCGAACCTGCTCAATTTCCTCTCCCAACTTGCCTAACGTTCCCTCGGGCCCATCCTCAACGAGTTTCAGAGCACCATTCCTCGCTGTGTCGACAAATGCACGAGAGAGAGCGACGGATTCCGGTGGTGTTGCTGTTTCGGTTTTGTATTCTTCTAGTTTGGCGATCCCGGCAGGTGCGTTTGATGAGCTGGTTGGTGGTGGCGTACGGCTTTGTAGAGCAGGAGGGAGGAACGCGTCGAGTATCGTTGGATTGGTTTTAAGAATCGCGAGATCGCTTGCCAGGTCCGCTGCGTGAATGAAGCCGATTTCTTGGAAAGGTTGTGACATGGTGTTGCGTTGATTCTCTGCGAAAGGGTGGACAGGTTGGAAGTGGAAGATACTTGTGATAAAGAAGGAGATGACGGAACCTCAGCAAGAGGTGGGAATTTGATTCCGCAGGGGTCAGTGAATCATGCATGCAATCGATTCGCGGTGGTCAAGGTGATGCAGTATCAGCACTCGTATTCAAGTAGCCAGGTCAGCCGCTCCAACCTACCTTGCGTACTCTTCGCCATCGTGACCAGTCCTTGGAATCACACGCAAATCGCGGCCCGTTGACTGTGTAGAGCAAGTAACCGACACCCTGGATTCGTCATGATTCAGGCCGTTTTGATATTCAACAACCACGGTATGTCGACGTCCCCGTTCAGGAGCATCGTCCCTCTAAACCTTCCACTGCAGGGAAACCACGGCTATCGAAGTTCTACACACCCGTCACCTCTGCCGAACAATCAGCCCTCCTCGGCCAAATCTTTCAGCTCGTGTCCGATCGTCCAGCGGGACTCTGTAACTTTTTAGATGCACCAGGGTTGGTGTTCCCGGGAAAGGGGCGTCGGACGGCGGGAAAGGGAAAGGGAAAGTCGAATGCGCTGAGGAGGGTTGAAGGGGATGAGGAGCAAGATGACGAGGATGATGAGCTGCGCGTGATCTACAGGCATTACGCTACGTTATACTTCGTGTGAGTCTGCTCCATGGGGTCCCGACTCAACTCACTCCCACCCCCCACAGCTTCGTCGTCGACGGCGCCGAATCCGAACTCGGCATCCTCGACCTCATCCAAGTATTCGTCGAGTCCCTCGACCGATCGTTCGAAAACGTCTGCGAACTCGACCTCATCTTCCACTTTGACGAAGTCATCCTCGTCCTCTCGGAAATCATCCAAGGCGGACTCGTACTCGAGACGAATATCGGGGAAATATCGACGCGGTACCAAGAAGCCGCGGCGCAGCGCAAGGCGTCGGCAAGCAGTGTAAAAGAGATCTTGCCGAGTTCGTTGGCGAGTATCGCGGCGGATACGGCGAACGGGATACGCAGGGGTGGGCCGCCTGGTGGCGGGAGGATGGGCGTCTCGACGGGGGATAATGTGCGGAATGTCGCGGGGAGGTGGTTGCAGGGTCTAGGGTTCGGTGGTTGAGCGGTGGCAGTCACTGCGGTTTGGGATGGGGGCACAGAGGTTGTATGGATATGGTTTACGCTGTTTACGCTTGCAGCTCAGTTCGCAAGTATTGATGCCCTTTGGACTTGCGTCGCTGACAGATAGTAGCGGGTGCCGGTGGCATCAGCGTAGGACAATCGGGTCTCGCTACATATTTATGAAAGGGGCGACATGGCTGAGCACCAGCAAAAAACCCAAGGGACCTATAGGTTGCTGCCCAATTCTGCGTTCCCAGCCACGCCTTGTGGTCCTATCGAAAGTAGGATATCCACTCTTTGTAACGGGTCTCGCTGGTGGGTTCTGAAACAGGACAGGGATCCTCGTCGACGAAGCGGTCATTTCACTTGGGACTGAAGCGGACAGAGTTGACGCAACAGAGGCCTAGGCGTTTCCCATTAGGTCACCGCGATGTACCGGTCTGAAAGGGCACTTGTGCTGGTCTTACTCGAAACGAGGTCGCTGGAATCTGGATGTGTTCCGTAGTATCAGGCGTCCTTGGGCTCGACGTCGAGATGATCTCGCAAACTCGGTCGCATTCAGCGAGGCGACAGAAAATACTTGGAGGCAGGAGCGGAATTCGAGCCCACTCTTCACTCGTGCGCTCTGCTCATGTAAGTTGCCAATATAATGAGCGGCAGTGAGAAGAGACGAGCATGCGCCTGGTTTCGCAGCGCTGGCAAATGAGCGCAGCGGCGAACGGGCGTCGAAGGTTTGGACATCGAGAGAAATGTGCTTCTGGTAAGACAGCACGGCAGATGAAAAAAAGGAGGTTATTCATCGCATTTGCCATCTGGGGACTGGAAGTATTCGTACGGATGACGCTGAAAGAGCGGACTCTCGAAAGCTGAGAGGTGATAGTTGCAAAAAGCGCAGGAGGTTTCAATTCCCTGCAAAAAGAGCGAGAGGCGCTGGATTCCTGGGAAAACCTTGCACTCTTCCCCCAAAGCAAAAAGAGATGCCGATCCAGGATTCGAACCAGGGTATTCAGAAGGCTGAATTGAATCAGAATCTGATATGCTGACCACTACATCAATCAGCAGCTTGATGATCTGCTTGAGATCATTGATATATAAAGCATCAGTAAGCAAACGTCAGCTTGCTGTCGATATATATCGAGTGCAGCTACCGGTAAACTAGGTATCATAATTGCTCATTACATTACGACCTCCCATCTCTTGCCTCGGTGATTGTGTTGCATTCGAACTACGGTTATGGGGGAGCCAAAGAAGAACTGCCCTCTGATCTGCATCTATCTGCATAGCTATCTGCATGCTTGAGACAGCTATCGAGGCTAGAGTTCTGCTAAACGCATGGACACGTACAGGAAGGTTGAAAAGCTGGTTAGCCTGGGCCTGCTGGTTCCAATCAGCCACAGGATCCGTTAGGTGAGTGTATAAGACTGTACCGGGGAGTTGAGCTAAGTGTCGCAGGTCAATACTCCTACGTCTAGCTTACGTGTAGCATGCTTAACGTTTCATCCGCATGCTTCCGCAAATTCGGTCGTGCGTAGAGGGAACCGTGGTGCTCAGCTCCCGCCCCCTCCGAACAGCTGTTCTCCATGCATATTTGGCGTCAAGTGCAGTCCAACTCACTTGCCGAGCTGCCCTGCCTTCTCACTTCGAGTCACCAGCTTTCGCCATGACACGGAATTTGAAGCGTCGGAGAGAATGAGCTGCTTATTCATTTGGCTTGCTGAATGGGGTTGACATACAGTCAGCTGCAGCTGCTATCACCTCTCAGTTTTACTTTTCGCAGCTCCTTTCCCTTTGGCCTAACCAGGGGCTTACTAACACTGGCACTGCCTTTTGTCTCGCCTTGAGTCAAGTGACATATCACATGGTATATAGGGGGAGCATGAGGGCTCGCAACGCTCAACTTGAGCGCTCATCTGTGACTCGGAGTTGCAGTCACACCCATATAACTTTATCACCCCGTACCTCGCCGCTCGGCCTTTGACCGAAGTTGTCCATGAAACACAAGTGAGTGTTCCGCAACATACTGATCGTACTTCAAACTCAAAACGTTCGTAATTGCTAGAGATGAGTGAAGTCCGAAATATGACAGTCGACTTCGACCTGCGGCAGAAGCATGTGCGAGTCTCCAGAACGACAGTTGTCGAACAATTCCTCGCCGACATTCGAATCCTGGCGATCGCAAAGGCCCAAGCCGATCATCCTGGACAAGATGTCTACATCGACAACGGTCCTGGAGGTCTGGACATTCACTGGCACGACATTACAATGACGCTCAAGGAGTTCAAGATCACCGACGCTTCAGAAGAGAGCTCTCACTCGCTCATCGAGGGCAGGAAGCAGCGGAATTGGGCCAAGGGATACGCTATCTTCGAAGTGACGGTACACGTATCAGGAGGGCCAAAAGTAACGGACCCGAACTCGGGAAAACCCGACTGGGCGACCCTGTTCAACTCTTTCGCCACCGCGTATAGCGAGATGGTTGATGGAAAGCAGGACCTCGATTTGATGTTGCATTATGGTCAACCCAGCGTACGCATGCTGGCGAGATTGTGAGATACACGAGGAGAGCGAGGTGTGCTGGACCGATCTCTGGACCGATTTCTCGACCTGGACCTGTAACTGGAAAACAATACCGACGGGTAGGAGAAAGATAACAGGCATATTTGTTGTCGCATGCTATCCTTCTAGAGATCGCTGTGTTGAGCTCTAGAACATTTCGAGCAGCAGCCAGGGGCGACATCCGGGAGTCGACGGGGGGTTTCATGCCTGACCGCTGCTTGGGGAAGCGGATTCTGCCATTGACTTCCATGGTAGGGCTGGGCTGGCCCCAGCATTCAAGATCTACTGCCTGCGACTGTTGAACTTGCGTGAATCGGCATCTGCCTCTCATGAGCCTGCGGTTTTTCCTTCGTCTCCTGTCCCATATTTATGTAAGGGTTGCGGAATGGTCGGCGCTGCACCCAAGAAGCCACTGGCCTGGGGGTCAAACACTCTCTGCCGTACAGAAACTTGGATCGCATGGCGATGCTTGAATAAGACTCGACAGCAAAGTACCAGTACGACGTCTTGTTTCGGGTATGTCTTTGTCACTCGATATTAGAACGCTCATCAATGGATTACACAATATGACTCTATCAGACGTATGTTGACCAGATCGTGCAATCGCAGCGGATCCGCCATAATCCCATCAACCGTACATCGACTGATATCATGCCTTTGAGCCATATCTTTGCATCTGTACGACAATCTTGCCTTTAGCCTGGACACAAGACGTCAGTATCAGCAAGTCTATGCGCCTGACATGTACTACTCACTCGCGCCGACATCTGTCTCTCATACGCTTTCATGACGTCTTCCTTTTCCGAGCCGTACTCCCCATCGATCGGAATGTGGATCTCCTTCCTGTCTACCACGTCGGCCAACTCTTTGAGCGCCTTCTCGTCCCACACCATGCTGAAAATTCCGAATTTCCGAGGCACTCCACCGAGATACGACGGAGTCGCTGCTCGGACTAGTCGGAGGACGGTCTTGACCGTCTGCCAGGTGGATAAGCCGTGCATGTCGATCCCAATGGCGAGGTAGGGGCGCTTGGCTTTCAAGAACCGAGGAGATCCCAAATACAAGGAGACAGTACCGATGCAGTCCATGACGACATCGAATGCGTCCAATCTAGCAAGCTGGGAAACCAGCGGAGCAACCGTATAGTCCAAAGTCTACAGAGGAATTAGCCCAAGATGGACGAGAGGGTTTGAAGGTGAATACATACGAGATCTGCGCCCAGCCCCTGAACGAAATCCAGCTTCGCAGTCGAACAACATGTGACGACCGTCGCTCCTCGTTGCTTTGCAAGCTGTATTGCGATGGCCCCGACCGAACTGCTACCGCCGTTAATGAAGACTCTTTGTCCTGCGGTGATGTTGGCTCGCTTGACGATGCCTTCATACGCTGTCATACCGGCGATGGGCAGGCCTGCAGCTTCGGCGAAGGCAACGTGAGGGGGCTTGGGAATGATGCACTTGACCTATGAAGACCGTAGACGATGAGCGTCCTAAACAGCTTGAGGAGTATGCCAAATGCTGCTCACGGAGATGCTTGCGTACTCCGCCATGGCGCCTTGTCCCTTACGTAGCTTCTGAAACGGAGGGAGGAAAGATCCGAGGACCTCTGTAAGAAGTGGAAAATATGAGGTCCTGAAATCGAAGTTCTAATGAAACCGCTCACCTTGTCCTACATGCCATTCCGCATTGCCATTCGCATGGACGATCGTTCCCGCAAAATCGTTTTCGGCCACGATAGGATACCTCGCTATAGGCCAAGGGACGCTTCCCATCAGTTTGTAGCCCAAAGGGTTCAGAGCTACAGAGTGGACTACACGGATGAAGCATGACGTGAGCAAAAGCGGGAATCTCGCATGTATGAGGCGTACCTTTGACTAGAACCTCTCCACGCGCGGGGACTGGTACTGGCGCATCGTGAACGAGCCTCAGAACGTCCTTGGGCTTGCCACGAGAGAACTGCTTCCAAGCTGAGAAGCATCTCGATCAGACCAGAAGTCATTCGGGATAAGCGTAGGAGCCCGACTCACCTCTCTGCGTTGTTGGGATGCCTTCCTTCATTGTGGTTTTATCTTGTTCAGCGATAAAAGACTATTGAAGTTGGTGACTGAGCGGTGACGGTACCAGCATTCACGTCCTTGCCCTGGGTGAATATATAGGCCATCCTGTCAACGAATTCGAGAGCTGACGGAGCTTGCGGCTTGGTGTGATGGGGCAGGAAACATAGCAGGAAACATCTGGCTGCTGGCTGCCTCGGTACTGCAACGGAGTTGGTCATCGATCAACGGCCTCTAGTCAGTTGGCCGTCCCTGTTGACTGTCGGCGGGCTTAGCCATCAATCCGATCTTCATTCTCCGAGTTCAGAACGATATCATGTCTTCGGGCTGATTTTGACATCGCCGTGTCCCGATCGGGATGCCGTCGCTCCGATAAAGTTATTCCGAGGAGGCCTAGAGCGCGAACATGAAACGTCATATCCGTCGTTCTCGCGCTGTTCTCGCTGTTCTCCCATCCACGAGCAGTGCGCCTTGTAGGAGCCTTGTAGGCCTTGCAGCGAGCTCTGCAGCAGGACAGGTATGTGAGAATTGATCGCTGAAGATGTGAACAAAATGCATTATATTTCGCGTTCAGTTTTCAAGCTGAGTCAAGTACCCGTTACATTTCTTGAAGCCCCTTCGCCAAGACGACACCGGCTCTGCTCATCGGAGTCATTGCTCAGCGTCAACTGCCAATCCCGTTCTTCGTGTCATCCGCATTCACTGCATTTCCACAATAACTTTGCCCTTGGCCTGCCCAAAATGCATCAGATACCGCTTGTCCACCCTAACCGAAACTCACCTTGTTCGACATGAGCTTCTCATACGCAGCGAGCACACCTTGCTTGTCCGAGGCATACTTGGAGTCGATGGGAACCCTCAATTTGCCTTCGGCGATCAATTTAGTCAACTCCTCCATGTCCCCCTCGCGCCAGTGCATGAAGAACAACTTGAAAGGGCGGTTCGTGCCACCGAGCATAGCGGGGCGGAGAAAGTTGCTGATTGTCGATAGGCCAAGTTTGACAGACCCGACCATGCCTACGCCATGGGTGTCGAGGGAGATTGATACGTATTGACCTTCTGGCTTGAGGAAAGCTGGAGAGGCGTCGTACAAGGATTGAGTGCCGATGGCATCGAAGACGAGATCAACGGGCATAAGCTTGGCTAGTTGTTCGCCGAGAGGAGATGCCGTATAGTCAAGGACCTGTGGAACGATTGAGCCCTTGTTTTTGAGTATATCATGGCATAGACTGACCTCATCCGCTCCGAAACCTTTGACCATCTCCGTCTTCGGTCCTGAGCAACTGGTGATCACCGTCGCTCCAGTGTACTTGGCAAGCTGGATCGCAATCGCGCCGACAGAGCTGCTGCCTCCGTTGATCATGACCCGGTCTCCGGGCTTGAGGAGACCATGTTCGAAAAGTCCCTGGTGCGCCGTCATTCCTACGGTGGGCAACCCGGCTGCTTGATCCCAGGGAATCGAGAGCTTGGGGACAAGGCGGGAAGCCTAGTGTACGGGGCTGAGCGTTGTCCAAATAGGGGTAGAGTCGAAAAGAGACTACTCACGTCAACAGCAATGTACTGAGCCATCGCTCCCTTTCCTTCCTTGATTCTGACAGGAATATCAACGAGACCGATGACCTCTGCGACGCCGACGAAAAGGGTTTGCAAGACGTTCCAGCGCACGATAAAGAAACCGCTCACCATCGTTGATCTTCCACTTGCTCTCGTGCCCATTCGGATCAGCGACCCATCCAGCAAAGTCTCCTTCCGGAATCATGGGGAGCTTGGCCAGAGGCCATGGCAGCATTCCCATAAGCTTGTATCCAACGGGGTTCAAGGAGACGGAATGCACTGGATGAGGAGAAAGTTAGCCCTGGTCCACGGCCCCGCTAGTTACCGACATACCTTTCACGAGAACCTCATGGGGAGCAGGCTTCGGTATGGGAGCATCTTCCTTGACGGTGAGAACATCGGCAGGGGATCCTCGAGCGGTTTGAAGCCAGACTATTGGTTCATTCGTCAGCTGGAGATGCCACCAGATCCTCGTGGTGCAAAATGACTCACCTCGCTGTGCGGTTGCGGTTACTGCGCTCATTGTAGTTTGCGGTGTTCAATCTCCAGGGGTGATGGGTTCGCGCAGAAAGAGTCTCTACGAAAGATACGAAACTGATTGAAAGTTTGTGATGCAAGATAAACTCCTGAACTCTGATAGCGAAGTTCAGGATTGGGCGTGACGTCAGCAAAGAAATGGATCCGGTCGATGCGGTGCATCGTTGCGCAAAACAGCTGCAGTTGTCTTTGAGCTACTCTAGACAGCCTTGAAACGACCACCCCAGGCGTAACGTTCGGCTTGACGGAACGGATGTTCAGAATATTTTGTTTACAGATTTCATATTCAGGTTGATTCGACGTCTATGTCTAATGACCGGCATCCTCCTGCTTCTTCCACGATTTCTTCGCCGTCGTATACTCTGCAAAGCACTGCGCAAGCTCCCCTACCACCAGCCAAGCGGCGAGTATCGGGAGATAAATGTGCAGCTTATGATAGGCGCCATTGGCGTAGACGGTGATGGCTGCATTCCAGTAGGCGTGCGAAGGAAACATGTACGATATGCGGTAGAATGCGTTTTGGACTTCGATGGGGAACACTGTCGCAGCAACTGTGAACGGGGATTTGTCAGATTGCAGCGAGATTTATGACGGAGCTGTATTCACCTGAGGTCATGACTACCGGGAAAACGAAACTCGACAGGAATGCAATCGGAACGACAGCGATGAGAAACGCGAATGTTGAGAAACAGATCAAGCAATATACCCTGTACAGATGCGATCAGCCAGTCGGACTTGCAAAGTCACGAGAAGAGCACTTACCATGCCAGCGCCCATAGGGCAATAAAGTTCTTCGCCGGCATATCCCACCCCTCCGCAAAGATGTAGGCGAAACTGGCCGCGCTTAGACCCGTGATCAAGGTCCATACGATCTTGACCGGGTACTTGATCTTGAGCAGCGTCGCCGCAGAAGTGCTGCGGTGAATCCCGAAACCGGTAAAGATCCCGTTCAAGCCCATCAAGAACTGCATGGATCAGACGGTATCAGCAACAGGGATGATCTGGACCGCGGCCGAGTACTCACGAAGAACTGAAGGAGCATGGGGATGACGATTCCGACCGTATTCACCTATCAAGATCCAGTACGCATTAAACTTGTACGTTCAGAACCCCAGACTCCCGCGAACATACCAGAACTCGGACCGTAAAGGTGAAGGGCGCGGGGTTGTAGAACGTGGACGACGCCGGATAGCCCAGAACTTTCAGTTGCGCCGGTGACAGGTTCTGTCGATCGAGGATCAAGCCTGCTGCAGCAGTGGTGACGATCCCAGAAGCGATGCCTGTCGTCTCGAGGAAAACCGGATAGACGTAGCTCTGGAAGACGGTGAAGTATCTCGCCTGTAGCCCGGTATAGGTGAATGCTTTGGCGGGGTCGTACGTCTCTGCCGCGCCCGCATCTGCGAGGGATGCATTGAATGCCTGGGAAAGACGGGTTAGACTACGTATGCAGCGCGGGATGGAGCATACTCACTTCGGACTGGCCAGCATTGGCCCACAGAGCTCCCCATACATCTCCCGCCCAAACTTTGTCTTTCACTTCCTCCTCCGTCAGATTCGTGTGAATAAAGGTCGGAATGGTGGGTCCAGACCCAACGGTTTCGATAGCCGACAGCAAGGCTTGTCCGAAAACTCCATCGTCGTAGTTCGCTACGAGAACCTAAGATTCATCGAGGTATGCCCATCAGCCATCTATCATCGCTATCAAATCTTGCGAGTCTCCTCACCGTCAAGTTCTTGACCCTATACTCTGCCCTGTAGAGAGACCCAAACAGCCACGTCGAAGCCGCCCAGATGGTCACCAACGTGATCACTCCCGCTCCGAATAAAGCCTTGAACGCATTGGTCCTCTGTTTCCGGGTCGCCGATCCGTCTGGATTGAACAGCTCCGTTTCGGATTCTTGTTCATCTTCGGCGAGATAGAGTCCCTGACCACCCAGTGCGGCTGAGGCAGCAGCTTCAGTGCGTTCTGCTTGCGTAATCGTTGGACGACGGCGAGGTCGCAGGTCGCGAAGTTCGACCGAATCCGAGGGCAAGTGCGAAACGTGATCGTTGTCGGTCACGGTTGAGCTTCTGCTTTGAATCAGCTTGACATGAGATGTTGACGGGGTTTGAGTGTTCTCAGGGTGGAGCGCCATGTTTGACATCAGAAGAATCTTCAAGTGCGGCGTAGTTGAGATGAATGATAGGCAGGGGGAATCAGGAAACGGACTTACCACGCCGGCACACTGGATATATAGCAACTTGGAGCTGAGCCTCTCCGCTCTGCCGAGCGTGAGACCGACTCATGTGTGCGGCAAGCGAAGTAAAAAAGGTGGAAGTCTCTATGCGACAGTCAGGCCGTTTTGACTCACGAAGCCGGTCTAGCGGTCTACACCTTATAGGTGACCGACCGCTGAAACACAACCTTCCTTTTGGATCCGATATTTCGGTCGCTCGGTCGCCACTAATCCAATCTGACCGGCACTGGCGGACCCTGACACCAACAGACAGCTTAACAGACTGAACGATTCAGATTCCTGCAAAGGCCAAAGGCTGTCGAAAGCCTTGTGGTGTGGACCGACGAGCGAGCGAGCTCCTCTGTATATGCCACGCTCCGCTTCCATTGCAAATCATGTCATCCATCTCGCATGCCATATGAGCCTGGATCAGGGCCGGTCACGAAGCGAGGATGATTTCGACAGTTCCCTGTTCATTGTATAGATACATAAACTGCTTTCAAGCAGCTTTTCAAGCATTGGCCCATCTATGAATAAAACTCCTATTGAAATAGTAGACTCTATCATCACCCCTGAACGTGCGATTTCATATCCTTGTCACATAGGTCCTGGCTTGAGGAATGCCATGATCCTCTCCAAAGGCTCGCCGCGGAGACCTTCCCCATGGTTAGCCACCGGATCGAAGAAGAGACTGCCTCTCATGCCGTCTGGAAGACACCGTACCGTTAGTCCTAACTCTAGATAGCATACGAGGGAGACATACGTCGGTTGAGGTATCCCTTCACACGCTATTGTCCGGCGCATAACATTAGCGCCTATGGTCATCGCGACTCCAACACCGTGGCAGACGTACCCATGTATCGATAATGACGTCCTCCCCACCCAGGACCACCAACGTTCTGCTCGGATCATCCGCTTCAGGGATCTCGTCGTGGAACAAGGTATTTGCCGACCAATCAAAGTGCTGTAACACCGGCGTGAGAATCGCTCCTCGCAAAGCCATGGACCTGAGGGAAGACTAGGTGGACATACCCGCTGAATCGAATTTGCGATGCCAATCTCGGAAGCGATGAACCAATGTAGCAGCAGCTCAATCGCGCTATGTGGCTCTCTGTAACAAAAGTTGTAGCATACGTCTTGCAAGCCAGGTAAAGCGTCAGCGATCGCAGACCTAGCGTTGTCACTGAGGTTTGCCTCACCTCCTTCCCAGAGGCAAAAGACAACCGGATCCACCAACGCATTGCGCAGAATCATCTCGGCACAATCCTTGATCAACCACCCGTGTGCGATACTGCCGTTGGAGTGGCTCAGAATGGCGATCCCACGTCGAGCACTCTTTCCATGCGATCCTCTGCTCTCGGCCGAGTGGCGCGTCTCCTCGCCTGCATTTTCCTGCGCCGCGTCGTCCGTCCAGAAACCCCATCGCTTGCAGATCGCCCGAACGTCCTTGACCGTTTCATGCCGCGATGGAGGCTTGAGATGACGAGGGTGAAAGACGTGCATGCTGATATGGGGCTGGATGGGTACGATGATAGGGACATCCGGTAGACGCTGAACGAGGGTCTGGACAACATGTATGTTTTGGATCTGGACGATGGAAATGAGGAATTAGGTTTGCCTTGCTTGTATTCTCCAAGGCACTTACCGAAGCCAGACCGAAGCCGAGTCCGTGAAGGTATAAGACGGGATCACAGCCTTCGGCGGCCTGCTTCTCAGGAGTCCAGTCTGCCGGAAGTCGTAGCATATAGCTAAAGCGAAAGCGTAGAATGTCAGACAATCAGCCAGTAAGGGTCGAGCGAGATGACCTACTCCATATCGCCCTGCCGGTACTGTGCGAGAAACTCTATCAGTATCGTTACTCCCTTCGCGCATAGCTTGTTAAAAACCTACCAGCTCGAACCCCAACTGCTCCCGATAAACCGTCCTTTGCAAGCGCGTCTCCGCCCACGCCTTGATTGCATAGATTAACAACGGCCTCGTACGAGTATTCACCGGATCCAGCGTCAGACGCATGAGCTTGACCATATCCCGTACGCGCGCCTGCGCTTTGCCCTCGGTCGTCGTCATGTCCTCCTGAGCCGGACCAGACTTGATTTTCTGGGCGGAAGGTAAGGCTGAATCATCTCTACCGGCGGGGTAATCCGTGAACGTGGTTCCTGTCCGGGCTTCGAGTAGCTCGACACTAGCTTCCAACAATGCCATCTGTATCGGAGACTTGGAGACTGCCTCGTATGGTAGGTTGCAGCACGACCATGCGAGCCAATGCAGTACGTCCGTTCGGGTTATCGAGTCCCAGGGGACTCTGCCGAACCTATGCAGAAGCGTTGGTTCTCGTCGAATCGTTCTTGGGCTCGAGGGGACTCACCAGTTCCGAAGTTTCTCCCTGAACTCGACGGCGTGTGGGTCATCTTTCTCGAGTCTCCTCAGCTTCACCATCGGGCTGTTTACTCCCTCGCTTTCCACACGACTGAAACGGTCATCCATGGAGCTTGGAGTGTGAGACTGGCTATGCCGTTGACGAAGGCCAAATGAAGAACCCGGCGCAGGCGGTTCGACATGCTCATTCGTGCTCGACGCCACGCTTTGCACCTTCGACCTAGTCCGCAGCGACGGCTTCCCATGCTCATGGTGATGCTTGGCATCCGGTTCACCCGTCCGCGCAAAGGATAACGCATCCTCCAGCCTCTCCTGGATATCTCGTGCGCTCGGCACGGACTCTTTCCCCGTCGGGGAGGCGGCGTCGTGCATTCCCGCTTGAAGCATTTTGACGAAGACGGCGAGGCATTCGTCGGAGGAGAGGTTGGATGGCGGTGCGGGGAGTTGGACGATGGATGTTATGTATTTGAGGTAGAGGAAGAAGAAGATCTGTGGCGATGTGGCAGTTAACTGTCCAGGAATGTAAGCTGTGAATCGAGGTACTTACTTCTGCCGTTGCGTATAAGAATCCCAAGAACGCCGCTGCTCCCCAGACGCCCTCCCATTTCCTCGCCCATACCGCATACACCACTACCCATCCCGCGCATACCCACGGGATACTAAACACCAGAACGACAACTCCCAAAGCGAGGTAATATCCCAACCCTTTACTCCGCTTGCGAAACTGTAGGGGAAACGACGGATTTTCGCGCTCGCTGTCGGGTACGTCGGGCTTTGGCGCGAGGAGACGGATGAGCGCTCCTGGTTGAGGGCGGAGTTGTACCATGGCTGCGAGGGTTACATAGAGTCGTGGGCGAAGCTTGTAGCTTATAGGAGACATCTGAGTTTCAAGTCCCCAACATTATCTGACGAACAGCGTTTCGGATTTGATTCCGCTGTTTTGTTTCAGAAATATGCCGAGTAGCCGAATAGTGATATCACTTCGATCACTCCTATCCTATCTACTGCAGCTTCCGTACCACGTTACCATGAGCTTCCATCAAGACACACCCTCTCCCAACGTCAACTTTCCTCTTTCGGAAAGCGATGCTGGCTGCAATGATGAACGGCACATCAAAGGATGATGGAGAGAAACAGGTCGTGGAAAGGATGTTGGCAGCTGCGTCGGCCGGGAACCTGTCAGAGGAAGGAGGCTGGGATGCCTTTGGACGACTGCTGAGTCGAAACGAGAGCAATCCTTTTGTCCTCTGTGCTGCTCGTCGATCGTGAAAACGCAAACTGGCAAGTCGAACAATAAAGATCCATCATCATCGCGGTGAACAATAGACAACCAATCGATGCGATAGGAGATCAGCAAATCGTGCCCATCGCTTGTCATCGCAAGTCATCATGCCTACAAAGGTTCTCAGCCCGACACGTCAGAAGCTACAGCAAAGAGACGGGAGGAGTTATCTGTTGCCTTTGAATTTGCCAGCTCAGCCGACAAACGAAGAGTATGTGCGTTCGCTTCATCGTTGGACTCGAAAAAGTGGCCTGACTATCTCCCTTACAGCCTGGACGCACTCGAACAGTACCTCTCGCGCATCAGCGGATCCACCGAAACGCTTCACCAAGGCCTCGCGAAGGCGTACCTTCCCTCCGTCCAGCAGTACGAGAACCAACTCAACACGGCTCCGCAATCAGCTCGAGAATCGGGACCCGCTGCTTTTGGAAGCTTTGACTTTTTCGAGCGGTTCAGGAGACTCGGGCACGGTCAATCAGCCGAGAGGGAACAAGGAGAGGGAAATCAAGCGCAAGGAGTACCGTCGTCCGGAACTCCTTTTGAGTTCGCCAGGTTTGCCGCATCGCAGGACGTTCAAACAGGAGCCCAAGTCCTCGCACCGCCTCTTCCGCCCTTTGGATCCAGCTCGCAAACACCTCGGCGACAAGGGAGCACAAGAGCCAACTCCATCGCCCCAAGTCAATCCCTCTCGCAAGTCGCTTTACAACGACAACAACGCGCCAAACAACTTGGCATCCCTCCGCTCCAAGAGACAAACGACAAACCCCTTCTGCCTGTCGCACAGGAAGGAGCCACACAATCGAGCAAGGAAATGGCACTCCTTGACTGGGCAAGAGGTGTCTCCGCCGGTGTTCATCCTGCAGAGGTCGGGCGTGGTTCCCAGTTCGGCGGAACGAATGTGGACAATGGTGGTGGTTCGGATTCGTCGTCCACCACGCCTGTTGGTGGGCGGGAGGGAAGAGGGGTGACAGAGTATCAGGAGGATCATAGCTTCGAGGGGTACCCGCGGTCCGAGGCGAGGTCGTCTCGTTCCGGAAGACGTGACGACCCTAGAAATCAAAGCGATCCCGCGAGACGAGACGGACAAGATCAACTGGGATTCGATACGCTGCACCTATACCCCGGCTCGTACCCCTTTCCTCAACAACGTACACCTTCTCAGCCGCACGGCAGTTCCCGCCGATCCGCTCCGCCGTCTCAATTTGGCTGGCAAAGCCCCGTCATTACGGATCGTATGCCAAGGGATGATGAAGTTAGTATGATGGATCGGATGACTGTGGGAGGGACGACTGCTGGAGGGCTGACGACGGCGGGTGGGGTGCCATTGTGTGTATTGTTTCTTGGACATTGGGTTGGTTGGGGGCAATACTAATTTTGGTCTTGGGAACCTGTAGCTCGAGTATGAGTCGAATGCGGAACGCGCTTGAGCATGAGCTTAATGAGAGAAGACAGCAAGATGGACGCGAAGGTATGTACTCGCTTCTCTAGAATCTCTTCCCGATCTAACAACACCGTTCAGATCGAGCCGACGGAAACGCCGCCACTCTCCGCTCCGATCCCGAGATCGACCGCCTTCAATCCCAAGTCCGCACCCTTCAAGCCCGAATTATCGCTGAACACGTTTCCCGCTCGTCTCTCGAGAAAGACGTCACTGACAAGGCAGAACAGGCGCGCGAGTACCGGACCGAGTTGGCGAATGCTGTTAGGGCTCTGAAGAGGGCCAAGGAGGAGACCCGGAAGTTGGACGAAGAGAGGAAGAAGGGGATGAGGCTTTATGAGGAGACGAGGGAGAGGTGAGTGGGATGCGAACGAGGGTAAGGACGTGAAGAGGCTGATTTGTTCCAAAGGCTTGTGAAGTATCATGAGGCGCTGAAAGTGACAGAGGCTAGAGATGCTGGAAGGGAAGAAGGTCGGGTGGAGGTACGTTCGAAAGCAGTTTACTTTTGGGAATACAGGCGACTCACAGGGATATTGGTTTTGTAGGCGTTCCATGAAATCGAAAGATGGATGACTGCACCTCCTATCCCCATCGAACCCCTTGGAAGCCTGCCACCCGCGGTAATCAGGCATATGGACAACGCGCACGGTCCAACAGACACTGACAGAGGCGGTCAGGCCGATACCTCAAAGCAACCACAGCAGAGAGAGCCTCGTCGAGAGGCACATGGCACGAACGGAAACGCGCAATCGTCAAGGGGAGAGCCGCAATATCGCGGACCGACGCCGAACTACGAGCGACAATACTCTGGACAAGACTCTCAGCGAAACTATCGCCAGGAGCCTTCTAGAGGACCGCAAGAAAACATAACAGGCCGGGATGACAGACAAGACGGAACCGCCCGCAATCAACAGCATACGCAGCGTCCTTCCCCCGGCCAGAACAGTGGTTTTGTGCCAGTCCGTCAGACCCCGCCGATGCAGACTGGCACTCCCCACAACGCGGCCGACGCATATCTCGACCGTGTGCAGCACGATCCCAGACTGCAAGGCTTGCTGGAAGGAGCGCCGTCCCGGTCGGCGCCGATGGCTTCGACCGCCATTGGTCCCGCCTTGAATCAACCCTCCATGACCAATCCACCGCAGCATTATCGTCGCCACTCTAGTCTCAGCCATCTGGATAAGCCCCTGCCTTCGCCTCACCAGCCGCAACATCGGCGATACATCAGCAACGGTAGTCAATCACAGTATGCAGGCTCGCACATGGGCGGCGCCCAAACTTCCATTCGGTCCGGCAAATATCAAGGGCTTCATCACAGGGATAACTCCAGACAGGATAGAGGTCTGGCGCAGCCTGACAGGTACCCGCCTTTCCCCAGGCAGCCCGCACGATCGATCCTGGACCATGCAGTTCCCATACTGTCGCCGGACGATCAGTACCGGGTACCAAATGGTTACATCGATCCTCAACATGTACCTCTGCCTGAGTGAGTTCCATGTAACCTTTGTACCTGTACTCGAAGCTCACGTAGTTTCTTGCTCCTTAAAAGTAGTAGAACAGTCTCGGACTTCGGAACATCTGGCCATCCTACGCGACAAGCTGGAGGACCTTCTTTCGTATCACAAGGCGCAGCCGCGACCCGGTCAAGAATCGCCGTCAATTTGAGAAACGAGGACGATCTGTCTATGATTGAAGAACGGGATGAGCGATCAACCGGCGCGGAAAGATCGGTAAGCATGGATACAACAGGGGTATCTATCCGCTTGACTTACAATGATGATGGGCATCAGCCAAGAATGATGACACAGCCCATGATGGCGAAGCCTCTGCCACCTAGTAGAGGAAACGTGAAGGCTGCCAGATCGATGCAATCACTTCCGAGCTGGAAACCTAAACCAAAGGTATGCATACGAAACCTACTCTGTGGGCTCGGCACTGACTAAGCGTTGCATGCTACAGATCGTTATGCCAAAGAGACTCGGTGGACCCGGGACCGACATCCAGGAGATGCCGGCTCTGAGTGAAGAACAATTGCGGGAGCTCTACGGGCGACGCGAGATAGGTCAGGCTGAGGGTGAGATGCTGCGACCAACTGCCTACCGTGGCCTTGATCCACAAGCGATGCATCGGTCCCATGGCGTCATAGGAGGCCATGGTGATATGCGCGGGGGAGGGACAGACATGGGACAAAACATCAACAACGTAGGTCACGGTCAAAGGACGTCTTGGTACCGTTAGCTCGTGGCGGATGTACCTTTGATTGCGACAGAGGAACATCGATATTCATACTGCCTCCTTGACAGGTCCTTCAGGTCAATCCCGCCATGGTGCCTTTACCTCCCACAAGGCCGGGTACTATCTACGCCGAGCCCGTAGGAAGGCAGCTTCCGGCAGTCAGCGTTATAGATTTCGCGAGGGCCGTACCTTTGCCTGACTCACGGCCTGGGACGGTACTCAGTTTCGATGATCGGTATCCTTTAAAAGCCACGGTCGAGGTGAGTTTCCTAGATGCAAAAGTACCTTCGATACAGCTTTAGCTCATGCCTCCTTTGACCAGACAATTCCTGATCGCGAGGCGCCTCATCATCGCTTGCCCGGAAGCATTCTCAAAAGGCCATCTTCGGCGGACAGGTCTCCTATTCCAGGCAGACGCAAAACCTCTAGTGAGTGCAGCGCTTCATCCTCGTCGTTTGCAACATCGTAGTTGATCGCCTACGGTGTCTCAAGCCTTTGTCACGGTCGAGAGCAGACCCCGCTGAGAAAAGAAACCCTGTGTTGACCATCTCGAATATGGAAACGATGATATGTCAATAAGGCCAAAAAGTCGGATATAGTCACAATTTTTCGTTTCAAGCAATTGAAGTCTGCTATATCAGGAATATGTGGTTGTATGAAAGTGGAAAGATAGGATGCAAGAGAGCATGGTGAGAGGCGATTCCACGTTACTGGCCATACGCGGGCCGTGACGCAGCCACATCGTGCGTCGGCCGTTCCATTTGCGATTTATCGCGTTCGAGCACCGGCGTATTTCGACTGCAGCTTGGCTACCAAAGTATTGAACCGTCCCAGGGGCCCATCTTCTAGGTATAAGCTGATTTTAGTGACGTCCCAGGTCACGCTATGCGGAAGATCCCGAAGCTGGGTGATGACTACTCGAAAATGTATAGTACTGGCGTTGCCATGGTTGTTGATCAAGTCTGAACAACGCGCAGATGATTAGCAGAGTACAAGGATCGAAAAGGTCAAACCCACGGTCATCTTCCATTCTACAATGAAAGCCAGGCACTTCGCGGTCCCGCATCCATACCTCCACTCCGTATTCACGCAACAACTCCAGGCAACGGCCATAGCAGTCTACCTGGTCGCCCTCCCAGAGCATTTCGCACTTCTAGAATAAGCACATGATTTCTCAGCCCGTCAAACAGCTGCGGTCACCTCAAGCTCGCTTACAATCGGCCCGACACTGGAATCATCAGGAGCGGAAACTGGTGCCAATTTCTGCGGCTCTGTCTTGAACATGGGTCGAGTCACCTTTGCAGATGCACCTGCAGTGGCTCTCAAGGGCGAGTGTAACACTGAACACGCGGCAAAAAGCGGCTTAGCTTGTTTCGATCTCCAAGATCGCATCACTCACTCAAAGGGAAGTCAGGATCATTGAAAGAAAGGTGCGAAGTCATCCCGCAGGGTTGAGAGATGACAACGCTCAGACCGTCTCTCGGAATCGCCTGGGTAATCTTCCGGTCGGCGATTGCGCTGACTCTTTCTCGCATTGGAGGCCGGAAGGGTTGATTGTGGACCGAGAGCATTGATGGATCGTCCGCGCTTTGCTCCAGGTGGGCATCATCCGGCACAAGCGGAGAGGCAGAACGACTAGAATTATGGGAGAAGAAGCGAGACAGCCGCTCACTCGTCGGACCGGATGGAACGCGCTTGACATCGCCATTGCCACCTGCAGAGGCGTTCGACAGGACAGGTGTGTTGTTCCTCAGAAACTCGGGCAAGGGTGGCGAATCCGAAGCGACTGCAGTGACATCGGAAGGACGCCCCTGCGAGCTCTTTTTCTTTGACGACTTGAGTAACCCGGTAAACGAGAATGCACCAGAAAATTTCTCTTTCCATGACTGAGTGTCGTGCATGGGAACGTTTGGACTAGGCTTGCGGAATATGTTGAATGGCGATCGCCCTGATGTACGTCTGCGAGTCGAGTCGGTTTGAAATACGTCTTCCAGGCTAGAGGGTGACGTTCTTTGGGAGTCCAAGGCGTCGTCCGATTCGTCCATGGGTTCGCGTTGTCGCCTAAGGGGGTGCTGGCTGAGCTTGTATTGCTGGGTTGGCTCAGATTTCTTCGATTGCAGAGGCATATTCTCCTTGTCTGCCATAAGCTTGACCGACGTGGGAGGGCGTGCTGGCTTCTCCTGCGTGATGTGCAGAGCCAAGGGGATATGATGCACTTTGGCCGAGACGCTACGTGTTAGGAATCCGCCGCCCGCATATCTGCACGAAGCGACTTACTCTGCTCTTGCAACTCCCATTTCATCTGTTCCAAACGTCGATTTTCCGCCTCCATCTGCTCCTTCCTGAGCTGAAGCAGATGATAAAATCGTCTCGCCCAGATATCACTGACGAGAGCGGAGGATGACGACTCGTTGGTCAGGTTACCGCGGGATTTCTTTTTCTGCGCGATTTACTTACCAACCAGAATGAAGTCGAAAGATGATTTCTTGCATATCATCTATCCTCATGATAGCACAAACACCAGCCACCAACTCGAGATCAAAGTGGCTGTGAGAACGGTTCCAATCCGGCTGGAGTCCATCGTAAGGATTGAAAGGAATCGGCCCAAACGGAACACGTCGCGGAGGCAACGACCTATCAGGAACCCAGACCCGACGGAGAAAGGGATGAGAGACGATTTGAGGAACCTGATATGCCAGAATCAGTTCAAAGCATTCCGCAGGTGAGTTGCATGATCAACGTTACTCACCTGAATTCTGTAATTCTGATTGACGATGAAGATCCTTTGAATGAGGTCGGCAGCGTCGAGCGGAACCTCCGGTGGTATGTAGTACTCCCCTCGGCTTGCGAGCCTCATCACTCTCGGTATATGCGGGTCATCGAAGGGCAATCTACCGCAAAGGAGAGCGTAAAGTATAACGCCACTCGACCATACGTCCACTGCGGAGCCATGATAGTAGGTGCCCTGAATGCATGAATGCATCGTCAGCCGGATTCATATGGGACGGCACTACGCATGAAACGTACTGCGATGATCTCGGGGCTAGCATAATGAGGGCTTCCGCAACTGGTCTTGAGCCATTCATCTTCCGATTGAAAGGAAGCCATTCCAAAATCGGCAATCTTCAAGGTCAGGTGGTCGTCGAGCAACAAATTCTCCGGCTTGAGGTCCCGGTGGCATATCCCGAACGAGTGGAGGTAATGGAGGCCGTTGATGAGCTGCTGGAAGAAGAAGGATGCCTCGTTCGTCTCGAGAAATCTCTTCGCATTGATGTAGTCGAACAGTTCTCCCTGCGCGATGTATTCTAGTGCGATGTAGCTGGAAAGCGCGAGATATTCAGCTACAGGCAGGATCGCTCGCCAAACAGTCACTCACAAGTGCCCCTGCAACTCGTAAACATCATACAGCTTCATGAGGTTTGGATGATTAAGCAACTTCATAATCCCAACTTCCCGTTCCAGCGCTTTTCGTTCTTTTGACATCCCAGAGTGCTTGTCGTCGTCACGGAAGTTGGCACTAGGTACAATCTTGATCGCCGCGTAAACTTGGGTCCATCGAGATCGAGCCAGTCGCACACGACCTAAACGGATGATGCGGATTTAGGGTACAGCAAGAGCAAGCGAGGCGCCATCACTGAGCTTACCCGATGCGCCTTTTCCGACCACCTTTCCGAGCACCCATGGTCCGACATACTTGTCATCCTGATGTACCCCTTCCAGCGCGCTCGCCTTCTTGATGGCCGACGGTGATCGCGGCTTCTTTGTTTGCGCTTCCAGCGCGAGCGTGTCCATTTCCCTCTCGAACCTCGTCTGTCTATTGATGAGATGATCCGCTCGACGAGGGGGCGATGGTGTATTCAAGTTTTCGAAGAATGGGATGGCGGCGAGCGGCATTCTGCGCCCTGAAGTGTTAGGCGGAGTGACTTTGGCATGTTTCGGCGACGTGAAGGGTTTCTGGATGGGTTCAAGTTGGTATACCGGATACGATAGCGCTGGATCAATGTCGACTTGACCACGAAGATGCGAAATGGTGACGTCGGATCGGCGATGAGTCCCCCGCGGTTCAAATCGCGGCGGCGGTTCATATCCTCGGTCATATCCCCCTGCGTAACCGTCTAAATCATCGTATGTATCGTCGGCGTGCACGTAAGGGCCGGGAATCCGATCAGCTTGATATATAGGATCGGGGTACGTCGGAGGCGGATGATGATGGTAGAATTTCTGCAAGGCATCCGGTTTTCGGCGGCTAGCCGGGGATTCGGGATAGTAGTCCATAGCGGAGACGTCTACCGGGGCATTGGCATGTGGCGGTCACGGCTGAACGTGCGGGCAGATCTGCTGGACAAAGGACGACGAGTCCGCCGATGCCGAATTCGAAAGGCTTGAAGGAGTGTGTAATGAAAAAAGGTGAATATGAAGCGGGTTGCTGTCGATTATGGAGGTCTTCCTTCCGAAGGAGCGTGGCAAATCGGTGCGATCAAAGTTGAAGGAGCGTAGGCGTTGAAGCGAGTGTTGACGAATGGCCGGCCTGACCGCCCGACGAGATGTTGAGTCTGACGGCGACGGCGGCGACAAGATGCGTTGGGGTAGATGGTGAAGCGAAAAGGTAGAGTCCAAGAGGGGGAATGAAGAAAAAGACGGAAAAGAGGCGAACAAAGAGTCGAGGCGAGATCAAATCGCTTGATGGGGCAAGCATCGGCCCCCGTGTCAGGATAGGAGTATATTGCTCCGATTGCCACTTGACTTGCAAGCACCACAGCAAGGCTAGGTAGCAAAGATATCATTCAGGACCTATCTTGGAGAAAGGCATGGTGAGTCACAGAGAACGAAGACCGATCGTTTGGGCAGTGCGTACGAACTCGTTACAAGCAATGGAGTTGAATTCGATAATAATCCGCACCTTCCGGGTCGTCCTGAACAAGAAACGTAAACCACAGAAATTGTTCAAAATGTTTGGATTGCCTCTCTTAGGTCTCTCAGCCATCGAAGTCGACCCTAGCCTAGCCACAATACCGCATTGTCGGAAAGCGAGCTTGTGGATACGCCGTGACCCGCAGAATATCGACGTCGGCAGACCGCCTTTCTAACCGTTTCTTGTTTTCTCTTTGTGCCGGCTTGTCGATCCAACTCTGATCTTCAGATAGGAAGGAGGGGCAGCAAGAGGCAACGGAGAATACTCACAAGCCAGCTTATTTCCGCGGTTTCCCCTTGGCGGTATCCCTTTCGATCATCAGATACCGTGGGTGTCGAATTAATGTCGTCTTCGTTCCTTCATTCCGCCATCGACTCGCGAAGACTGGATCTGTCGCAGCTGGTTCTAACGGCAGAGCAGGAATAGCATACACCATACGTTACCTAGTTACAAGCTCAGTCGTATCTGACCTAGGTTTGTCAGCCTCTCTCGGCGGCAGATGACCGTCCTCGCCTCCGGAGGAGGGAGTGAGTCTCGGACGTGTCGAGTATCTATACCCGCAGCGAATGTCTTCCCGCGAGAGTAAAGGTCTGAATCGTAAAGACGGTAACTGACGTTGATTGCGGATGGTTGATTCGAAATTCTTTTGAACGTCGGGACTTTGGAAGCGAGGAAGATGCGCGGGCGGTGTGTGGACTTGATCTTCGACGTGGCTTTGAGGCAGAGATCCTGAGGCGCATGGAGGAGAGAAGGGAGGTTGGTGCTTGAAGTCGTCCTCGACATAGTATCCTGCGACTGACGTAGGAGATCGCTTCAACACTGTCAACACTGCTTCGTGAGCTGCTTCGTGTCAACGTTCGAAGCGCAAGTGAGACATTATGGTTAGTCACCTTGGGAGATGGGCCGATCACGCGTTTCATGTGGACCACTTGCTACGATCCACTGACTACGATTGTGTCGTGCGTCGCCGCAGGTGCATCTTCCTACGAGGGCGGCGTGCCCGCCAGAGATTCAAGGGACACCGTAGCGGGTGAGGGGAACTGGGCGCTAGCCTATTTGAATCAGCCTTGGCCGGCTGTTTTTCGGCACGCACCGCTGGTCGACGTTGTGTGCAAGTCTAATGGCCGCAAGCTTCATGCGAGATGCTACTGTACTGCTTCTGCTATCACATTATATTGAATGCTCGTAGTCTAGCCGTGTATACAACGCATGTGAAGTTGACCCTCAACTCTTCCGTAACTCAGGCAGGATCCCGCGCACTCGCGACTTCACCGGCGGACTCCTCGGTCGATTGACGACGCTGGGTCCCGTAGCCCCCGCTGCAGCCGCCACCTGCATACTGGAAGAGAACGGAGCGCCAAGGCTCAGCGCTGACAATGAGCTGGTCCCGCCCGTGGTGTTGGTCGACACCGATCCGACTGTCCGTTTCGGGTTGAGAGGCGACAGCACGCTGTTAGTCGGCTGAGTTTTACTACCCGAATTCGTAGAGCTGTGGGCACTTTCTTTGCGAACGGACCCGCCAAGAGTCTTGCGTTTGATGGTAGAGGCGGAGTTGCTGCCGGGTGCTGCGCCGAACGGCGTCCCGCTCGTTGACCCGCTTGGGAAGTGGAACCCTGAAACGGTTTGGAACTGTCCGCTTTCGCCCATCTGTGCTACCCGCCTTGCTTTCTCGTGTCTATTCTGTACCGCTCGGAAGTCTATACGATCCAGAATAAGTAAGTCTCGAAGATGAGGTCCCGTGAACAAAGACTCACGGCGCAGCAAATCCTCCCATTTGATCTCGTCACGCACCGCGATCTTGGACCGTGTGTTGGCGAGATTTGAAGCATAAGTACTGTCAAGCGGATAGAGCGTCAGGTCGTCAGGCTTATCGCTTCAGCTAGGATGACTTACGCTTTCGGAACAATGTGAAGATACCCCATCGAGCTGACAGCGTTCAGCCGATTTCTAAGCGATACGAATGCACTGCTTTGTGGCAGGAGCATAAGTAAGCCGTACAAGCATTTGAACAAGTACGGGTATTTCTCCGGCTCCAGCAACTGCAACCGAAGAGCTATGGAGGTAGAACGATCAGTAAGGGTACTTCTCCTGAAGCGAGCTTGCTTACAGGTGAAAACCGGACTTTCGATCAACATGACCAGCTTATCTATTTGCACCAGCAACGCTACCGTCATCTCCAACTCCGCACTGACGATCCACAAGAGAGTTAACGTACAGTTCCAATGCTTTCAAGCTATGGAGACTCACAATATCTGCAAGAGATTCGAGGCGTGTTCATAAGCTTGTGCGAGTAGACACAACGAGAATACAGCAACGGCATTGTGACACCAGGATTTGTATATCGAGATGAATAGCGCTTGTCCATCCTGATACGGATAATTGGGAAGATTAGTCTAGAACGGACACAGCACGTCTAGGCTCACCTTTGAATCGATACTCTTCAGCCTCTTGCGGAATTCCGAAAGTTCAGGCGACGTTATCAGGATCATGTTGAGTTTGACAACCATCATGCTTGCGAATTCGAGATCCTGCAGTGATCTCGATGTCAGCAAATTTCAATGACGAACGTCCGCGTGCACTCACGTCATCCTTCTCGAGAACTTCTGCCATGGTCCTGAATATCCTTTCAGAGTTCAGGTTGACACACAACTGCCGGATGATAAGGCTCCCCCTCGTCTCGAGCAACCTCCGATCCGTGCTGAAGAGCTCGAGTAATTTCACTAAGAAGTCTGCAAACCAGCTATCTTCGGAACTAGCCGATATTTGGGCAAGTAGCTGTAGGTCATGCCTTATAACCTGGTAGTCAAGATCAGTTAGTGGGCCAGCATGTAAGGGGTACCGGGGATATAACCGACCTCTTCCGATGGATCGGAAAGTGTCTTGAGCAAAGCTGGGAAAGTGCCATTGTCTCTGGCAAACAGCTGTGCAAGATGGTACAAGTCAACATGAGTTCGAAAGCTCCCCCCCTGAATACTACTCACCTCGCTAGGAGCCTTATGATGCAGCATTGAAAGCCATTCGAGCGCTGCAATCCTAGTTTCTTCGTGTTCGCTCACAAACTGCAGCGTCAACACGTTCACAGTTTCACGGATGTCGAAGGGATCGTCGACTGTCGGATGAGGTTGAGGGCTGACTGACATGGCTTGCTGTTGGGCCAGTGTGGACACACCCGGATCGGCTATAGGAATCGGTATACCCGAGGGAGATCCCGGTCTGCTTTTGTTCGGGTATTCGAACGCAATGGGCGTCTGCGGCTCTGAAGGCCCAGGGCTCACCGCGAGCGATTTGGGCCTCACCACACTTCCATTTGCGGCAAGCCCCGTTGTCGCCGCACCGGATTTCAAAACATCTCCGGCTGCATCAGAGCTTTTCCGTCGGCTGGTCAGAGATTCGATATTGAGTTCAGCTGGGGCATTTTCTTTCCGAGTGCTGAACGGGACATTGAGCGAATTCGGTGCCGAAGTGGCATTCGCAGTGTTCGGTCCGGAGTTTGAAGTGGTGGGCGCGGGCAACGTCCCTTTGGCAACCGGTTGGGAGGGCTCGTCGGTGTGTTCCATTTTCGGATCGGGAAGATTCTGAATGACATTATACAGAAGCTGATTGGTCTCCACGGCAGCGCTTTGGATATACGACCTGGAGAGCACGGTTTCAGTGAATGTGTTGACAAGCTGTCGAGGTCACTTACACATGGTGAGCCAGATTTGGCAAGATTGCTGGTATCAGCCTCGGCGCAAAGGGCACCATGACGTCTTGAACGAAGGTCAGGAAACTGGCTATCCATCTCAGGGCTATGAGCTGAATCTGTTCATCTGACGAGGGAAGAAAATCAGGAATGGTCAGCCAGAGAGAACTTTCCGTGTTTCGTTGTTGGCCTACCTGGGTATGTTAAATGATGTATCATGATGTCAATGATGCAGGCATGGTCGACATATACGCCCTGACCCGGAACCCACGCGGCATGCTCTTCGGGCTCTTTCTCCTCTTCGTCGGCCTCGGGGTCGTGTTGATATGTCATTAAAGACGTATCGCCCTGTCCGTCCCCAGATTCCCCTTCTTCCTCCCGCAGGTCGTCAAGCTGAGCGAGATCTGGGCTCATCAACGTCTTCATGTTATGAGACACTTCGCCACCTCCATCGACGTTGGTAGCGGCACCAGTATGGACACTGTCCATTTCCGACACTTCGGTGTTGATAGTGTTTTTGCTTGCTCTTCGGCGCAAACCCGGATACGATGACGAAGTGTGGAAGTCGGAAGTCCTTCGGCCGGGATGGCCTGTCGCAACGGCTGAACTGTTCTGCGCTCGGTCGGCAGACTGGCTTTCCGAATGACGCTGTTGAACACGAGCGATATGCTTGATTTCCCTCAAAAAGTCGGAGAGGACGGTTTCCGTAGCGATCTTGACATCCGGATTTGGGTCGGATAGATACTTCCTGTCGATCGCGAGACATTCTTTAGCTGCTCCAGGGAGTTTTCCCGATGAGAGACTCACAATAAGCCATCAAGGAATTCCGGCAGGTAGCTAACCAGTTCGAGATCCGGCACCGAATCCAGGATCATGATCCAGCTGACGAGATGACTCCTGGTGAAAGGAGATATCACGTAGATTCTCTCACTGAGCAAAGGGATAAACTTTGCGAGGGAAAAGGCCAGTCGAGGAGTAGGCGCTGCTGCTGGGGTCTGATTCGAGTTCCGTACAGGTTCCACCAGTCCCGGCGTGCCAGAATCCGAACGTCCGCCCTCGACAGCTGGAGGCTGCTGCGATGGCGTAGGTGAAATTGAATGTTGCGAGGCAGATGACGCGCCTGCTACGGAAAGGTGGTTGACCTGAGTCGAAGGTATCGCCGAATGTGAGGAGAAGATCCTGTGATGCCCCAGCGCTGCAGTTCCAGGTGCAGAGGTAGACAAGGGAACTTTTGATGCCCCTGAAGTAGTCGCGTTGATCCCGTGAGGCGAGTGTTCCCGCGTGGTTGACCCTTGTTCTGTCCGATCGCCCTGTACCGTTCCGGTAGATGCAGCAGCCGCTCCGCTCTTCGGCTCATCCGTAAGTGCAGCGAGGTTGTTCATTGTGTTGGCATATCCAGCGGTCGATGGCCGAACGAGGTAATTGCTCGACATCGAACCCTGTGAACGTGGTTGCGGCAATGTACCGGAGACGGCGGCTTGGCCAGATGCGTTCATCGGAATCGGCAAGGGCAGTTCTTGCGCTCCCATCACAGGACTATCTTCCAAAGGATGACTCCGGACCTGATTCCCCTCTTGAACGGGTATGCCAACGGTCTTTGCCGCCGCACTTCCGGCACCGTGGAGTAACGCATGCTGGCGATGGTGATAGCTCGATTGCGGAAACTTGCCTTGTACGATATCACCGTCTTGTCGCCGTTCGAACCAATGCTCCGAGCCGAAACTATTCGAGGAGAGGTCGACGTTCTCTGGATACTTGGATACGTAGTTGAGAGCCGTTTCCGCCACAATGTCCTTGAGAAGGCGGTCCAACAGTTCCGCTCCATTCTTCACGGATGCTTCGGAATCCGCAGAGAGCTATGAAACACGCAATCTTAAAGTTGGTCTTCGCAACGTCAGGGGTTTAGGATCTACTCACCTTGCTGAGCGCGTCAAAGATGCCATTGAAATGCACCAAAATCTCCCCTTTACACACTTTGGCAATGTTGTAGAGACTCTCACACGCGTAATATCTGACTCTGCTCTCTGGGTCGGCAAAGCATCCCAACACCCTCGGAATGACGACGCTGAGCCATTGCGCAAACTTCTGACCGAGTGCGATTGCAGTGGCTGCCAGTCCGATCAGACCTCCGTTACGAGCGTGCAATGCGGACGAGGGCGAGGTGAACATCAGGCATAACTGATTGATGATTTGGGTGATCTTGGCATTGTCGGCAACGGAGACGACTCTGGCGAACAAGTCGAGTTGAGATCAGCCTTCCGGACAGCGGAGGAGCAGTGTGGATGATTTACTTCTCTAGCTCCAGGGCAGCTGTTTTCCGTCTATCATATAGCTTGTCGTTCAAGCCTAGGGAATGGTGGGGATTAGAATGTAATCTCGAATCGGGAAGAAGAGTTGACGGTCTTACCTCTAACGATAGTAGCGTCTACATTGTGCAATTCAAGTATCGATATGTCAAAGGGAGGTCGTGTATACGTTAGCGTAAGTCCGATATCTTCTCCTTACTCCAGTGCCGGGGGACTGACCCATATTGCTGATAGATCACTCAACGATTCGTGACAACGATTGCCATGGAGGACCGTAATGCCGCGAGTCTAGAATGTGATCGTTTGTTCGCTTGAAGCAGCTCCTGAAGCTGAAATGACGAGAGCCGAATTCGAAGTTCCGACCGCCGTTTGAACAGCCAACCGTCAATCTCCCCCAGGTCTGTTTGCGAAACTGGTGCAAGGTGGATCTGCCGAGAATGGTTGGATGATCACCTACTCATAAAGGTGGTCGATCAAGCTTGCTCGTCGCGTGTTTCAGCCCTCATTCATCATCATCAGCGCAGGCAGCTCCGGTGAAACATGATGCCCCGCGGCCGCCTTAGTCAGCTGCTGCTCCGGGTTTTTTCGAGGCGATCGAGAGGGCGTCAAGTCGAGAGTCTCGAAGATGTAGTTGGATTCGACATCTGTCAGATCTCCTCTACACAAAGACTCACACCTCACGAAACATCGCAATGGCTCTCTCCGACGAAACCAAAGACAGGATCAACGCCGCCATCGGTGTCGGCAAGGTGAGCATGACTGTCAACAACTGCACTTTCCGTTCTTATTCCTGCCTTGCGTTCAGAACATCGTCGTCTACGGATGGATCCCATTCGTCCTCTACGTCGGATACACTCGATCAAACCCCCAGCCAAACTTGATCAAGTACATCGCTGGGCAGTCTCAGGAGATCAGAAATGACTAACAATATCCTCCCTTTACTTCATAGGCTCATCAGCCCGCTTGCTTAAGGAGGAAAGGGTTCGGAGGGATGAGATATACAGTACGTTCGCTCGCGTACCATCAGATTGTTGCATGCTTATACCGTGACCCCTCACGCAGGATGATCAATGAATAACGCCAAGGTGTACACCACTTATGTATTTATACGACTCAAGACATGCCTATGGGTATTCAGCGATGCACACAATGCTTCTTTGGGTTCCTCAAGTCGATGGGGACCGCTTGGGGACGTAGCTGCTTTGTTGACAGAGGAGGCATCGCTCTTCAATTACGACGCATTTGGGACCTTGGGATATAGGGGAACCGCTAACGAAAGGTCTCGGCCAGAGCAAGTGAACCGAAACCGGTGAGTCGGACTCCCCGTATTGTTCCCCACACCTTCCGCCCTCCAGCCATCCTCCGCACGCACAACAGCATGATGACTATTCCAACAGAAATGGTCAGACCCAATTGTGGGCATGAAACCTCGTCCCCTCGTTACTGCACCCAGCCTGGTCTCTCCTGCACATTCGTACCCGTGGTCATTGCTTTCGGGGAACGTCCGCCGTGGTTGTTGGTGAGGGAGACCAGCTGGATGTGGTCGAGGCGCGAAAACAACTTGGCAATCTGATTTGTTCGGGGCGCTGGAGGATACGACTCGATGCGTTTTTGGCAAGTCCCTGCACTCATCACCTGTTTCACCTTCACAGCGGTTTATTATTGCATCGATACTATCAAGCGCAGGACTGGTTGTTCGACCAAGATATGGAGGACTTGCTGTCGTTATCATCGGTAAAATCCCGCTAGGACGGATCGGAGCACAGTAGGTGGAGTGCGATGGACGTTCGTCTCTTTCAAAGTGTCAAGGGTAGACCGGGAGTGTATTTGTCCTTCGGTGTCCAAGGACATATCTCATGCCCACTCGCTACCTGCTTGCCAGGTGCAATGAGACCTGCTACTTGTCCGAGCGTACAGTATGTAACCAATTATGGAAAGATAGTCTGTTATGCTACATGTTAGTTTCCGATGGAGTGATTGGGGCGATTATTGAGCATCTCGCTTTCATTGCTCTTCTAGGCTTTGCTCTGCCCCCCTGATGTTGCCGTCAACCCCACGCCTTGCGATGCTACCACTTCTTGCCCATTTGTTTCTGCAGAGAATAACCCAATTAGACAACATTTCAGACCACCGCCCCACAACAGTGCTCACCTGAACACACTGCTTGAATGCCTGGAACTCCTTCTCACACATCCCCTTCGAGACATCCAAATACGAAGCACCGACACACTTTCCGTATGCGAGAGACTGCAGAACGATAGACAATGGTCAGGCTTGAGGGCGAGGTGCAAATATAGGAGGCGACATTACCTGCACGGAACACGCCTTGCTTGCGCCTGCTAAACGCTTCAATGCTGGAGCACCTGCTTCTGCAACAGTCTTCGCTGGCATGTTGATCGAGGAATTCGAGTTCGGGAGCGGGATAAGGGGGCGTTCAAGCTTCGTTGCTTGTTGCAGAGATTGAGCAACGCCATCATGAGCGATGATGAATTGCAGGACGACAGGAGCGATCGTTTATCCGAGACGCAAAACGATCGAGCATGAACTTCATTCAAGTTACTTCATCTCCTTCACTTGCCGGTATAGCGGCCTTCTCGCTAGATCCCTGCCGCGAACAACCGTAGCCATCAGCTCGTATCATGGCCTCACCACAGAATACTACCTCTTCGCGGCGGCGAAGCCAGTTCCGACCCTGTATCGACCTGCATGGAGGCGTCGTCAAGCAGATCGTTGGAGGAACCTTGGGCACGGATGACTCGAAGCTGAAGACGAACTTTGTAGCTACGTGAGTCAAGCTTCCGCCAGTAGACTCCCGGCGCAGATGTCTGATGTTCATCGTACAGCCAGTCTCCTAGAGAATTCGCAGAGATGTACAGGAAGAACAACCTGACAGGTGGACATGTAATCAAGCTCGGGCCAGGCAACGATCAATCAGCTCGGGAAGCATTGGCCGCATGGCCTGGCGGACTACAAGTTGGAGGAGGAATTCAGGTTTCGAACGCGCAGGAGTGGATAGATGCCGGGGCGGAAAAGGTGAGACTTGGACATCAGAACTTGCCTGCCTCCGACGAGCCTGACAGTTTTCCCTAGGTCATCATCACCTCCGCCCTGTTCCCAAATCAGAAATTCTCTCTCGAGCGCCTACAAGCGTTCTCGCAAATTGTCGGGAAAGACAAGCTCGTAGTGGACGTGAGGTATGTCGATTGGCGTTCGCGCTGTGCCATCCTTTGCTGAGCTGTTCCTCCGCTAGTTGCCGGAGGAGAAACGACAAGTGGATCGTAGCGATGAACAAGTGGCAGGACTTGACGGACATGGAAGTGAACCAGGGTGCGTAATGAGAAAGTGTACGTTTCTGGGCAAGGCTTACGATCGAGCCCATTACAGAATCGATATCCCTGCTCGAGGAGTACTGCAGGTCTGTCCAGCCTACCTCCTCTGCTGGGCGCGAGCGCTGGCTGATGGCATTCTTCCAGTGAACTATTGATCCACGCTGCAGACGTTGAAGGTCTCTGCCAAGGAATTGACGAGGAGCTCGTTCAGCGTGAGTGCCGTTGCAAACTCCCGAGGATCGTCTCTTCACTAAGCTTCACCCGATTCATAGAACTCGGTCAATGGGTCAGCATCCCTTGCACGTATGCCGGAGGCGCCAAAGGTGAATCCCTGAACTTGTTTCATTGACATGTTTCGTACGCTGACGGTTGCCCGCGATCATACTAGACATCTCGGATCTGGAACTCGTGGATCGGCTATCAAACGGCAAGGTTGATCTAACATATGGCAGGTCAGTGGACATGAATGATTACAAGCAATAATCAGCTGAATTGCCAACTTGCAGCTCCCTCGACATCTTTGGCGGCAAGACGGTCAAGTTCGATGAGCTGGTTAGCTTGAGCCACAGAATGCGGGATGGATTATAAGTGGACCTGCGAATAGCGAATGTATCTCTGGGCACTTCAAAGGTCGAAAGCATAATTCATAACGCATATCCATCACAAACACAGACATTCTCTACTCCTTTCGTTTGAACTTTGATGCTCTTCTACCGCCATTGGCGGCATGACGACATGACCACGGCTATCATTATAGATCCAAGCGAGTCCCTTGTCTGAACGCGAGTTTAGGCCTTCTTGGCGACGTAGGCAGCGAGGTCCTTCAGGGCGTCTCGTCGCTTGAATCGGCCATCCTGGATGACACCTGTCGACAAATTTCAGAATCAGTTGCCGTTGTAACAAGCGGGAGAGAAGACTACGAACCGGCATCAGCGTCACCGGAGAACTGTCCGCTGAAAGTGACCTTTAGGAGAAATAATGAAAATTCAGCGAGGCTCGAGATGATATACCCCTCTCCAACCTACAAAGGTGGATCCCTCGAGTTCACCGGAAGTGATGGGGTAGCATCGGATGGTGCTCAAGACGCTCGAGTAGGTCAACTCGGGCTGCGAGGTTATGACGCTGTAGGTGATGTAGTGGTCCAAGGACGAGTGTTCCTCCTGCTTGACGTCCTGGACGGTGCCGTCCTGGAAGGTGAATCGGTAGACGTCGGCTTCGTCGGAAGCACCCTTGACGACTTCGGACTTGGAGAGAGCCGAGGACCATTCGGCGAATCGACCGAGCTTGATCAAGGTCTACGTGTGCGACACGAGTCAGTGAGATGGATTGGCGAATGAAAGGGGGAACGGAAAGGGGACTTACCCAGACATCAGAGAAGTTGCCCTTGATGACGGCGCTTTCGAGAACGTGGGTGGAAGTGGGGACAGACATTGTTGTGGATGTTGTTACGGGATGTAGCGGTTGGAGACAGAGGTGGTAACGATATCGTATGTAGCTGACCTCTACTCGATTCTCGTCCATCAGCTGCTCGCGGCTCTGGCTCTGGAGAAATTCTGAAATTCTCTGACGTAATGCGCTGACCTAAGCAGCAGGTTCCGGTACATATACCTGATGAGATAGACTTCAGGCTCGAGTCGGAATGCTGTGTTGCTATCTGAACTTGCATAGCGTTAGTCCATCCCGATTACGCTCACATACTTGACTAGCCAGCCACTCTCACCAACGATCGCGTCCGCGACAGCCGCAACTATTAACACCTCACAGCACCAGCTCTCATCAATCTGCCAAAATGTCCAGATCAACAGGATCATCTTTGATCCTGCCCTTGGCGATCTTGTGCGTTCTCGCATTCTTGCCGGGAACATTCGCTTTCGGTGCTGGTACGTTGCTCGCTGCCTCTATCCGTTGCATCCCCATTTGACCTTGCGCTTCACCAGGAAACATCCCAGGACATGCGTACCTCGAAGGTGTGTACAACCGAGCCTGACAACCTGATACTATTACTTATACTTCAATCCCCTTCTAGGCAAGGCATTCCGTCACGGTGACATCGAAGGTACGGCTTAGAAGTCTCAGCAGGATCGCTACGTCGACAGCATCGTTCCTCGTCCTGCTTCGTGAGCTCTATCACTGACGTCATCAAATCTCTCAGACGTCCTCGAAAAGCTCGCGAAAGCCGCAGGAGGTGGATCCCTCGCGCTGGGAGCGAAGAAATTCTCCCCTTTGGACGTCAAGGTAAGTAGCCAGATTGGAAGCTTTCCAATCGAAACAGCTCTGATACTGCAATCGTCCTGGATCTTCAGCGAGTCTATTTTGGGTGAGCACACCACGCTGGTCCGCTGAGATGCACCGCACTGACCATCCCCCCTTTTGCGTTCGATCAGAAACTGGTAAATCCTTCCCCAGCTGCGCCTTGCCCTTGCCGGTCTCTAACCCCGGCTATCAGGCTCCGTGACTATTCCCAGGCTGTCGATGTTGGTGCACTCAAGAAGGTGCCCTTGCAAACCATCCTCAACATCTGCATGGTACGTACTCATCGAATACAAGTCAGAACACTGTTCACCCTTTCTGCCCTTTCAGGCGCTCGGTTTCCTCGCTCACGGCTACGCCACGGCGGAATTCGAAGTCACCAAGGACCGACTTGGCTGTTATCTTCCCACCGAACACATCGACAACCCCAAGGGTTACGCTGATGGAGAAGACGCGAGGCGATATGACCCCAGATTGCGTGGACCTGTTGATCCCCGAGAATTGGAGGTTGACCCTAGAACCGGAATGAAGAACTGTGAGTCGGCGCGTATTTTGAGGCGAGAGATTTGTGCTAAATCGAGACCTTCTCCAGACATCGCAAATGGTAATTCAGGATAAACTGCTGTATCGCTGAATACGGATGTTGATAATCCTTTCTGCAGAGGGTCACGGATGGGACACTTCCAAGAGTCTCGTTCGACGAGTATTGGAAGCTTGCATCCATCATGGTCGACAGGCCCGAAATGGCGGTTCCAAGGATGACGAATACGAAGCATTCAGGCTTCTCGGACAGGCGCTCCATACCCTGGAGGACTGTAAGTAGATCATGGTCTGCAAAGATTTGGGAAAGCTAATCCTTCAATCTTTCCAGTCACTGCTCACAGCAACTGGTGTGAACTTACCTTGCAGGCAATGGGCCACGAACAAGTGTTTGCACATGTCGGTCGAAACGTCCGCATCCAAGCGCCCAACGGCAGGAGCGTGCCTATCCTTGTTACTGGGACCTTTGGTGGTTCCGACTTTGTAAGCCAACCAAGTTCATTTTCCACGACGACCGATTGACTTGACTTATCCTCTGACAGATCCACTCCTTGATGGGTGAAGCCGGAGATCATCTCAGCGAGGCATCCGTCTCCGACCTGAACGCCAAGGTCAACAGGTCGCGAAGCGATCCTAGTGCCCAGAACCTTCGAACCTTGATCGGGCAGATCCCTGGCGGCGGCGGTGACTTGAGCAGAGAAATGGATGACGTCGACAGGATGCGTGCTGGACCCGGCGGCAATGACCCGTCCATGATGTCCCCCCAGGAACTGTGCGTACGCCCGGGCAAGCGTGACGTCTTCTACCGTCTGAGCATAAATTTGTCTTCAGGCACGACACCCTATGGAAGATCCTGTCATTCCGAGACTCGTTTATGAAGAAGATTGAAGTCACCATCGACCGAATCCCTGGACTCAACTCGCTTGTCGAAAAGCTTACGAACAGTATCAACGTCTTCGTCTTTACGACTTTGGAGCCTTACATGAAGCCCATCCTTTCGGCGGCTACTTCGGTGCGTATGAGCTTGTTCCTGTCGACGCCGCAACTAAGACTGCTCTTCACATAACGCAGGGACTGGCCCAAAGCTCTGCGGAAATCGTCAATTCTCATGATCAATTGGAAGTCTTCAACGATCCGCACGCGTCTGATCCTACTCACAGGTATGCAGAGATCGGCTTTACGATATGGTCATGAGCTCACGCCATTCACCCCACAGTTTCCTGAGCAAGGATCACTTCGGTCTCATCCTCAACGAGCCTGCGGGTAGAGTGGCCAGTGTTATTGTTGAAAACGCTGTCAAGCTCGTGGTTTCTGCCTGGGACAATTCGTCGATGGATACACGAAGCGTCACCGAGAACATTCTCGAATGCCTCTTCCATCCTGCCTTTGGAAATCCGAACAGCCAGATTCAAAAGGCGATGACGGAAGAATTCCATCAGTGGTTCCAGAGTCAGGGTTGTGAGTATAGCCCTCTTTCGTGTGCAAGCCGCATTGCTGAAGATTCTTCTTTCGTCTTCAGCTAACCAGAGGGAAGTCCTTAACCGTCTGTCCGAAGACTCCGTCAGGAACAACAGGAACAAGCGTCTCGGAGATAACTCTACGACCAGCGGCCATTCCCACGGTGCACTTCCGGACGGAGGCTTGCAGGCCGTCCTTGCGCAACACCAAGTACACGTTCCCGGTGCTTCGTACTTGAACACTGCTCAAGACTTGATGTCAGGAAAGTTGCCAGGTCAACCAGGATTCGGCACTGGAGGCGCCCATGCTTGGCGAGATGGCCCTACAGGAACCCTTGCGGAACCTGTATCTACAGGAGGACACGATTACGGGACTGGCGGCGGCGGAACGACTTACGGTCACGCTTACGGTGCTGCCAACACCCGAGACGTCGGAGGTTATCCTGGTGCCGGCGAACCTCATCAGAGCCATCAGCCTGCCTTTGGCGGCCAGTCAAATTCGTATGGCCAGCAACAGTCTTCGTACGGACAACAGCAACCTTCATACGGTCAACCACAGCCTTCCTACAACGATCAATCGGGGCACGGTGGGCACCATGGTAGCGGGGACTTCTCCCGACCTTCCTTCAACGGCGGTAACAGCTACGGTCAACCCGCTTACGGCCAGTCTCGGCCTCAAGAGCCTCGATACGATGCCCCTTCTTACGGACAACCCGCATACGGCTACCAAGGACCTCCTCCCCACGACTCTGGGTTCAACGGACCGCATAGCGGGGGATTCGAACAAGACTCGAGTTACGGGGGACCGGGCTATGATTCTGGACCGCCTCAGTATGGTCACCAGGGAGGTCCTCCTGGGCAGTATGGTCACCACGGTGGGCCCGGGCACCATCAGCCTCCTCCTAACCAGTATGGCGTACCGAGATATGATGGAGACAACGACAACTATGGCGCGCCTCGATACTAGGGAAAGAAGTTGGCGTGCGACAACGAAGTAGTGGACAATGGGAAATGGAATGCATTGGTAGATCATGTAATCTTGGGTTGATGTTTGTGATGCAACATGCAAGTCTTCCTGAGATCTGATGATTCCAGGGCAAGCAGCTCAATGGTTATGATTCCTCCTTCACCGCACGGAGCAGAAGTGATCTTGCAGAGTTTCACAGCCGGGTTCTTGAACGTCGCCACCCTGACCAGCTTCTTGGTACGAGATGGTTCGAACGAGGATACTATCTTGAATGGTCCTGAGAAAGGCTTGGGGGAAGCAGAGCTCAAGGCCATGCATATGTCCGGAATCATGAAGGATCGGAGCAGTAACATGACTTGACAAGGTCGACTGCACATTTAGACGCGCTTGAACCAAGAGAAAGCGCAGGGGTTGATTGCGCGTCGCTGATCGCTGGGTGATGACGAAGCGAAGGTGCTGAGATGGTGGTATGCAGTGCGAACGGATTGATCGCGTCTCTCCGCATCCTGTCCACCAAGATCGATCTCAAGACAAAGCTAGACAGTCACGAGTCACAGAAGAAAGACTTAGAGCCCCTTCATCATGAGTTCAATAGGTACAGGTACGTCACGATTCGGCTACGAGCTGTTTGCATCTTCCTTTAACTTACATCTGTACTTTCTCCAGGTTACGATGTGAGCTCGGACGCAAGAGAGGAAGCATGGATCGAAGCTGACCAGAGCACTCTTTCAGCTCTCGGTATCGACATATAGTCCGGATGGGCGTCTGTTCCAAGTCGAATATGCATCAAAAGCAGCAGAGAACTCGGGGTAAGTGCTGCAAGTCTGATCGCGATGTCTGGCAGCTGATCATCCTCTGGGATCAGCTTGGCCATCGGTTTGAAGTGCAAGGATGGCGTTGTGTTGGCGGTGGAGAAGATTGTGCAGTCAAAGTTGCTGGTCAAGGGTGCAAACAGGAGAATCATGAGCTTGGACAACCACGTTGGCATGGTAAGTCGATTTCGTTCCGCAGAATCAGCGTCGACCTGTTGTGGATAGCCCATTGATCTCTTCCCCGCCAATAGGTCTCGTCAGGTCTGGTAGCTGATGGCAGGCATCTAGCCAAGCGAGGAAGGGAAGAAGCCGAGAGCTTCCGAGATCAATATGGGACCCCGATGACTCTGAAAGTGCGTATGCCCATTCCGATATGGTCCTCCGTAGAGCTCACCAGATCCTGCAATCCCTTCACAGGCCCTGATCGAACGAGTGGCCATGTACGAACACGCCTACACGTGTTACGGTTCCGTCCGACCATTCGGTATCTCCACAATCGTTGCAGGAGTCGACAAGACGGGTCCGCAACTGTTCGTTGTGGAGCCATCAGGGAGCTACTATGGATACCGCGCGAGTGCCGTTGGAAAGGGAAGGCAGCTAGCAAAGACCGAGCTGGAGAAGTTGGACTTGGCGGATATCACTGTCAAGCAGGGCGTGATGGAAGTGGCTCGAATGTAAGTACCCCAGACCGTCTACCTTGCCTGCAAGCTTGACCAGTTTATCGCTTCCACAGTGCGCATCTCGTGCATGACGACAACAAGGACGGCAACTTTGAACTAGAAATGACCTGGATCGGCCCGGAGACCAACGGCTTCCATGAGCACGTACCGCAGGAACTGCTGCAAGAGGCGGAAGATGCTGCAAAGAGAGCGTTGGAGGAGGCCATGGAGGAAGATTGATTGTAAATGAGATGCACGCCGGCCACCTGCACGCCGGAACTTTGTATTATGAATCGCATAGTGCTCATTGACGGTTCTCATGCTCCAAGTGCCCATGGGAGTTTGCTGATATTCGTTTCCAGTTTACTACAGATCGGTGGGAACCACCGCAGACCACTTAAGCTGCTTTTCTGATCCTGCTGGACCTTTTGGTTTGAGGAGAGGAATATATCAGTATCGTCCCGGAGGAGATGTCAGACGAACGCTGAGAAACTCACTTCGGGATGACGTCTCGTATATACTCCAACTGCTTCAACTTGTACGCTCTTTCTTGCACTTGACCCTCTGTGCTTCCAGGTCTCCGAAGCGAGTCTCTGCCATAGACGACCGTGTATGGTGGGATCTCGAGGTAATCTCCGTCTGTAGTTCGCTTCTCCACCGTCGTGGCTGGGCCTGCGAAGTGTAAGAGGGTAAGCCTGTAGTCAAATGTGAGAACGCTGCGCAGACCAACCAATAGAGCAGTGACGGGAAATGACGACACCTTCGCCAACATGACATTTCGCTTGGAATGTGTTTGAGTCACCTATGGATCGAGCTTCTACCCCTGTGGGTGAAGGCGCACGATCAGCTCATTTCGTTTGGGGGATATGAGTTGAAGAACGGTGAACTCACACGCTCCAACCTCGAAGATATTTTCTTCTCCAATCCTGAGGCCATCCTCGCTCCTAAGAGAAAATCTATCAGCATCTCCGCCTCTCGTAAAGCTGACATCGTTCATTTGCTCACCGGCACTCGATGATTGCGTCTTCCTGGATGTTGCAATTCGGCCCTATAATGATCGTCCCTTGATGTGCTAGGATTTGGCAAAATGGGTGCAGCACAGAGCCTGAGTGCTGTGTCAGTGAAGTGATAGAGGTCTCGAAAGGGTCTCGTACCTTCCTCGATCACGATGGTGCCCTTTAGGACGGCATCTGCGCTGACGATGACTCCTTCGGCAAACGACAAATCATGAGGATACACCGGCTGTGACTGTTGCTTTGCGACTTGCATCGAGAGTCCAGCCTTGATGATTCGGAGCGCTTGATAATGGATACAGCATGAGATCCTGGGAGCGTCCTGGACAAGCAGCTCTTGCGTTCAGTATGAGAGTTCATTAGTGGGGTGGTAACGTTCATGCAGTCAGTCTTGCTCGCTCGCTCGCTCGTGTTTCAGCTCACTTGCTTTGCTTCCGATCAAGCTTCATGCCCGGCCTCACGTGTATGGCGCAATATTCTTCACCACAAGTCGGGGACTGAGAAGCGATGACGACGTTGAGGGAGCTGTCGAGGGCAAGTGTATCGACCAGCTGAGATTCACCAACGGACGTTGCTCGAGCGGGCTCTGTCTTGTCAGATTACGGACTCCCAGTTGCGCCCGAAGAGCCGCCAGAAGGTAGGAGACTGGCTCACCGGGGTCGCTGATCGTCGATGCCAGATAAGTTTTCGATTCAATGGCAGCCTTCGAAAGCCGTTGCCACAAGTCTTCTATCGCCCCTATGACAAGACATGTAGGCTGATGCTATCGGATGGGGTCGGTCAACGAGATCCAGCGGCTCAGCGACTTGTCAAGCATACGCGACTTCAGACCGAGCTGAAGCTGACAGTTGTGCTCTGCGGCATTACACGGCGCGCGTCTGTAGGTTACCACGCTATTGCATTATTGATATACCCATAGGCACAACCTTTGTGCTGTCAAACCCTAACTACTACATATGTGTGTGCTAATTGCTACATGAAAGACAGTGGCAGTATATTACGCCATCCTATCTATATACCTAGGTACCCTAATAAAGAAACAAAGTGTCCATCCGAAGTCCAGCAAAGCCGAGTCATCGTCGCGCTTGCTATGCGTGCATACCAACTTCCCTGGAATATATCGTCGACGAACTTGACTTTCGCGATGACGGTGACATTTCCGGAGTGGTGTGGTTGGGGTTGAGCAGGTTCTTGAGACCCGCGAAACTCATCGAATCGCGTAGAGTCATGAATGGCCGACTCGGACTTTTGGTGTTCGTCCATGAACGACGTGTTTTGAGCTTCTTCTCGACAATCCCTGGATCAGGTCCCCCGGAAAGCTGCCTGAGCCGCATGAATGGCTTTGCAGGTGAAGCCGATTCGGAGGAAGAGGCCGATGAACGAGAATGACTCGACAATGGCGATCCGGGCCCGTACGAATCCCGCTTGATGTGGATGTATGCCGTTTTCCTATTGCGTTCGTGCACTTCGGATGGGGTGGATGTTGGTGACAGAATGTTCTCTTCAAAGAACTCTGGGCACTCGTCCATAGATGCGTCGGTCATTTCGGAGTCTCGGCGTTCCATGTCTTCGCCACGCACCAGCGAGGGTACCGGCGGAAGACTTGCCAATGACGACGGGGAGATGTAGTCACTTCGTGCGATCTCGGTTGGCGATGGCAGATACCCGGGCAGTGGTGACGGCTGCTGGAGAGTCACTGAAATCACCGACCCTTTTTCGGAAGGCGTCGAGGACGTAGACGAATCTGATGAACTTGACGAGGTAGGAACAGGGCGTATTGTTCGCGCCTCATCTTTGCGTAGTGATTCGATGTAAGCGGTATGAAAAGACGTCGAGATGGTGTTGACGTTGTTCATTGACTGATACTTGCGTAGACGTCTTGGATCCGTGATATCCCCCTGTTCGAGTGGCGGCACTGCGGGAATGTCCGCGCGAAACGAGGGCACAGAAGACGAGGAGCCGAGCGACCGCAGGAGCTTGACCGGTTCGTCAGGCGTGTACGGCGGTGACGGCAATGCACTTGGCTGGGCGAGTACGATAGGCGGAACAACGATAGGTGGCGGAACATGCTTCTGCAGCTTGACCAACGAGTTCTTCCTTTCCTGGACCATACGCCGCACCTCGGGGATGACGGCGTCTCGGTCCTTGCGAACCATGAACTGCTGCAGCGAAGCGACCATATCGTGTTCTTCTGCACGAAGGTTGTAGTCGAGCAAGTATAACAGTTGCTTCTCCATCAGGTTGACTTCGGGCAGGGAGAAGTAGGTGCAGTAGCGTTGCCAGTGCTTGTTCTTTGGCGACGAGTCGTTGAGGTATTTGGCGGCGCAGATCAAGGCGGCGAGGAACACGCGGTGCCGAGTGCAAGCCATACCTAAGAAAAGCATAAGTGCCTGTGGTATGAGAGCATCGATGGAAAGAACACACCTTTGGCAACACGCGGAAGCTTGATTTGCAGTCGCTCCAGGTAGACGACGGTAGTCATCAAGGTAGGGACTTGGACGTTGCTCTGCTTCACCAAAGAGGTGATAAAGTCGAACAAGCTAGGCAGACCCATCGCGATGGCAGCCCGTTCTACCGGGCACTCTTGCATCATGTTGGGCTCATCGTATGTTGCAGGAGGCGTTATTGGAACGGCATCCGTATCGACCGAGATGGCTTCCGCTGTCCGTTCAACCAGAAACCCTAAAGATTGAGAAGCGGATCAGTAATCGTGATGCGACTGAGATGATCGAAGAAGTACTGACTGATCATGTCCTCTGTCACGCGTGAACGCATCAGGTTGAGAAAGTCCTGGTCGTGGAGAGATCGGGGCATCATCGATGATGTGTGGATGCGATCTTGAGATGGAGTGTAGGAGGAGTAGGAGGCGGACACGGGAGCACCGGTGGTTGGGCAGATGAGGTAGGACATGGTGAATACTGGAGGCGACTGCTGGGATGAAGGGTCCTGCGAGATCGAGGTAGATGGTGCCCGAGCAGGGAAGGAACTGAGGGACGAAACGATACGGAAGATGTTCTGTTGGACGGCTATGTTGTTGTTACCAAGTTGTCCGGAAGACGAGAGGGCGCTGGTTTATATGAGGCCGCTCCGGAGTATCGTGTCGGGCGAGGGTGATTCAAGAATGGCAGGCCTTTGCTTTATGCTGAGCTCGACCGGTCCTGATAAGGATTGAAGTGGTTCCTTGTGACGTGAGGATAATGCCGCAATCGAACGTAGTGGAGCGTAGAGTGGGGTCTCGATGGTGATGTGTAAGACTTCCGAGACCGAGAATGCTGCGTCAGCGCAGGTACTGGAATGGTCGTCGAGGTATTATAAGGCGGGCTCGAGGTAGCGGTGGTGCTTAGTGGATTTTCGTTTGGCGAATGCCTCGACCTGGAACAATGAAAGATCGGCAGCGTCGGAGGGGTGTCGAGCTATAAAGCGTATGATATCGGAAGTGTGATAGAAGCTTTTTCGCTGCGGTATGGCGACGATTGGGCCGGACAGACCATGATGGATGATGTGAATCAGGGATCGAGTGACTGACGATCATAGTTGATGCGAGCCAGGCCGTTGACGAGGAGGAGAGACAAAGCATGACTGATTGCCGGAAAGGTTGTTCAGGGCGAGAAACTCCTGGCGATGGGTGAATAGATGGCAATAACTCGAGTATCAGCCATTGCCGCCTCGATATCCCAGCATCAGCATGGCTGCGACAACAATCCTAAATGAGGCGTTCCTCTACTGTCTCACTTGAATCGACAGCTTGGTTAAAGCAAAGTCTATTTCTCAGGGCGACAGGGAAGCTCGGCCCCCGAATACGGCAAGAATCCACGAGCGGTTGTCCCGAACAAAGCGGACGAGCATGTACAGCAGCATGTAAGAGCCTCAGACACTCCAGGGTAGCGCCAGCCGATCTTTTAGTCGGATTCCAGCGAATTTGCGTGATTCTGGGGCTCAGCCCCGGCCGAAATTTTGGTTTTGAGTGGCGGTTTTGCGAGAAAAAATTGACCGCCCCGGCCGGTTTTTTAGTCATAAGTGGCCGGTTTCAGGCTGTAAGCGGTTTTTTTGGGTGCGCCCGAGGTCTCTCGGCGCCCTTTTGAGCCGGGTGCACCTGTTTTTCGCTTCCGAGGCCTTATCCCCGGCCAGAATTCAGTCTTAGAAGGCCTTAGAAATCAGCGTTTTTTTAGTCAAGGAGGCGCCAAATCGAGGAAAACCTCGGCCGGGGCTTCCTGGGAGTGTCCGAGGTCCTAGCATGTACCGCGAAGATGAAGGCTTGCTTAGTCGCGTTTTGTCTTTGCACCGTTTTCATTTTGGATTTCGCGTTTTTGCTCTTTTCTTCACCAGTGCCTGTTTGTTTTCCCACTTGTTCCCCCGCCCAAGTCCTCTGGTCTTCCCACATACATACGCGATATCATCGAGTCAAAGCTTGACAGCCATGGCGCGAGCCACACAGATCGATTCCCCTTTCCATCGATAGCGATCTACACTCTCTTGCTATCCCCTCTCGCCTACAAATCTATAAGAAAGACAGGCAGCTCATCGCCCAGCGCATGTCCTGCATCGGGCATATACATAATCTTGCTCTCGTATGCGATAGATTCGTCCGAATCGCTGCGCAGATCCGTACAGATCGCTGGCTTCAGACAGGTCAGAGCAGATCTGTTGGCAGATTTACATCCTATAGGGCGCCCACTGTCATGAAGCAGCCTCTTCAATTCGCCGCTACTTTGACATTGTTCGTCGTGGAATCATGAACAGCCATCAGCTCGGCCATCATTGTTCAACAAGGGCATATGGACAAGGGCATGCGGCTGGCAGTCAACGACTGATAAGATACCCCATGCTACACCGGCTTCCATTTCCAGAATTCCGCTCGAATGTATGAGCGGTGATTATGTGTGTGTTCTCCGGCTTTTCTGCCCGTTGTTCGTGCCGAAGAGTCGTGGGAACCCGTGGGCAGGCATTCCATCGTGCACACAATCAGTTCTAGAGCGCATGAGTGAGCATCAGAGTGTAGTCGAGTGGCGCGAGTGTTCGAGTCTTTCATGATCATGAGGTGGTCGACGGTAATGACGGCCCAGATGTGTGTCTGTTCAGTCTTTTCAAGGTCTGTCAGCTGGTTGAACCGACTATTCGCGAACAGACAGCTCGTCAAACTGTATATCCCTCATTATTCTGTCTCCCCTCCCTGGCCGCGAGCCTGCTTAAGCAAGCTCCAGGGCACATAGCTATCGCCTAGGACGCACCATCACCTGCACCACAATGCGCGAATCCTGATCACTAGCGAATCTCATTCGCCTCACCCCAACGTATCGTACAACAGTCGTTTGTGAATCGCCATTCTCAGCTCGATCTCCTGGGCTCACGATCCACAATTTATACTGTTGCTCCCCGAGGCGCGCTGTGTTCATCATTTCTACAATGTCCCTATTCAGGCGAGACAGCACTTATTCCCGAATATCGATCAGTCCCTTGACCTCGGGCAGCTTCTCGCAGGATCAGCTTCAGGATATCAGGATCGTACCAGCTATCATATCTCATCTTCACTCGCGATGCGCGATGAGACTTGACAGGAGACCGGGATATGGAAAATTCGTGCAGTGAGACCATATGCATCACATCGCCTTTTGGATCCACAACCCTTTGTGCTTGGATCCGCCTGTGGGTGCTGTATCTGCGAGAAACCCACCAATCACGTCGAAGGGGCGGTCCAAGGGTAGCTTACTGGCTGTCAGACAGAGTAGCAGGAGCTTTGCGAGACGGCGCAGAGCGCATAGCTGAGCGCATAGAGCCAGACACAGCTTCAGCAAGCCTGAGCAGATGCGACATCTGCTTCACCCCGCCCCCACAGTCTGATAAGCGCCGAAGTACGAAATTCCGATCCTGATTCTCCCGAACTTCTAAATCTACCGAACATCGATCCGAGGCTTCTCTCCGTACCGGTGACTCATCCGGTGACAGTTCTAGCTGCGAATATCAGTGACGGCAACCTGTACAAATTACGAACTCGATCGAATCAACGTTTTGTTTACGACCAGAAAGCGGTCTCAGCGCCTAGATAAGATTTGTTTGGATCCTGAATACGGATCGTAGAATGTAGAGTGGGTCATGCGCAGCGCAGCCTCAAAGGAGAACTCTCCGGCAACCATATGTCCAGAGACACTGGTATATCCTCGTTTAGTGTCAGACCGAATGCACCTGCGCACGGTCTTAAGGGGTTTACAAAGATGAGGCTGTGCGTTCGTGTCACAGAAGCGCTTGCAAGCAATGCAAACTGTGTATATCAGCTTTCTAGAATTCGCCTTCAGCAGCTCCTGCGAACCAGCCCTTCAGCCTTGCAGGAAAGCAGCTTGAAGAGAAGTCCACTGACGCTGAGGCGCAAGCAACCTTACAAGCCAACTTTCGCGACATTTTGCCTGCATCTCTCGGATGACATCATCCGAGTAGTGGCTTTGTCGCAGGTTTGCCACCGTCGAACGCTTCAGTTTGCAGTTTGCCGCCGTTATCCAGCCATTCTAGAAAAGTGCCGCTTCACGGCTGCTGGACGAAAGATCACAACAACATGGTCAAGCTTACTTGTTCAAGACAGCTTTCGACACCTGTCCCTGTTTCAGCAATTGCAGGCAACTTTGCAGCCTTGTCGGCGCCTTTGCGCCCTTTCAAAGCTCTCAATGTAATGTTTCGCTACCGGTTCCGTCGGTCAGCTAAAATCCAGCCCTGGCAACAATCTCGGAATCTGTGATCTGCAACGCCCACTTGTAGCCGTCACAAAGGTCAACTGCGCATTAGGAGCATCTTGTCCCCTAGGCTCAATAGCTGGCTCAATCATCTTCTCATCGTCACCCTGAGACGAACTTTTCATAAAGTCGGCTGAAGCGAGTTTCCACACGGTGATTGACGAAGGGTGCTCGTTGTTCGATGCGAGACTGTGGACTCGATATTACAGGCAAGGGGTCCCTCTGGCTCCCGACATCGTTCAGCCCTGAATGTATGATGGATCGCGGCGATGCATACCTGCCTGATCTCGCTGCTTTGATGTGTCTGGCAGCCTCGGTAGACAATGCCGATCAACAGAACGTTGCCCGAATCCGAAGCTGTGTAAGACACAACATACTGCGCTCCGGTCGATCTATAGAGTAACGCAAGTAGCTACGCAAGTAGCTACGCAAGTAAACCAGAAGTTTCGCGCTAGGAGCGAAAGCCGGGACACCAATGCTCAATCCTTCCGGCAAGAATGTCAGATCCTTCCTCGTGTCTTCAGAATTCGGGATGATGACCGAGGACTGACCGAGGCAGTCCATCATCGACAACAAGATGAGACAGGGACAAACGTCAGGACAAAAGCTGGTTTGACCCTGCCAACTAATGATTCGCTCATGGCCGTTTGCAGGACACAGCCTTATGAGATCCGACATCGGAGGTGGTGGATCGAGAGCTTGAGAATCGAGACAGGGAGAGACGACTCGCGTACTTCCACACTTCGACACTTCGGCAAATACCCACGAGAGACTTATTCGCGACGATTGTGCCTGCATATGTTTCAATACTGGACAAGCAGCTTGACGTGACTGCTTGCTGAGGTGTCTCCGGAGGTAATTCGCGATAGAGTGTGCAGCGACTGATACAGACACATTTGATGGATCCCGTCCCTCACAATTCTGCCCTCGTAGCTGACGTACTTTCCTCGGAAGGCTGATTCAAGCCGAGCAAACGCCCAAGGAGTTGTATCGGACTGCGAATTTGTGGAAGACAGCTTGAAAGTGAGCGCTGACACGATGTCCGTAGTCGCTCCAGTGATTGGGTGAGACTGAGCCATAGATGTGACGATGATGATGCTGCTTCCTTCCTCCTCGGGGACGCCGACTGGCCGCCTCCCTCGACGGGCATAGGCTTGAGCTGGCCTTCCTCCTGTGTTTTGGCATATAACTTGCGGAATACCTCGACTGACTGCAAGCTCTCGCTGATCCGGTGTAGAGTGTTCAGTAACGCCACGATTTCGGAACGTTGTAGAAGGTTCGGATTGCGTTTGGGACTGCAGGGAGGGGCGACCATGTCAGTGGTTTGATCCTCCTCAACCCTAAATGGACTCACTCGAACGCCTTTTCGTCTAGCTCGAACAAAATCTTGAGCGCCGTGCCTATACCCGACACCTGGAGCTTGCCCCAAAGCCTGCACTTGTCACAGCCAGTGCAGTCAAGAATGCGAGAGACATTCCTGAAGTTGTATTTGAACTGATCGCGAAGCTCCTGAAAACCAATCATGAGAAAACCGTGTGGAATTGGGGAAAGTGGACGAACCACAGCGTCGTCTCCCCTAAAGAGTCCCTTCTCATCGAACCATCCTGCGCCGCTCGTCTTCGCCATATCCAGAACACGCTTCATCTCCTGCTTGACCTTCTTGTCCTTCTCGATACCGACGACATCATTTTTGTTTTTGGCGGTTTCGATATCATATTCTTCGAGGTAAGGCGCAGCGCGAGCTACTGCACGAAGAAGGAGGACTGCGTTGAAGTAAACGTTTGACAGCCTATCTGGGTGCGAAGCTAGACGAGTAATGAAGCATTGCAAGTTGGGACCCTGGGAAACCGGAAGCTTGAGGTCAGAGCCGATGCCAGAATGCAAATCCGGAACCTGTGGCTTACCCATTCGCCTGTGGTTTGATCCAGGTATTCGTGGCAAATATGTATACTGATGGAGGCGTGAAGGCCTGTTCACGAGCATAAGACTGAGCCAGGGCGTCGGTCCAGGAGAAGACCAAGACTTGCCTGAAATGATTCTGTAATATATCCGCTTCTCGAGACACTCTTCATCCCTGGCCGCTGTCCTGCGCATGTCTGTGCCGAAACCCTGTTGTTTTCTCGGATCCGTCCAGCTTGTCTGGCCTCCAAGCCCGCCCTTGAGCTCAGTCACGCCCTTCCCAGCACCGCCATTCAGCGACCCATCCGCATCGCATTCGATCCCGACCTTTTCGGTGAGACCGAAACAGTTCTCCTCGTAGATTGCTCTCCAAACTTTATGCGCAGATTCTCCGGCGTATCCGGTGAACCGTTCGGGATTGAGCATGAGGTCGACATATTGGCCTTCAGAGGAAGGGGATTCCGAGTCGATGTAACAGAAGTCTTCGGCGTGCAGGTCGCATCCAGGAAGCGACTTAAGAGGAACATGAGCGCTAGATTCCACGACGATTCAGGGTTCTGCGTTACCTGAGGGTCATCGCTCACGGTGACTTGACTGAGTGCCTTTGTGCGCCACTTTTCTGGTATATGGTCCTAACGATATTGAAGGCAATAAGAGGAAATGTCATACGAGTCAGCCTGAAAACTCACCTCATCTGCCGTCTCAACGCCGCAATCTCGATTCATGCAGAAACCATTCTCGTACCAGAAAGGACATTCACGAAATAGGTCCACCTTGTAATGTCTGAAAAAGTCGCTGGTAACGAGCTCATGCAGTGTCGGATATAGCTCCTTGTTGAGGGATTCGATCGTCTCGTATGCGCAGAGCGTGTTCTCTATTGGTCCGGAAGGCTACGAGGTTTGTCAGCTCGTCTCTCTCCTAAGAAACATTATGATGGCACGGCACACGACTCACGCTGCAATATCCCTCGCCTGTGCTTTCTAATACATTCTTCGCAATCTTGCTCTCCGAGCTCAAGCTCTTCTTCAGCCCTAATCCTGTCTTTACATTTCTCTTTTGCACGCTACTCTTCGGTGAGGATGCCTTCGCTGATGGTGATACACTTGAGGATGGCTGGGAGGCGGAAGTGACTTCGGCTGTCGCTGCGATTCCGATGAGAGACACCAAGAACGGAACAACGAACGATGTATACCTCATTTCGGGTATATGCAAAGGTGGCGAAGGCGGGGTAGTCGTGAAGGAGTATAAGGTTGAAGCTCTATGGATACATTGACGGGTGATTTCAGGTTGATGCTTTGCGATGCGGGATACGTTGAGGGAATGTGAAAGGGATGCGAACAAAGTCGAAAGTGAATCGGATGAAGATCGAGGCGTTCAAATGTGGCGTAATCCAGTGCTTCTCTGCCGCTCAGCGTCGAGTCCGAGGAGGGGTCGGGAAAGATGCTGAACAGTCGGACAGGGGTCACAAGGTGCGGGCGATGACGAGGAGTATTCGTTGTTGAATGTCTAGATATAAGACACAAGCAGCGTTTGAAGGAGTCTGAAACCTGAAAGCGTGGAATCTTGTCCGAGCTGACGTGTTGGCAAGGTGGAGGCGGGACCCGCGTCACCATGCATGGCGCCAGCTCCTTCATCCCGCATTATGAGTCTGCTCGTGTAGCTGTGTGCGTGGAGTCTCTGCCTTTGTCACGTCCTGTCGAGGCTATTCGAGACTCCAGGAAGTCCTGCGAAAGGTCTAGCGTACCAAGGATGCACAGCGACAAGGTAGCTTTCGTCAATGGCAGAATTCTTCTACGGTACAACTCGTTCTATTTTCGCTCCTCGGCGAGGATACGCAAACCCCTAACCACTGTGCTCAACGATGGTGGTCACCAACTTGCCATTCCTAACAACAGTCTTCATCTGCTCCGGAACCGGCTTCTCCTCGTAGTCGCCCTCTTCACCGGTAGGAATGGAAATGTTCAAGCTGCTTACGCTACTGGTGATGATCTCGACAGAGTCCAAACACTCCTTGCTCAGGTAGACGTTGCCCGAGTCGGTTTTTTCCACGTTCAAGGTAGGGCACAAGCCGAGGATTTGAGCGGTGAAGGAAGGCGACGAGGTGACGCTCAGCTGGGAGACGACCGAGTCAAAGAGAATCGAGGTGCGATGACAGTTGAGCAAGCTAATAGCGTTGACCTTGCCCTTGATCTTGATGACCGAGTTCTTGCATGCGAACACGTGTACCGTTTGGTTGATCTCGGTTTCGTCAATGACGATCTCGGGATTGCCCTCGTGGTATTCCTGTAGAGGTCAAAGTCAGGTTGAAGCACCCACTGGGACAGGTCCCGAACCCACAATGTTCCATTTCGTGCCGTCCAATTCAGTCTTAGCGGGCTTTTTCTGAACCGGATTCTGGCTGGCAAGCTTTGAAGGCTTGGCAGGTCGCTCCGGAGGTCCAGCTACGTCGCGAAAACAGTCAGCAGCGTCCACCCTGTCCGGTGACAACCATACTCACACTTGTCAGCGACAACACTCGAAGCCCGCAAATTCGGGTTCTTGTGCGTCTGCATCGTCGGATCAACCTTTTTCAATCCGCTAGTAACGGCGGTGCCCTTGTTCAGTTCAGCGAGGAACGCTCCGGGCCCAGCAGGTGCTGCGGGAGCCGATGATTTTTCGGAGGCGAAGCCTGTCGGGGCAGGTCCGGGAGGCGGGGGCGGGGGAGGCGCGGAAGCGCTTCCGGAGGAGGATGCGTTGTACTGCGTGGGGTCGATTCCCTGGCAAAGATGGGTTAGCATCGTCTAGTGTCTATTTCGGCGATCACCTGACCTTAGGATTCCAGGTGACGCCGGTGGTGTGATATTGCTTGACGTATTTCTGAAGTTCCTCGATCAGCGAGATGAACGATCTCGCCCATGCCGCCTGTTTCGGATCACTAGTATCGGACCCTGCATAAGCATGATTCGCGCTTCTCGAATCACACTTACGAGTCCTTGAATTCCTTGATGACCCTGTTAGTGTAGAACTGTGCGCTATCCTTCATGTCACCGATAAACGGCGCTGGAGTAGGTTCCTATCGACAAGAAAAAGCTCAATATCACCATCGTAACAACCCAATCCAGCAAACTCACCACCGCGATCCATCCCCATGCGGCAGCACCCTCACACACCGCCGTAAAGTGATTACCCCACGGCCGGTTCTCCTTCTTCCGATCATGTTCGGCCCTAAAGTCGTTGATCGCTCCGATGGCCGCCTGGATCTCGGACAGGTGCGGGAGGAGGTCTTGCGGGGTCGCGGGTTTGGTGCAGGCCGAGGCTTTCTGGATAAAGTCTCGTTGGGCGTCGCATAGTTTTGCGATGAGGGCCGCCTGATGACGATATGGGTTTGGGAAAGACCATTTGGGAGAGGATATGAGAGACGCACATGTTGACCGACGATCTCGCTCGCATCTCTACTCTTTTGCAGGAACTCTTGCAACGCGCCGTCGATGATCGTTTCTTGGTACGCCTTTACAGCCGGAGCCAACGGAGCGTCCTCCTTTGCGGGCGCGGGCGAGCTCGCAACAGCCGAGGACGTGTTCAGCTGTCCCGCGAGCTGGTCGTGGACTTGGTCCGTGGATCGCGCGGTGGGTCCTGGCGCGAAGGAGGAGTGCTGTGCGGCCAAGGCGACATCTTCGAGTCGAGAGGTGGCGGCTGTTGTTGTCGAGGTAGCAGATGATGAGCTGCTTGCTTCTTGCATCGGCCGGGCCGAAACTTACCCTCAAGCCGCTTGCTGTAAAGACGCAACCCGCGATGAGAATGAAGATATCTACGCTGGACCGGAGAGACTCACATGATCGTTGCCAAGCTGTTCAGACCTGTTTGATGAGACATGTTGCTCGTTGTCGATGCTATCCGAAAGCTGGGAGGAGGGCAGGAACCTGCTCATGGAGTCGACCTCGTCATCACTGGCTGGGGTACTCGCTCCGCCGATCGCAAGTTGACACGTAATATCCAGAGCGCGTCGACTCGAGCTCCGTGACTTGCATGACTTGCACGTTAAGTTGACATCGAGGTCACTGTCAACGACTACAGACAGATGCAATGCGCGCTGGATGAAGCGTCAAATGTGCTGTGTCGCCTGCTGCCATCTTCGGAGGAGCGCTCGCGGTCTGTCCATGATATCCTGCCACTGACGTGCGAGTCTGGACGCGCCGACGCCTCGAGCACCATTGTGCACCGGCGCGGGCTGTCCCGGTCTCCCTTCTGTAGTCTATTCGATCGACCAGTCGGGCGAGCCATGGCCTGGTTCTTTTGGCTTTACCTCGGTCGCATGAACATGTCCTGCATGAACTTGTAGAAATAGCTTCGAGATGAACAAGGCCAGGCCGGAATCAAACGCCTGCAGCGAAGTGAAACACGCGCGTCTTGTTGTTCCGTAGGAGCGATCTTTACCTCCTCCAGCCTACCCTCGGTGTGTTCCAGGCGGATCTAGTCGCAGTCAGCTGGAGCTGCTCAGAGAAGCCAAAAGGCAACGCAGGAGTCGGTTCAGCTCGCCGTCGTCACTCCTTTCACCATCCTTCCTTCAGCTCGTCCCTCCGGCGTCGGCTCTCCCGGCACCCAGTTAACACCCTCCTTTGACACCTGAGACGCTGGCGTTCCAGGTCTTCAACTACTCGACAGGACAGCACATTCACTTCGCCGACATACAAATCGGCAACCAAGACCACTGCTGAGCAGTATCGGAGCGAGCTTCTTTGTTTCGCTGGACCGGTAACCCATCACCTTCATCTTGATTCGTCCCTGCGACCGTTTCAAGACCGGCTGTTGTACAGTCATCCCTTTGACGCCCCGTCTCCGAGATTCTCATCTCTGGGACGAGATCTTGGTCGACACTAGAGGGACGCAGGTCTCTCATCGCTGTCGACGAAAACGCTGCAGAGCAGTAAAGCAAGATGTGTTGTCAGGCAAAATGGAAGCGGGAGGCTATCCCGGACCACAAGGTGAGTCGATGCCTACGTGTATTTCAGCCGAGGCTTTAAACACTGACTTCAATGTACCAGTTCGATTTCATCGACACCGCCGACTTCCACTCGGACGACTGGTTCACCCGATTCCGGTAAGCCCCCTCCTCCACCCACCTTACCCAAACCTAACCCATCCCCTGCGCAGATATGCCTTTGTCTACATCTTCCTCCTCAAGAACCTCGCCATCTACGCACTCGACATCTATACGGCCGCGACGATGATCGCCTCTAGCACGTGGACGAACGTGATCTACCGCAAGTGCGGGAACGATTGTGCGATCAAGATTCCGTTTGATGTGGCCAAGTGGATCTTTGTGGGGTGTATCATCTTTGGGTTCTTGTTGGTGAGTCGCTTTCCACTGATCATGAGTCCGGTGGCTGATCTGACGACGTTCTAGTTGGGATATGAATCATGGAAGGCCAGGCGGGTTATCAGGAGCAGAGATATCGCTTTCGCTTTCACGAATGTAATGGCCAACGACTACTACTCACTCAGTAAGTGGACAACTGCTTAGCCCGACATTGAACTCGAGCTCATCTCGCTGGCTCCGCAGAATCGTATGACACCTTCTGCTTCTTCTGTCAAATTAGCAATTCAACAAAGAAGAAGGATGAATTTGCGTTCTTTTGTTTCTTTACCTTCAAGAGTGAGCATACATTACCACTCTACCGAGCTCCTACTGACGCTTTCCTTGCGACAGGCTGGAAACGCCTTCTCTTATCCGACGGACCACGTCAAGCAATCAACGGATGCACTCTGTACTCGTTCGCATACGCCAACAATTTTCAGACGCACGACCTCGCTGCATACTGGGACGGCTCGATAACAACCCTTCTGTTGCTTCTGGCGATGATGGCTACAGTCGCGTTGTTTGTCTGTAGTTTGTTGCTGCTCATCGGTGCGGCGGTCTGTTATATCCCGCGTACGTGGTTTACCCCTTGTCATTCATCTCGCGCTGATCGATCCCCGTCCCGATAAACAGTCGTCTGTTATATCCAGGGCAACCTCAAGGAATACTGCTGCCACAAAGTTGACAAGCGGATCGCCGAACTCCTACGGCACCGACAGCGCGCCCGTATCCGCCAACAACTCGCGCTCGAAAAGCAAATCGGCGACGAAGGTATCCTCAAGGACAAGAACGGGAAAGTCATCGCCGCAATGCCGACGCTGCCGACTCTTGATTTCACGGAGGACGATGAGGATATGAGGATGCGCACGGAACGTGGCGGTCACAGAAAGTCGGTGGCGAGATTTGCGAGGTCGTTGAGTCGGAAGGTGAAGCGGCCTCAGCGTCAGCCGGGGATTGGCGCCGCTGCGCATGAGGCAGGTGTTGGGTTGCCGCCGGTCGGTCGTGAGTCAGGTCTGCTAAGCAAAGCTAATAGGTGCTGACGGCGACATGGTGACTACAGCCGCCGCCTCGCCATATTTCGGCGGGCACGAGGCTTACCCTATGCAGCAGGGGTACTTTGGGCGATCCGCGGGGATGGACGATCCGTATGGCAGGTAAGCTGTCGTGCCACGATGGCGCGATATGGTTGAAGCTGACATCCGGCCTTTCTCTGTAGTCAAGTCAACTTGGCTGGGCAAGCTGCTCCATTCGCTAGCTCTTACGACGCGCCCGCCTATCCCCCCGCTATCAGCCCGTACGAGGAATATCCCGCTTCCAGCACGCAACATGTCCGTAGCCCGGTGCGCGGTGCCCATCAAGGCAGTCCTTACGCGGTACAGCAATCCCTGCCATATCTGAGGGATAACTCTCCTGTTGAAAACCACTCGAATCTCGCTTACGACCAATCGATCAATGAGCCGGTTGCGATTTATCAGGAAGACATTGATCGCCAGGGCAGAGCCCGGCAACAGCATCAGCAGATGGATTGGTCGCCGCAAAGTCATCACCCGCGATCTCGCCCATAGCGCCATAGCTTTTCTGAAAGCTTATGATCTGTAAATCTTAGAACCACTGTATCGCCGATCTTTGACGTTGTATAGCGGCCCTGTTGCTTCGAAAGGAAATAACCATATTTCCTGCTTCCATGCTGGGTTCAGCGGAACATGCGAAAACCTAATTGAGGCAGATCTAGCCGTGGCGCCGAGAGCTCGGACGGGCGGATCGTGAGATCAGAGAATCATGATGCAAACTTTCGAGATATTGGGCAATCGATGGAATGCTTCTGCCGCCGAGCTGATTGATTGATGCATCGGTGAAAAAAGCGCCAGCGCCATCAAGCGCGCGTTTCAGGCTGAAACGCAGAGATGGCACCGTCATCAACTTGAATCATTGATGGAGTCCATCAAGAAAGCTTAGATGGCATCATATCAGACGATCTTTCCACCTGTCGGACACAGCAATCACCTTCTGGGTGAAGGAATATGGTGTCACTCATCCATCAATCAAGCTTAAATTTTGCCTTATGATCAGATTGGCACTGGTGGCCGAGACATCTTGATGCTGGGAATCCCGCTTTGACTTCGTATATAGCTCGCGAGATGGCGGCTGACATCTTCCGCCCGTATGAGCCTGCTCCACATCACTGACTACGACGGTCGCTCCTGGTATCGAAAATCTCCAACAATACCTCAAATTTGCAGTAACGACCCCGCACTTCACCTTTCTGCATTCTCCACTCTTTAAACATGGTCTCAGTAAATACTTTTATTCGTGTATTGGCAGCAATGGAGGCCGTTGTAGGAGGAGTCTGGAGCGTCAGCGCAATACCGACAACAGAGGTTCCCGCCGTGCAACAGAATCACTACGAAGCCCAGACGAATTACGGAAGGCGGGCCCTTCAGACCGATGGCTGCCAAACGATCCCGATCACGGTGCAAGCGACGATGCGGAACAAACGACAGGCTGATCTGGTAAGTGCATGATTTCCTCTGGAACGCATACGTTGAGAATCCGCATTGACCACTTCAATCTCTCTTTTCTTTAGACGCTATTGTCCAGCATCTGTCTATGTATCCAAGACGGGTACGTACAACGTCGCTTCTCCCAAACACTTGTTTTTAGGTGCTTACTCAAACCTTCCTACTCAGTGTTTTGACCAAAGATTCCATGCTCGATCTCGAGTCCGCGGTTTTGAACGCAGAACGGCTCCGACCGGCCACGGCGTTTTATGGCAGTGACGAGCTTGTCCTGGAAGCCGCGGTGAATGATGCACGGCGCGAGGTAAGCTCTCTACGACGACCGATGACCCTGAGTAGGTAGACTAACGGTACTCCTTCTGCAGCTCTCTGTCTCCGCCCTGCCTTGCGGTTATCCCAAGAACGTCGTGCCTTCTTGCCCAAATCACGCCACCGCGTCATATGCCTACGACTTCAATGACCGAGAGTGCTATACTTGTGAGTTGACTCTTCTTAGCCAGCGTCGACTATGTCTAACCTGAATTCTCTTCTCCTCTCCAGCGGAATGTATCGCCGGTACGAAAGGCTGTAACAAGCAAGTTCCTGCCGCAGAGATCAGCACCGAAAACAAACCCGTCCGTCGCGCCGCTATCCCCCGGCAACTCTGCCCGCCGGGCCTCTCCGCGTGCGAAGTCAGCGGTATCTCCCTCCAGGACGGTCGATCTCCCAGGTCGCTCTCTTGCATTGATACGCAGAACGATATCGAAGCCTGTGGAGGATGTCCGTTCCCTGGATCGGATGCGCCTCAAGGAGCTGACTGTACGATGATGGAAGGGGTGGATGAAGTTATTGTGAGTCGACACGGCTTTGGTTCTGGCATCGGTGGCTGACTTTTCGTTCCGTACTTAGTGTCGGCTTGGCGGATGTGCAGCCGTCTCCTGTATGCGGGGCTTCAAGCTAAAGGGACGTGAATGCGTTTCGGACAACAACACGCCTTTCTGGAAACGCGCCGAATACGCCTGAGTCCTTGAGAGACGAAGATTGAGGTGAATCTTTAGGTGGACAACGTATCAATCATGTTGGGTATAGGCAGCGCATGTAGAATTGAGGCTTTGGGTATCTTGGGCAATCTAGATGGAACGGTTTGTGGATGGTGCGATATAGAGGATATTTGGGGGTTTTGGTACACTGTAAAGGGCTTGTATTATCGTCTGTCCGTCTCTGGAAATGTATTATGAACGATTGGTGACGCCTACACAGTGACTCTGCATCAGTGACAGCGAGACCTACAAGGCGCTCACCTCGACATGCCACCACGGACCGCTATGGAGTGATGAACTGTCGTGGCATGGTTCAACTGACATTGAGGCGACGACATATCATGGCACAGCATGAATCAAAAGAAGCTGGAGTCCTCTAGAAAGGGATTGCTCACTGCAAGACGTGCAGCCCATGCAGATTGCGACAGTTGTCCAGCCTAGCCTGGCTGAAACTCCGACGATTCAGGAGACTTTGGAGTATACTTGAAATATGCAACAAATCTCAGATTCGCGCTTAGTTTGGGAAGTGGCGCCTTTTTGTTTTCACGCTCCCTTAGGGTGACGAGCCACGCTTCCCGGGCTTTGCGCCTGTGGCAGCGGAATGCAGCGGAGGAACCTCTCGCGGCGGCATCATCGACATCGTCGTCGGTGACACCAAGTGTCCGCGATTAGGACTTTTTGACACCGATCCGACTCGTTCACCGTCAAGACCTTTCGACACCAAAGAAGGAGCATTAGATCAAAATGGGTGTAAGTAGCAGGAACTCGGGACGGATCAGGGACGGCATACGGTTGTTCGTGCTGCTCAAGAGAAGGAAGGGGAAAGGGTTCATTTGGGCGGAGGAGCGGTAGGGGGGAGAGGACAGGGGGGCGTCACGGAGCAAGGAATGAGCGGTACACGGACTGCGGAAACGAGGAGGAGAGCACGAACAACCGCGAATCGCCATGAACATCAGCCGTCAGTACGCGATTCGAAGAGCAAGAGCTGATTCTCTCGTCTGCTTTCTCCCGCCTTTTCTGTGCATTTCAACCTGGACCCTTGAATCTATCCGCATCTGGAAATGACAGCGAGTCATCCGAAACCAGCGAAAGAGCGGTGGTATCTTCAAGGCCCACACCCACAACAGGAAGAACCCCGCCCGATTGAGGCCTCTGGACTTCGCCGAGCGAAACGGTTACATCCGAGGTATCGTCAAGGACATCATCCACGACACCGGTCGAGGTGCTCCCTTGGCTACCGTTCTCTTCCGAGACCCGTACCGATACAAGCAGCGAACCGAGACCTTCATCGCCACCGAAGGTCTCTCCACCGGTTCCTTCGTGTACTGCGGAAAGAAGGCTACCCTGAACATCGGTAACGTTCTGCCCATCTCCGCCTGCCCCGAAGGTACCATCGTCTGCAACATCGAGGAGAAGGTCGGTGACCGAGGATCGTTGGCTCGAACCTCTGGTAACTACGCCACCGTCATCGGTCACTCCGTTGACGACGGCAAGACCCGAATCCGATTGCCTTCCGGAACCAAGAAGACCATCGCTTCCAACGCACGAGCTACCGTCGGTATCGTCGCTGGTGGTGGTCGAGTCGACAAGCCTTTGCTCAAGGCCGGTCGAGCCTTCTTCCGAGCCAAGTCCAAGCGAAACAACTGGCCCAAGACTCGAGGTGTTGCCATGGTGAGTTGTGGATGAGGGCAGTCTACTCGAAACATCGCTCATGCATCTGCGCTTAGAACCCGGTTGATCACCCCCACGGTGGTGGTAACCACCAGCATATCGGTAAGGCTTCGGTAAGTAGCCTTGTCCTTCATTCTCCCTGGCCCGCCTGTCTCACGCCCCTACTCTTCACAGACCATCTCGAGGTTCGCTTCCGCTGGTCAGAAGGCCGGTCTTATTGCCGCCCGACGAACCGGTCTTATCCGAGGTACCGCCGGCAAGGTCGACGTATAAACGTGCTTTACACCAAAATCGGTCGGATCTCGGTGGATGGGGTTGCGGTAGGAATGGAGATGTCAGGGCCCGAAGAAGGGTCGGGCCTGATGCCTCACAGGCGGTTGGAGGCGGTCGTGGCTGGCTGGTTGGAATCTGGTGCCGGTGGTCATGGTTGTCGACGGTCGTCGCAAGGACACTACGCTCGCGCAGCGAAGCGCCTTGTACTTGCTTACACCATGTCTGAAATCAAAATTCTTCGTGGTGAAAAAGAACGACTGCTGAAGGGAACATGCTTGCATCTGCGGGGAACTGGTCTTTCTGGGGTCGTGGTATGACAAGCGCTGCGAAGGGTCACGGCGAAGTCTCTTGCGCAAATCCCGCCTCACCTAACGCTGCAATTGCATCTGCCGGTCACGCATCTAGCTGCGCATGGACCAATATTCGAAGTCCGAGGCAAGCATCTGCATTCCGCAACACACGAAGAACGGCCTAAGCTTAGGGAATATTTGCGATCGCTTCATCATATTTGCTACCTGTTCTTGTTTCACAAGGTGTTACACGGCTGAGCAGGCCCGCGCGCACTGGTCGCAGGACATCGGTACAAAGCTCGAGTTCGCATCTGCGTCAATGTCCCGAACGCGATCCATTCGGCAATGAATCGAAGTATTCCCGGACCCATTCTCAGTCGCGAGTGTCGACTGTCGGCTTGCCCGCCGAAACCGCTGCTGCTCTCGCCTCTATCGCCTTCTTCAATTCCAGGACGCATTCTTGCTGAACGATACGCAGGTACGCTCGAAGGTCAGCGTCGTCCAGATTGGAGGATTCGGCGATGGTGATCAGCTGGCCGCGTAACTAGAGCAAAATGAGTCAATGCTTGAAGAGCTACCTTGGCCAAAATAACCGAGGGTAACACGCACGCCGATCAGGATCTTTCTTCGTGTTGCGATGGCTTGACTTTCACTGGCAGCTCGAGCTGTTTACCGTTGGCGACGCAACACGGTCAGCTTCCACACAATACTGACAACCATCAATACTCGCCTTGCGCTCGACTGAATTCCAGCTTGTGCGCGACTTCGGTACTCTTGGCTAAAACGGACTCTGGCAAGTCCGCTAGCTTCGCAAGTTCCAGACCTGAGTGATAGCAGAGGCATCGGAGACGTCAGACTACAGGGTACATTTCGCATGCGATCCAGACCTACCATAGTGCTCAAGCTTGACCGACCCTTGTTGAACGCGGTAGCTATGCTCGGTATCGTAACCTTGCGTATCCTGCTTTCGCGATTTCGTCTGCAAGCGATGTCTATCACACAGGACCGATGTTTGAACGAGGGACACTGACCTGCGATTGCATGTGGAGTCTATCAGGGAGACAGGGGCAATCTTAGTCGCCCAAACTGACCCCCCATGCCAATGCGGGAAGACGTACACTTCTGTTCCCGGAAAAGGTATGATCGTCTCCGCTAGCTCGATGAAGTGGGTCGTGAACAATACAAACGACTGGTTGAGCGCAAGGGGGCAAAGATCAGCTAAATATCATTCGGTCTTACACCATGAGTGCGGAAGTCCGATCTCGTACCTTCCTACGGATCAGCTCTTCGGCGATCGCTTGACAGATTCCGATCCCTTCTGCTGGAGCAGTACCGCGACCGAGCTATGATTCGAAGATCAGGGAAAGGAGTCATTGGTGTTGAGTCATGTATAGGGGGACGCACTTCATCAAGCAAAACGAGTGAACGATCGGTAGCCAGACCTAAATGGCACTGTATGAGCGGGATCTGCCAGTCTGCCCTATGGAGAATGACTCACCCAGGATCATGGAAGCTGTCGCCATCTCAGCTGCAAAGGTCGAAAGCGATTTTTCGATAGAATCTACGGAGCCGAAGGTGTGCAAGCTGAGTGTTTCCAGACCCCTGGTCCTGCGGTCTATGCGACTAACCATCGTTCGATAGTCGAGAGAGCAGCGAATCATGAAGTCGAAAGCTGGCGTATTCGGCAGGTACGCTGAATATACACGTCAGTGATCGACAATTCCGCCGATCTGGAAGCCCCGGTAGTGACTCACTAACAACCACACATGGCCATGATGCTCAATAGGGCAACCTGCCGGATATACGTTGACTTTCCCGACATGCTAGAGGATCCGCACACCCGTCAAGCAGGATTGAGATCGATACTATTCCGACATTCGTGTGCCGGCTCACTTTGCGCCTTGAATGAGGAGGAACGAAGAGGTTCCTTTCGCCCTTTATCGCAAACTGTGAGAAGGTAGTCTGGCGTTGGCACATTACTTGTGACTCACATATAAGTGTCATTCGCGATGCAGACATCCTCTCCTATACATCTCGCCAGAATGGGGTGTCGTCCACCTTTGATCTTGATCCGATAGCGTGAGTCTTTTGCATGATAGGCGGACTTGCGGCGCAGCTCACCGCTAGGGTACCAGTGAATTCAGGTCGCGCTAGATTATGGTGATTCAGTCAGTCAATTGCTGCGTTATGCTGTCTTGACGATCTTGCACTTACTATAACCAATACCTGCCAGCGAAGACAAAATGGAATTACGTTGAGATTGCGCGTGGATGTCGAAGGCATGCATGGGTGACGACCTACCTTGGCATATCTCTGCGAAACCAGCCAGCATGTCAATCTTGGCAATCTAAGGAGACAAGGTGATGCCGGTACGTCAAACAGCGACCTTGTTAAGGCCAAGCTCACGACATACCGCTTCAGTCGCGTTGTAAAGACAAGCTACAAATATGGAATCAGGACCAGAAAACAGCCGATAAGTAACCATTCTCCGCGGTGCACCCAGCGGAAACGTACCGATGTTATCAACAACCGCATCGGAAACATCACGGACGATTTGATCGCACATCTTGAAGACCTCTTGTTCGGATTCCAACGCTCGATAATTTAGCTTGGACTAGGGCCACGCACGGGGCTTTCAGAATAAGAGGGTTGTCTCACGTCGTAACGAGCTCACCAGATCTCCACAGTTCACATAACATCTGCGACGAAAATCACTGTCATTGAACGTCATAGGCCATGCTGCAACAGCTTTCGGACTCACTTGTTCCCTTTTTTCTTGCCCTTGGAAAACGTCGCTGGAAGCGTGTCGACTTCCTCGACAAAGCCCCAAAAGGTGAATCGGTCGCCTTCATATTTGACATCCAGGTTCACGTCGCACTCCTCTACGAAGCGATTGGGTATAATTGAAGCGGCGTTGCAAGAAGAAGTTCGCGGGGAAGCCCTCACCATTGATGGCATCTTTCACTGAGCAGCATGGCGCGGGGTATCATCAGCCGAGGAGGTTATAGGGTGGAATGGACGGACACTTGTGGATATCCTCGACATGTTCAGTGTGCGTCTTCCTCGCAATATCGAGGGTACCGTTGGGTTCCGCTATGATTGCATACAGTCGGATTGCCTTGTAGTTGCGCTTTTTCCCTTGATGTACTGTCGTGTCTTCGTTGAATGTCTCTGTTTGTAATATGATCAACACATCATCGAATTTAGAGGACTTGATGAGGCCTACTTTTCAGCAGCTCGTCAATGTCTTGCGCTCTAGGGTCAGAGAGCATCTATTCCCACGCCGGTCATTTGAGCGAAATATACCCGTCGATACGCGTCACTCACATCGAGAGCTGTCTGTAGTAGACCGCTTTGTGCGCCTTGCAGTGCCGTAGCAAACATGTCTATCGAGGTGATAAGACGCCTGAGGGACAACAGGTCATCGATTCTTCGTTCGACGGCCGCAGCATCATCGCCTTTGAGGGGTCGAGAGAACTAGATGATATGAATTAACCGTAGTGCAGTCAGAGTCAGCCCTAGGTCAGTGGTAGCAGATGGATGTTCGAGATGGCGCACGTTTCTGATGAGTCGCTCTACGTCCAGCTGTTGGCGATTGTAGCAGGTCGAAGACAAGTCTGCGTTTAGCAAAATGCGCGACTGCCATACCTGTACCATTTCACCTTATCGATTCCAATCAGTGTAGTCTTCAGAGCCTTTCTCAGAGCATCGTTTTCGAGAAGTTCTGTTGCGTAAAGGCGGAAGTGAGATTCAACTCATAGATATCTGTGACTTGCAGAACCCCGCCTTACCTTCCACAACGTCCAATCTGTTTTCCAGAATTTCTTTCACTGCATGTGCGATGATCAGCTTCCTTCAGTCATTCTTGCATACAGGACTTGCCTGTGACTGGTTGGAGTATGGTCGAGCGGAGAAGTCTAGCAGCCATCTTCGTGTGCGTCTTGTTCATCGCGCCTGAAGTGAAGTACATCAGTCTTTCGGGGCGGCCTTCATCGGGCGCGATAATCGCTCACCATAGAGACTGTTCTTTGTCGAAAAATCGAGAGTGCTCCTGACCAATTCTAGGTTGTTGGCCGTGTCCCAATCAATAAGCATAGTTCCTGATCGACGAAGCGGAATGTATGAGGCGATACCTCGGCTATAGTGCTTGGATTATGGCTGACCTTCCAAAGCCTGATATTCGATTCGTAAGGAGTGTGCTGCAAACGATTCTCCTTGCTGAAACAAGTAGCTGAACAATGCACCGAGAGCGGAAGATCCGTAATACCTGCGAAGGTCAATCAGTCACAATTGGACTCGAGCGCGAGAGACAAAACGCGATGTGTTCAACGTACTTGTCTTGCATCGTTACCACGACTCCAGCCTTTTTTCCGTCGTCCTCTGCGATGTAGTTCTTCAGACTTTGGTAACCTAGTCATAGAGGCAGTCGTTATCAGGTGTTCACATGCCGCAGAATTGGACAAGGCAATCGGCTCACCTTGGATATCGCTCCAAAACTCCCTCGAGACTCCCTCGCACGGCACTTCAAACTTGCTTTCCAAGCATTGAACCAGAATACTGGCGCTCTGTTTGTCTGGCGCGGACCATCGTGCCTTTCCAGATCTTCCAGCATTGCCGTGGGGATTGCGAGAATCGAAAGGAAGAGCGGTGTCCGGGACAAGGATGATTCCTGGGGGATGAAGACTGAGGTGGTGGATCGTTTTGGGGAATGCTATGCGTGTGCACGATCGTCAGACTTGGAGCTGATCAGTAACTTAGACATAGCACGCACTAGGATTGTCTTGTAGCTGTGGAGTGAATGGGAAAGAATAGGAGAATGTTGGGATATAGATCGCAGCGGATGGCGACGAGGTGCTTACTTCGGTGACGACGATCTACGGGATGTCAAGTGGTGCCTGTGAGCTGCACATTGCCAGATAAGATGCGAGAGCTCTCACCTTTCCTGATACAATATCGTAAGCGGCAATTCCGACAGTCATTGCTTGCTCTACGGGAAACGCGATCAGACCACTCATAACTCGAGACTTCAGTTGATCGCGCAACGCCACTCACCTCTTGCTTGATTCACGGCCACTACCCATTCACCCAAGTCATCGGTTGGTGCGATAGATCTTGCTCCAAGCGCAGTTCCGGGTCGGGTCGAAGGCGGTCGAGAAATAAACGATCCGCTCGTACGTGGTCGAGGCGGAGGTGCCGTTGACAACTCCCGCGAGACACTCATCCTGCGTTGCTTCTAGTCCTCAGAAAGGATGTCGGAGGGGTTGCAGTCTGTTAGAAGGATCCAGTCGTGCTGTGATGATGGAGACAATAAGACACCATTGATGGTGGCGAATGATGCGCTTACGCGTTTCCCGATAGGAGCGATCACCCCTATCGATCTTCACATTGTTGCGCGTGGGACTTGCCAGATATGTTATTGCATGGGCTTGACGATTCACGTGCGGTTGCGCAAGATGATGTCGCTATGACCGACTTCGCATGTCGACGCAGTAAGCTAGCGGAAGTTGGGATATCCCGCGTGTGCGACCGTCTACGTGTCTCGCACGCGAACCTTGACGTATCGTGCTGGCTTAATTTCGAAGCGAGCATTCTCTTCGATGTGTCCGCATCGGGCGCCTTCCGACGAAGAATACGGACCGCGGCAACTCGGACCAGTAGGATAAGACCTGTCAAACAAGATAAGCGGCGGCGATTTGCGTGAAATTTCCGCAAAGAGTCACTTGCGGCAGTCGCGCGTGGTATGGCGAATCCGCTCGCTTTCGGGTCGTCGTAACATGCGTGGACGTTGATCCACTGAGTATCCCCTTATCTGACAATGCGACACTGGAAAATGCAGCGTTTCCAGGGAACCCGGACTTCGACCCATCCAAGATTCCAAGATTGCCTACCTCATCACTGGTTTCTCGATCGCGAAACTGAAGCTGATAACGAGCTGATATCATCACGTTAGCCTGATTACAACCTGTCAACGATAACTTGTGAGCTTCTTTCACAGAAAGCGATGCTGTAGAACCTGTTATTCCAATGCGAGGCGTGTCCTTATCCTCAGTCCATTTGGTAAATATTATGCCCAAGTATAGCTGCGACAATAAGGAACAGCCGCATAAGCGTCAAGACCATGCATTTCGAGAACAGCACCAACGACTTACTATTCACCGCCTATCGCCTTGACATCCTCCACCGGCTCCTTCCCATACCAAACCATCGCACCCAAATGCTCATCCCGCTTCACCTCCTGTACCTTCCCGTCCGACTTCGCCTTCCACACCTTTGTGACCTCGTCGGGCACCTGCCATACCTCTACCTTTTGACAGCGGTACCACTGCGCCAGGGCCGTGAGGAGGTCGTAAGTCGATTCGAGATGCTGAGGATCCGTGGACGGAACACCGAGGAGTGAGACGACCAGGGTGGGAGTCTCATCGGGTGTGTATGAAGGCACGAGAACGACCAACGAGGCAGGTGACGTGGATTCGTTGATGTAGGCGTTTTGGATCTCCCCTTTGAAGGGTAGTTCCTTCGGATACCAGCGGGTGTATCGGCGGATCCAGTGCAGGATTCCAGGCGAGGTAGGAGGATCGTACACGATCGTTGAAGCGGAAATGTTCTTGTTCTTGAGGTCGTCCAGGGCGCGGGAGGCAAGTGATTCGAGCAGGCCGTGCGGGACGTCCGTCACTTTGCCCAAGGCACGCCATCCCTCCGGCAGCGCTGGCCCGTCGGTCGAGTCAGTCGACGGCGTGACCTCCCATCCGACTTCTTGGTCAAAATTGACGATCCATCCGTCCCGTCCACCTTCGCCCTGGCCGATCTTGACTTTACGGTAAAACTCGGCACCCACGTCGGACCAGAGTGTCGCGAAGGATGCGTCTTGCGGTCGGATGGAGGAATCGGGAGGGGCGCCCCAGGCGGATGGGAAGGGAGGAAGAGTGTCTGGGATGGATATCGCGTAGTGCAATAGGGAGAGAAGGTGACTTGCATATCCGTTTCCTGCGGAGAGCATTTTAGCCAAAGCGACGTGGAAACAGGCGCGCACGCACTTCGGTGATGAACCGGAGTCACAACACTAGTGATCACGTAGCTGATGACGTCTGACACCTTTCCATCCGCCTTGTTGAGCTTCTTGGCATGTCGGCGTAGCCTGTTTGATCGCTTAGCGAATGCGACCTCACAAGGGATGTGGGGGGACTCACGTTCGCGTCGATGCAAGGACATCGGCGCCCTTTGGATCGGAGCGGTCGACGAGGGCCCTGCAACAAATGAATCAATAAGGCCTTGCTCAGCGATGATGGGAGAAAGCAAAGCGTACCAAAATGTCAAACGGCCTTCTTTGCACGGTTCAAGCGAATTTACCCAATCGTAGTACTCTCCTGCTTGCTGGAGGGGGCCCCTCTCAGCGATCTCCACACTTGCAATGGATTACTTCCATACCTCAGGGGTCACGCCTCGAGACTTGTCCCATTGCGTCCACATACTCCGATAGATGGATGCCATCTGTGCATCGTTGGCTACGACGAGCGTGGTATCGGCGAGATTGGGCATGGTGATTCCGTCTGGGGTATACTTGATTGTGCTGGGTTGTGTCGAGTCCCGTCCGGATATATGTACCCACTCACAGAGTCTCCCAACAGTCGTCCTTCCTTTACAGACTGCCTTATCCATCAACCAGCTCATCATGGATTTTATAGGTAACGGACCGGTTTCGCCTACCTCCGATCGCTTCTTCGCTTGGAGACACGACCAGTCATATTCGTCACTTGCCTTGACTCGAGCTTCCGAACAGTATGCTGCAATCCGCTCCATCAACTATCATGACAAGCATACCAGACCACAGTATCCGCATCTCCATTGACAGAGTGAGTCTTCATACCGCTTCCGAGGATTCCGCTGAAGTGATGACTCCGCATAGGGCGGCACGTTTACCGATGTCTTTGCAAGTTATCCCGATGCAGAGGGGAAGGAGAGGAAAGAGGTCATCACCAAGCTCTTGTCGGTCGATCCGACAAACTATAAGGATGCACCGACGGGTGAGTTGTGGCGAAGTCCATAGGGGTTTCTAGCTGACGTCAGGCGGTTCTTTTAGAGGGTATCCGTCGGATCCTGGAGATGGTGACGGGAGAGAAGGTGGATCGAGGCTCGCTCCTGCCAACTGATAAAATAGGTGAGTTGCCATAGTGCCAAATGAAAGCCTTTCGCGCTCCCTGCTGAACCGCAACACTGCAGAGTTCGTGAGGCTAAGCACAACGGTCGCGACCAACGCCCTTCTGGAGCGGAAAGGCGAGAAACACGCTCTCCTCATCACGTATGTCGAACCAATTCATCCTCGGCTTCGACTCATGTTGTATCATTCACAGTAAAGGCTTCCGCGATCTCCTCAGCATAGGCAACCAAGCCCGTCCCCGAATCTTCGACCTCAATATCCGGAAACCATCGCCCTTATACTCGGACGTGGTAGAGGTCGACGAACGTGTTACCCTAGTCGGCTTCACCTCAGACCCAGAGCAAGCTGAGCATGCGCTTGTGTTTGGCGAGAACAAGATCGAGAAACCGTATACCGGTCCCGGCGCTCATTCCGCGTTGGATTTAAGCAAGGAGCATGTGGTGCGCGGTATCAGCGGGGAAGCGGTGCACGTGATGGTCCCGTTGAACGAGGATCGTACGAAGGAAGACCTGAAGAAGCTGTTCATCGATGGGTATCGGTCGATTGCGGTCGTCCTGGCGCACTCGTACGTTGGATGTCGACAGAAGGTGAGAGGGGCAGCTCACGACCTCCGTGCAGGTATACGTTCCCTGAGCACGAGTTGGCCGTGGGTAAAATCGCAAAGGAGATTGGCTTCGAACACGTGTCGCTGTCTTCTCAACTTCTTCCGATGATCAAGGTGAGTGCTCTGCCCTCGGGCGCGATCCGTTTGGCTAAGCATAGCATTATAGATGGTATCACGAGGTGTCTCCAGCACGGCCGACGCATACCTGACACCTGTCCTCGGAGCGTACCTCGACGGCTTCTACGCCGGATTCCAACCAGCCAAGGACGGCAAGCCTTCACTTCGCGTGGAATTCATGGGCTCCGACGGCGGTCTTCTCGACCTCGCCAACTTTAGCGGCCTTAAAGCGATCCTCAGCGGTCCCGCGGGGGGTGTCGTTGGCTTCTCCCTCACCAGCTGGGACGAGAAGGAGCGGGCGCCAGTGATCGGCTTCGATGTCGGAGGAACGTCGACCGATGTGTCGCGGTACGACGGAAAATACGAGATCGTATACGAAACGACAACGGCGGGGATCAGCATTCAGTCGCCACAGCTGGACATCAACACCGTTGCGGCGGGAGGAGGATCGTGTCTGACCTTCCGGAATGGCATGTTTCAGGCTGGTCCTGAATCCGCAGGAGCGCATCCAGGACCGGCGTGCTACCGCAAAGGTGGACCATTGGCGCTTACCGACGCCAACTTGTGTCTTGGAAGACTTGTTCCGGCCTACTTTCCCGCATGTTTTGGTCCGAAGGAGAATGAACCTCTTGATCCCAGCGCGTCGGAACGTGCGTTTGAAACATTATTGAAGGAGATCAAGGAGGAGACGGGGCACGATAACATGACCCTAGATGAGATGATGTATGGGTTCGTGACGGTTGCGAATGAAGCCATGGCACGGCCTATTAGGGCGTTGACAGAGGCCAGGGGATTTGCGACATCGAAGCATGTGTGAGTCGATATTGGTACTTGGATGGGGATAGTGGCTGAATCGAGCTCCAGTCTTGCTTCATTCGGCGGCGCGGGTGGACAGCACGCATGCGAAATCGCCGAGGTGAGTCCTCGAGGATGAGGGTGTAGAATCTAGCTCAAACTTCGATTCCTCTAGAGCCTTGGGATCACACGAATCCTGATACACAGATACTCCTCTATCTTATCGGCCTATGGACTCAACTTGGCGGAGCGGTAAGTGGGGAAAGAATCATCGTTAACAACGAGACTGACGCGTAACTCTAGCGTATATGAAACGCAAGAACCCAGCTCATATGTCTTCGGCGAAGAGTCGCTACCAACGATAACCCGTCAACTCGACAAGCTATCCGACATTGTAGAAAAGGAACTTGAACGTCAAGGCTTCCCGAAAGAACGGATTGACCTGGACCGGCGGCTGAACATGCGTTTCGACGGGACGGACACTGCACTGCTCATTAGCAGTAGCGGAAAAGACGTAGATTTTGAAGACGAGTTCAAGTCGGCGTATCAGCAGGAATTTGGATTTCTGCTGCAGTCCCGGGTGATGGTGGACGATATCAACGTACGTTCGCGGCGGACACTCGAGGCGCGACTAACTAATTTATACAACAGGTCAAGGGTGTGGGCAAAACTTTCGACAGCCTCGGAGAGTCCGCATTTGCGGAACTCGCCAAGCTGGAAACGCGGTCGTTGGCGGACGGAGCGGGTGATCATAAAATCGACAGCCATCAAAGCGTCTACGTCTCCAAGCCTGGATCCACAAAAGGAAGTCGGCAAGAAGTGCCGGTCTACTTGCTCGACAAGCTTGAAGTGGGGGACGTCCTCCAAGGCCCAGCCCTGGTCATAGATGCAACTCAGACTGTTTTCGTGAATGCGTGAGTGACATCGGTGTCGTGCTGGAAGAAATAGGGGTTCGGTCGGCTGATCCCGTTGCGACTTAGTTCCTGGCAGGCGATAGTGACTTCACGTCATTTGGTTATCACTCGCGAAGTACCTGAGTCGTGATATCCTAGGTCTACGTGAATCGAACGTCACCATGCCTTCCTTGCGCCGAACGCAAGGATCATGAATAGCGCAAGTTCAACGGTAGTCGCGTATTCCACAGAGCAGGAATATAGGAAATCGCATACACCCCTAGATTGCATACGTGTGCATACAATCTTCTGTGTCGATTCCAAGGCCGCTACTAGCAACCTGTAGAACGGCTCCGAGGCGTAGAGCGCACACCGAATGAACATACCTTACAATTGCGCATAAGATGCCTGGGTAGCTAGAGGACTGCTAGAGGATCCTCTTCTACAGCGGAAATCCAACTCTGGACTCTTCACGTGACTTGAAAATCCACGCGAAAAAACAACGCAGAGGTTGCACTCGGAGCGGCTTGGTGCGGTGGTGCAGTGTGGTTGTGTGTCCGCTGGCGGAGGTGGTGGCAGCGTTGGCGGTGTGGCAACTGCGGTCTAGATATATTACCGATACGGCCAGGCAGAAGTTTGACTTGCCTTTCCCCCCGCAATCCCGCCTCCTCTCTCTCTACCCTTAATCAATCCTACATCCCACCAAAATGATTATCTACACCGACATTGTTTCTGGTGACGAGATGGTCTCGTCCGCCTTCGACGTGTAAGTCCTTTACCTTTCTTCCCATCATCGTTGGTACTCATGGCTTCTTCTATCATCCAGCAAGGAAGTCGATGACATTGCCTACGAGGTCGACGCCAAGATGGTCGTCATCGCTGAAGGTGACGTCGACATCGGAGCCAACCCTTCCGCCGAAGAGCAGGAAGAGGCCCTCGAGAACGGTGGCGAGACTGTCAACAACATCGTCCACTCTTTCCGACTCACCTCGACCTCGTTCGACAAGAAGTCCTACTTGACCTACTTGAAGGGCTACATGAAGAAGCTCAAGTCGACCTTGGCCGAGCGAGCAGAGGCTGGTGACGAGGAGGCCAAGAAGAGGCTCTCCACCTTCGAGGCATCCGCTCAGGCGTTCGCCAAGAAGTTGATCGGCAACTTCAAGGACTACGAGTTCTTCATCGGAGAGTCCATGGACCCCGAGGGAATGGTCGTCCTGATGAACTACCGAGAGGACGGTGTTACCCCTTACATGATCTACTGGAAGGATGGATTGAAGGAGGTGCGTCGCAGATTCGTGATATCCTAGTCCTCTATGCTGAAATGCTTTTCTGCGCCCATCAGATGAAGGTGTAAATCACCATTGTTCCCGCGTTGTATCCTTCACCACCTTTCGATTCATCACCACCAAAATAATGCAAACTCCGATTGTCTTCTGTAGCATCATGATCTGATAGCAAGGAGCGTTCAGGTGTCACCTTCTGGATGTTGTTCGCCTGGCGTGTTCGTCAGCACGCTCATGAGGCAGAGCGGGGCAATTTGTCTTTCTCTTTTCAGCTTCACAGGCCTCATCGTTATTGCTTCCTGGTTCATAAATGCGTGAATGCGCATGACCCAAGGGTATGGCAGTAGAGCGATTCAAAGGATGCGTAGGATAATAGCCTACCAAAAGAATTCGGACATACAGAACTGCTTTCGTACGAGCGCATTGATCATGAGATGGCTATACCGAATAACATCGCGCTTGATTCTGCGAAGCAATGACGACGTCACACGACCAGCATGACAACAGACGACCTCCAGCCTTTGTAGATGCGAGGGTTTGGACTGCCGTGAACAGACCGGTGTGGCCCTTTGAGCATAGATGCTCTACAGCTACAGGACAAGGCGGAAGTCATGAATGAACAAGGTCGATCGCTTTGTCTCAGGTCGACCCTTCGTTTCAATTCCAAAGTTTCGTGAAGATGTTTTCGCCACGATTCCTTTTCCTGACAGTCATCTCGCCGCCCTTCCTCGACGCCCATTCCAGGCTCGCGAGACATCCTCTTCGCGCAATCTTGACCGGTATCAATAGCGACGGTCAAGTACAATGGGAAGCGATCAGTCCAAGTACGCCGACGAGAAGAATGCAGAGGTGCAGGAAGTGCGGTTGGACTACTACGCACTGCTCAATGTGCACGAGGAAGCTACAGAGGACGAGATCAAGGCGAGTCGAGCTCTGACAATGTAAGATGTATCGCTGAACTTGTTGCATCTTTCCCTTCCTTGCATTGTCTGACTGTCACAGAAAGCGTTCCGGAAAGCAGCTGTATGTCGTTCTGTCTTCGAGGTCCTCTGCTCGGCGTCTGACGTAAGATCCTTGCTTTCACCCTCATAGCTCAAGCACCATCCAGACAAGAATCCCGACAATATCGAGGCGGCGACGAAGCTGTTCGCCGATCTACAGCAGGCGTATGAGGTGAGTACCGCAATGGCACATTCGAAGGATATGAGTTGACATATACTGCTTGCAGGTACTGAGCGACCCCAATGTAAGCCAGGCAGGAATGGTGAGGTCGAGTAGCGGCTCATACCGGCTTCCAGGAACGAGCGTTCTACGACCGCCATCGCAACGAGCCTGTCGCCCAGTCCGACAGCGATCTGTTCAACCATGTCCGTAAAGGAGAAAAGGCGCCGCCGGCCCATAAGCGGCGGCCAGGGGAGATCGGAGTGACATTGCCGCAGTTGATGAGGTTCTTTGATCCGAAGTTGGCGAGAAATATGGATGATTCGGCAGAGGTGAATGGCTGGATCACATGATTCGGTGCTGGGGGCAAGGCGCTGATCAGCTACATTCTACTCTCCAGGGATTCTTCTCCATCTATCGATCATTATTTGACCTGTTGTCTTCGGACGAAGAGCTCCACCATCCATCATCAGCAAAAGGCGGATTTTCACCCCCGGCATACCCATCTTTCGGCGACTCGCAGACACCGTATGCGCCACCACCGGGAGCCACACGGGCAGAACGTGATGCCGGAACCTGGGTAAGGGATTTCTACACCGTTTGGAGTCAGTTCGCGACGGAGAAGAAGTTTGAATGGGTCTCTGCTTGGGATGCCGAGAGGGGGGAAGATCGGCGGGTCAGACGGTGAGTCGTGATTGAGTTTCCGGCCCTCCAGGGCGAATGCTCACGGACGGACACCCGATAGATTGATGGAGCGAGAGAACCAAAAGGCTCGGGAAACACATCGTAAAGAATACAACGACGCCGTTCGTCAACTGGCGGCGTTCATCCAGAATCGAGATCCTCGATATCACGCATTCCAACGCCAAAAAGCGCGCTCACAAGCCACGGCGACGCTGCCAAATGGACGGAAGCTGCCCGTTGGCAAGGGCGTCCGAGGTGCACCCCAACTGCAGCCGAAGGAGAATATACATGCGCGAATGGCAAGAGCAAAAGAGGAAGCAAGGGCGAGAGGGGACCCCGAATTCCAAGCGCAATCATGGCAGCAGGTCGAGGTCGAGCTGGATGACGACTATGATGATTGGGGGGTCAGCGCGCCGCCTACCGCCACGCAAAGCAAGGCGAACAGTGGCGACGAGGACGCGGGAACGGCATCTGATGACGATGCCGATGTCCGAGATCTGGACGAGGAAAGTGAAGATGAGCCGGACGGATGGGAGTGCATCGCTTGTCATAAGAATTTTGCGAGTCAAGGTCAATGGGAGAACCACGAAAAGTCGAAAAAGCACAAGCAAGCGATGTGGAAGTGAGTTGCCACCATTACGACGCTGGATTACCGTTGACCGTCATATCCAGGTTACAAAAGCAGATGTTGAAGGAAGATAAGGAATTGGGCTTGAACACTGAACCTGAAGCGGAGGAAGTCGAGGACACGGGAGCGAAACCAATACGCGATAGCTACAAAGAGGAAGAGGCTGTCCCCGTTGAGGACGACGTCACCGCCGAATCCGACACGGAATCGATAGAAGCAGCACTAGCCGAGTTCGCCATCAACGAGCAAGAAGAGCCAACGTCGACCCCGAAAAACCCAACACCAGAGGTGATATCGAATAAAACGATTGACACCTCACAAGACCCTGAGAGCGAGGACGAACAAGAGGACGCAGAGGCACAGAAAGGCGCTCGGTCGACGGAACCCCAAATGACAAAACGCGACAAGCGAAGAGCGCGAGAGGCCAAGAAGAAGACGGAGGCTGAAGCGGCGGCGAACAATCCCCCCACCGAGGTCAGTCCCCGTTGCGTCCAATATAATGAGCGCTAACGATCCTGTTGATCCAGTTCAAGTGTAATGTCTGCCAGGACACGTTTGGGTCGCGGTCAAAGCTGTTTGACCATGTGCGGGTGGAGGGACATGCGGCTGCCGTCGAGGTGAAGGATGGGCGGGAGATGGCGCCGAGTGGGAAGAAGGGCAAGAAGAGGAGATGAGGTTGTGACATTCATGGTGTCATGCGATTCTTGCCGCAATGTGTTTCTGTGCACACGACGTTACTATACTGGAATGCCTCGGTTCATGGACATCTTGCTGAATTATACAAGTGCAGATGCGGTTCGACATACAGTAGAGCAGACACGCTCGAGACCCCTTGCGCTTATCGCCCTGATCGCTTGTTTCCCTTTTGCACCAGCGTGAATCCATCATCGTCCACCACGGGCTCCTTCGGTTGTGTGTCCTTGTTGTCCACGAGTTTTGGCGCTTCCATATCCTCGTCCGAATCCTCGTCTTCATCATCGTCTTCAACCGGATTTCCATCCTCGTCGACGTCCTGTGCGCCATCTTGACCGCTCGCCTTGACTTTCTGCTTCGACTTTTCCGCCGCAAGTTTTTCAACTTCATCGAGCATTGTCGTGTTTCCCCGGACGAGTTGTTTCCACAGACGGAGGATATCCCGTGCGACGGTCTGATCGGAATCGTCTTCGAGATCCACTTGGAAGGCCTCCTCCATGGCAGCGACGAGACAGTCGGCCAGCTCCTCCTCCTCGATCACGTTGTCGAGCGGATGTGCACCGCTCGCACTGGCCTGCAACGCCGCAGCAGCTTCGACGGACCCATGGTCCTGTCGGATGGCATCCTCGAACACGTCAATGATGTAGGATTGGATATTGACTTTGTGCTCGGCCGAGTTCTCGCCCGCCCATTGTTCGGAGATGGCGAGGCGGAGGGCGGGCCAGAGGTCGAGGATGGAGATGACACCGCGGGCGAGTTGAATGATGAGTTCTGATGGCTGGGTGGAGGCGGACATGGTGTGTTGGTGTGAGGGATACGTCTGGGTGACGTTGTTGAATGCATCCACCAATCTTCATCATAGCGTCCACCTTTGTCCACCTTTGTCGTTTCGTCGATTGCATCTTGGCGAAATTTTTGGTTATGACGTAAGCGCTTTATCTTTGAGACTTGGATTCGAGAATACGAAATACCTTGAGTGCTCGTTCCACTCGTTGACTCCCCATTCAATCATTCACACGAAGAACACCGCCACAATGTCATCGCCTCAAACATTTGCGCCTCTTCAGAACACCAGAGTACGCACACTTCCCGGATTGGGCTCGAGCGGCAAACTGACTCTGGTCTCTCTATCCAGAATATCACCGTCCTCGCACATGTCGATCATGGGAAAACTTCCCTGGTGGACTGTCTCCTCAGCGCCAACAACATCATCAGTGCAAGACTAGCAGGCAAGATTAGGTTTATGGATTCGCGAGAGGATGAGCAGGAAAGAGGGATTACGATGGAGAGCAGCGCCGTGTCGCTCCGGTTCCAGATGTTGCGTCGGCGAAAGGAAGGAGAAGGTAAGTAGTCTGACAGCTGGAGAAACCTCAGGCAGGGAGATTGACACCACCTTCGGCCGCAGAGGAGCAATCACCTCATCATGTCTTGAACTTGATTGATACCCCTGGACACGTCGATTTTGCCTCGGAAGTGTCCACGGCAGCCCGGTTGTGCGATGGCGCTTTGGTACTCGTGGATTCCGTCGAAGGTGTCTGCACGCAGGCAAGTCGAGACTCCAGATTCAGCTTGGAACCTCGCTAACGTGCTTCCTTTAGACCATCGCCGTCCTCCGTCAAGCATGGCTAGACAACCTAAAGCCCATCCTGGTCATCAACAAGCTCGACCGCCTCATCACCGAACTCAAACTGACACCCTCGGAGGCATACCACCACCTCAACCAACTCATCGAACAAGTAAACGCCGTCATGGGCTCCTTTTTCGCCTCCGCGCGGATGGAAGACGATCTCCGGTGGCGAGAGATGCGCGAGCAGCGGCTCAAGGACCGACAGGCGGCCAAGGATGCCGCCGAGGATGCGGGTGGGTCCGGGACGAATACGCCGGCGGAGCAGGCGGAGGATGATGCTGATTTCGGAGAGTTTGAGGAGCAGGAGGATGAGGATCTGTACTTTGCGCCCGAGCGGGGCAACGTCATTTTCGCGTCGGCGATCGATGGCTGGGCGTTTAGGTTGGGCAAGTTTGCGCAGCTGTATGGCGCCAAGCTGGGCATTCAGGAACACAAGTTGAGGAAGGTGCTGTGGGGGGATTATTACCTCGATCCGAAGAGCAAGCGGGTTATTGGGCGGAAGAAGGCGGCGAGCCTGGGCAGGACGTTGAAGCCGATGTTTGTGCAGTTTGTGCTGGATAATATCTGGAGGGTTTATGAGACTATCTTGGAGGAGCAGTAAGTTCTTTGGAAGCTGAGGTGATCTGGGCTGAATTGTGGACCACAGCAACCCGGACAAGGTGCAAAAGATCGTGACGGCGCTCAATGTCCGAGTCAGCCCTCGAGATCTGCGAAGCAAGGATACCCGATCCCTCGTCAACATCATTTTCCAGCAATGGTTACCGTTGTCGACGTGCGTCTTTCAGGCCGTGGTGGACGTGATACCCTCGCCCTCCGGCGCCCAGCCGATCCGACTCCCCCGGATGTTATATCCGACAATTTACACCTCGCCGTCGACCGGCGTCGTCAAGCCAAACAACACCCTCGAAAGCGACCTCTACGCCTGCAACCAAGCAGATGACGCCAATGTGGTCGCGTATGTCAGTAAAATGTTCGCCGTGCCGCGCACGGAACTGCCGGAACACAGACGGAAAGAGCTCTCGGCGGAAGATATGCGGCGCCGGGGGCGAGAAGAAAGGGAACGAAGGGCAGCGTTGGCGGCGGATGAGACGGCCATGATGGAGAACACCAGAGAGATCCCGGTCAATGGCAGCCAGCTCCCAGCCCTGGAGAGCTCCACCATGCCTAATGGAGACAAGACGGACGCAACCGAGGAGAGGAGCGGGGAAGCGTTGATCGGTTTCGCTCGAATCTATTCCGGTGTGATACGCATAGGGGACACTTTGCAATGCATTCTGCCAAAATTCAACACCGCTCTTCCCGCCGACCACCCGATGAACGTCAAGCACAATACGACAGCGGAAATCACCAATCTGTACATGATGATGGGCCGTGAGCTAGTCCCGGTCGACTTTGTTCCGGCCGGTAACATTTTTGCCATTGGGGGATTGGAAGGAAAGGTGCTGCGAAACGCCACGTTGTGCAAGCTGCGGGCTGAATCCAAGGAGGAGGATGCTCGTTTGGTGAATTTGGCGGGAGTCGCCATGCAGGTACGTGCTTCTTTGACGCCGGGAGGCCCTGATGCTAATGCTCCTCGTCAGAGTGCACCCATCGTGCGAGTCGCACTGGAACCCGAGAACCCAGGTATGTTCAACGATGGCTTTCAATAGCACGCCCCTTAATCACCATTGTTCCAGTCGACCTACCGAAGCTTGTGGAGGGTCTGAGATTGCTCAACCAAGCGGATCCCTGCGTTGAGGTTCTTGTTCAGGAAACCGGTGAACATGTCATCTTGACTGCAGGAGAGTTGCATCTCGAGGTGAGTCGATCCCCTCTGCTGTATCGTGGGCATCGCTGATCGGCCGAACTATCCACCCGCAGCGATGCCTAAAGGATCTGAGAGAGAGATTTGCAAAATGTGCCATCTCTGCGTCCGAGGCAATCGTACCCTTCCGAGAGACAGCGGTCAAGCAGGCCGGTATGTACCCAGAAAGTAGCGGCTGTCACCTCATTCGCTAAAGTCACTTTTCACAGACATGAATGCTTCTCGTTCGACGCTGGACGCCCGAGGGAGGTTTTCTGGCAGCAGCGTCGCGTCCTTGGTCAACGTGACAATCCGCGCAGCCTTGCTGCCACCGAAAGTGGTCGAGTTCTTGCATTCTCAGACCAATACGATTGCCAATCTCATGGTAGAACGGGATGCTTCCCGAGAAGAGGATGCGCGCATAGAAGGCGTTCCGAATGCATCTGAAGGCAATGTGCACGTCGTCGGCCCGAAGGAATTCTGGATCAAGCTGGAGGAGTTGTTCAAGCAAGCGGGCGGTGAATGGCAGGATGCAGCCGATTCGATTTGGGCATTCGGACCCAAGCGGGTAGGACCGAATATGCTGATCGACAGAACACAGCAGAAGAGGCGAAGGTATGTTTGGGGACATTCCAGTTGGTTAGTCGCTAATCCAGTATCATGTCCCAGTCTTCGGTCAAAGTCAGAACAGCTCATTCAAGCCCGAGAAGAAGGCAAGACTGCGGCGGAAGTCGCGGAACTGGTTGAATCGCTCGCGAACACCGCCATCGAAGATACCTACACGGATGCCGAAAATACCGCTCGAGACAAGAGTAACACAATGCTCAGCATGCTGCGGGACTTCGACGGCAACATCGAGACAGGATTCCAGCTCGCCAATCAGCAAGGACCCCTGTGTGCCGAGCCAGTCGTGGGCATGGCTTATTTTGTGGAAAAAATCGAAATCGCAGATATGGCTAGCCAGGAAGACACGCGTACGTACCGAGAAAGATGGAAGCAAAGAAGCTCGGCTCATGGAGTTTCTTCCCGCAGTACGCACGCGCATGCCTCAAGTGACTGGATCTCTTATCTCTCTGGTGAAAGACCTTTGTCATGAGGGTCTTCTGGACTGGTCACCGCGTATCATGTTGGCCATGTACTCTTGTGACATTCAGGCGTCCAGTGAGTCTCCGCTCTCAAAATATATCTGGAATTCGGTATTGATAAGGCCTCGTCGCTCCAGCCGATGTACTTGGCAAGGTGTATGCGGTTGTTGCAAGACGAAGGGGGAAGATCGTTTCCGAGGAAATGAAGGAGGGTACTTCATTCTTCTCTATTCGAGCCATGTTGCCCGTCGTTGAAAGTTTCGGATTCGCGGATGGTATGTCAAGAGAGTGAAGAGGCTTCGTAAATTGCTAAACTGTATTGGCCGCGACAGAAATTCGAAAGCGAACATCGGGTGCTGCCAGCCCTCAGCTGGTCTTTGCTGGGTATGTGTTCGAGTTCTGGTATATAGACAGCGCAGAAGGAAGAGCTAATTGCCCGACCATTACCAGATTCGAGATGCTGGACCAGGATCCGTTCTGGGTGCCTACTACAGAGGAGGAGCTGGAAGACTTTGGAGAGAAGGCAGATCGAGCAAACATCGCTAAGGTTTACGTCGACCAGGTCAGGAAGAGAAAGGGAATGTTTGTGGAACAAAAGGTGGTCGAACACGCGGAGAAGCAGCGTACCTTAAAGCGATAAGCATTAGGCAGAGGAAAGCATGTTACACCCTGCATGCCAATCTCAACTAATGCAACATGCATAAAACAATCTGCCATGTATGCTCGCGGCGGTGGAAAGGCTAAGCTAGGTACCAGGTTCTGCACGACGGACTCGTGGGAAGAGCATGCATCTCAGCATCTATCTCGACAACTCGATTGCACAAGCCGACTTCACTGTCGTGCTCTAGTCTTTCTGTTCCTCTGCTTTTGGAAGTTCCCCCTTACTTCCCTTCCCGCGACGCCGGCGTTTTTGTTCAAGCCGCGTCTGCTCCTCCAACTCTACTGCTTCGTTAATGGTGGCGTCCACATCGATGGTTGATTCGTCTTGCCCCGAGGTAGGGCCATCTGAAAGGGAGACTACTTCGCCAGTCTTCCTAGCTTCATTCTGGGATGTGTTGCTAGAGCCAGCTGTTGCCGTTTGATCTGAAGCGGAGCCTCTGAATGTATGATCACGATAGCGATTCGTGTTGCCGGAACTCCCAGGAGAGATGTCTTCCAGGTTTTCCAGCTGCCCCTTCCAATCATAGTCGTAATCCTCCGCTACCCGCTGGATCTCGCGACGAAGTACTACGGGGTAAAAAGTCCGATCTTCAGCTATCTGTGGCTCAACATCGAGTCTCGCACTTCTCGGCAACAGAAGTGCAAGGGCTGGCACTCACCCTTGGCTTCCGAGACTGTTAAGACAGTCGCGAAAATCACAGAAGCAAGGAGAAATAAATAAAGATCAGCATGACTGCACTGAATTCTCGGTCTCACTTACCCATCTCTTGCCATTTCTCCACGTCAAGCCCCGCCCTTTCATAGAGGGCCTTCTGTCTCGCCGATACCGAGAGATCCAGCACACTGGAGTATGAAACTGAAATTTCGAATTTAGCGTCTTCCTCGTCATATCAGGAGCTTCTGCATGTGCGCTCACCTTCTCGGTTGTGCTAATTTGTACCGAAGGGAGGCAAACCTGGTCAGCAGCTGCTCTGTATCGCTCTCATCAGATGCGACAATGAAGCATGCGCGAGAAACGTTCTCGAGTAAATGTAAAAAAACGTCACGCAACTTACGTATAGGAAAAACAGGTATGACACGATCAAAGTGGACAAGCCGGAGAGGTACGTCACCGGTTCCATCAGGTCCCAGCCGTAGCTTGAGTAGAATGCTGGACATCAGGGGAAAGAGAAGACATCAGGAAGAATGGCGAAGCAAAAAAGAAGGGGGAAACGCGCAGATTAGACAACTTTCTTCTTTTCTTGATCTTCTGCCATACTCAGTTTGAACACGACACCCCAGTAGCCTACGAGACCGAGCAAACCACCAATAGCGATCCGTTGGGCCCCTTTGTGCGCTGTGGTGTCGAGTCTATGGAGTAGAGCGCGCGACTTCGTCAGTTACAAGTCTCGCGACAAAGTCATCCACCTGAATGGAAATCACCCACCCTTTCTTCTTCTGTGTGAGTTCAGCAATCTGGCGAGTGAGATGTAGTAGTCGCTTTCTCAAGAATCGGGTCCGGCTCTCAAAGGAAGGGATCATGATCTTCAGGCTGAGCTCTGGGAAGTCTGCAGCCGACTCGTCTTTCGGACTGTTCGACGGTGACTCGTAATGCTTTTTGTAGGGTTCGGTAGGGCTGGAGCCGATAGCCTTGACGGTCGGTACACGGTCTCTGAGCAAAGGCGTCGACTGCCCCATTCCGGCCTCCCATGACGGCTTGAGCACGATACGGAAGTGTTGAGCCAGGGTCGCCTGCTTGATAAAATCCCCCAAATCGGTTGAGGTGCTCCAGCGCACTTCTTGCAGGTCTTCTCCATCCGGATTCCGCTCGTACAGAAGCGGACCACCTTCATCGTCCGTTGCATCATCGGCTTCTTCAGTGCCCTTTGCAGGGGAGGGATAGGCCGCATGATCCCGTCCAGACACCGCTCTGAACTCGACGTCGGCGTCTCGTTCTGCGGCCGGAAGAGAACCGAGGATGAGTCTCGAGACGTGGGATAGTGGCTGCGAAGGGTGAAGTAGAAAGGCGGTATCGATGACTTTGGGAGGGGCAGGAGGTGTAGAATCGGAAGTCTGTATCCCTAGAGCCGCGTGAAGCGACGGCGGTAATGGCACAATCAACTTGAACAGGTGACTGCTTGTCGACGACAGTTTCCCCGTAAACGTTCCGCTGTGCGGCCCGCCGTCTGGGCTGGCTTCCACTCCGTTCTGCCTCCCCAGGCCCGTATTCTTCGCTCCTTGCTCTGTCTGCAACGACCCTTCGTTCCCGCGCGCCTTTCTCTCTCCACTTCCCTGCTTGTCTCGATTGCCCACCTCGAAACGAGACTTTGCTTTGGCTTGAGCGACAAATTCGGCATGTTGGACATCGACTGTCGCTGACTGAAAGTCGCTCCCGGATGCCGGGGGTGCAGCTCCACTTATAGAGCTGCTCGCGTGTGTGCGATTGGAGTCGTGGCCCCTCCATGGGCGATTTGGGCCTTGCGGCACTTGAATATATGCGAGCCTTTTGCTGCAAGTTGCCCATGACAACGTTCTGGCCGATGTTGAGCAGCGAAGACGGTATGCCCACATTGTATGTGATTGTGAGGAGTTCGCGAAGGCCCGAACTCTGCACACTGCGCTTCGACAATTTCAAGAGTGAATCTGACGTCTGGATACTCAAAGCCGCAAGCTGCTAAGCTGCGTCGCAAGCTTGACTTTCGGATCTCCGCATCCGATCGGGACATGACGTCAGATCGGCTTGATGGAATCCATGAATCCCTGCATGCAGATAGATGTCGATACTCTTCGCCATGCGCCGTTTCGATTCGTCATCTAGTATCGCTGCTGCATCATTTGAGGGCTTAGAGCCTCTTTGCCGCAAGCTTTGCAGCATCGCTCGCAACAATGTGTGTGTGAGCTCTCCACTTTGCGCAAAAGGAGCTTGGCGACAGGGTGAACAATCCCACTTTGACTCACGTGTTTCAAGGAGAATCCGGAGATCGGCGCGCTTTAGCCAAGTGAGACAAACGCGAACAATGGGTCATCATGAATTCAGAATTTGGATGAAGAAGAAGAATGGATGATGGGCTGTATGATAGCATCAACGCATCAACGCATCAACGCATCAACAATAACGCTTATATCGACCCGCTCAGATCGTCAAATGCAATGATCGCCGCGAGCGCTTGTTCTTCTTCGCAACAATGGTCTGGCGAAGAAGGGTCGAGGTACGCTGTGACGGATTGCACTATATATCGACCAGGATGGCGGGGATGTGCAAGCCAGTTCCCTTCTCGAGCGCAACTCACAACATCGACCACGACTGACGCCGCGCGCTCCCTCGTAAGATCGTCAGCAACTCACCTCCACTGTCGACTTCGCCTCACCAGATGTTCTGGTACGCGTGTACTGCCTTTTGGCGGGTTTTACTTTTCCTTGCAGCGATAGGGACAAGCTGTGATGTTTTCGGGATCGCTCACGCTCGCCGGAATATCAGCACGCTCCCCTACCTTCGTTCGACAGACCGCTTCAACACCAGCAAGTACATGACAACTCATCTCGCAACGCGAGCGCCTTCCACCACCGACACTCTATGCGATATAGTAAACATTAGTTTTCAAGTCGGCGAAACCGTTATCGTAAGTCTGGATTCAGCCTCCGAATGACTTTCTCCCCTTGATGTCATTCGATGAATGCCGTCTCTGTAGTACCCCTTCGACATCGACCATTGCATCTGCATTCAGCAAGGGTGAGAATGATTCGGATGCCACTTTGTCTCCATTCTCAACTGATAGAACGCTCCTTTTGCATTCAGCACACTTATGCAGCAAACTAAACTTGACCTGGAAAACCTTTTCCATCAACTCGATACCGTCGCTCTTGTACAGCGGCACGGGTCTTCCGTGGAAGCGGCGATTCTGTCCGCTGTTACAGGACTCGAGGACTTGGTGAGCTTAGTCCATCGTCCTTGGTAGCCCCCACCTTTGCTGATTATTTGCGACACTTCCCCTTAGCTCAACAGCTACGATCCGTGGGGCGTAACACTGCCTGATGGGGCCGTTCCAGTATGCCGTATTACACCTGGAGCTGTCAGGTACAAGGATTCTTGGGCTTTCTTCAGTAAGTAAGGGTGGTGGGGTGCCCGCTGCAGGACTCAATAGGCCGCTCTGTTCAACGTGTCAAACAGCTTGCGGGGTAGGATTGAAACTCTGCGGGGAGGACCGCTGCATCCCATTTGATCAGGCCTGCAACACGATGTGCGAAACCGTTTCTTTGAGCTTCCCGATGGAGCCAGGCAACATCAAAATGCCAACGATAGTAAGTCTGGATAGCAACGACAGCTCCGCAAGTTGACTGACATAGTACCTCATGATCGCTGCGTTACCAGGACCTCGGGCCGAGATGTGCTTGCGTGGTAGATGGGTAGGTGCCATGATCCCGATGGCTTTGTTTCTCGTTGCATGATGGCTAATGCAGCGATTCTCTCGCAGAACCCTGACTGAAGCTTCCCGAAAAAGTCTTGCGTTCTTGCTAGGAGTCTTTTTCAACGAGAACCCCGATCTCGTTTCCGATGGCGCCTTTCAGACCGCTGTTGCTTCCATGCAGACGAATGCGGAAAGCAAGGTGAGCAGACGTCTCTGGTCTTCTTGTATTTTGACCTTGGATGTGTTAGAGCTGACCATTACGCTCCTGCCTGTATCTGATCAGCTCAATGCACTCCCTCAACCGCCTACCACCTGTTGGGCGATCGAAAACTCACAACCAGCGTGTTCCAACTTCGCCACCATCAGCATGGAACAGCCGTCGGGGAGTTGTCATTACAGTAAGCTTTCTCGGGCACTCGTCGTAGCAGCTTAGACTGACGGAGGTGCGCAATCCAAACAGCTTGCGCGGACGGGTATACCTCGGATAAGCATTCCGGATTGTGTATACCCTTTGATCTTCGATTCCATCAATCGGCGTGCGGATCAGTCGCCCTCGATTCCCTTTGGACGCAGGGCGGTTATGCAGCAGTCAGTACCGATGCTTTTGGAGAGTTGTCCACCCAACTTGCTGAAATGGCATTATTGTTGCAGTTTGACTTCCCCGGACTAGACTGTATTTGCATGGAAGGCGCTGGGTAAGCCAAGGGCTCTGCAAGAGCCGCTCAACGCGCCGTCCGTGTGTTAAACGCATTCCTCCCTAACAGCGAGTTGACGAGTTGGTCATTGCAGGAGCTCGAAAGGGTGGTATGGAGTGACCCGACAGCGCTCGAGAATGCCATCGGTGTCCTTGGTTCAGAAGAGGCCGTGATATTCGCGGTGTCGAATTCTGCGAGAGTCGCACTGAACGCTCTAGTTCGTCTTCACGCCGATGTCGGAATGTGTCCATGGCCCTAACCTGCATCTGTTAAAGCCCGGGGATGACTTTTGTGAAAAGAACGGAGCGCACAGTATGAACAGAGCTTGTCCAGCTGAGCCTGGTAGCTTTCAACTCGAAGCACTTTGGCCGCAGGACACGTCGCATTGTTTTTACTGTACGTCCAACTCTGCGATCACGCGAGTGTCACTTATCACGCTGAATCGATATACTCTTTCTCTCGTTCGCGTTGACATCTCCAGCGTGTCCAACTGGGGAAACGTTGTGCGGTCGATACTGTATCCCTGACGATTCGACGTGTTACGCTGAAGAAGAGACCTCGTGCCATGAAATCTGGCTCTCGTTTCCTATCGCTCCTGGATCAAATGAACTCGAGGTTTGTCATCACTTTTGCTATAGAGGAGAAAGGCTAAACGGCAATCGGTTTCGCTACCTCTCCACAGTACCTATATGACAATGGTCTCTGCCTATGTATGCAGCAAGGGTAAGTCGCTCGATTACGTCTCGTCTACCAGCTATACCTTCCGCTCACTGGGTGGTCCCTGTATCTTCAGCACTCTTACGACGCAGTCCAAGCTCGATGTGGATGCTCTTTTGCGTGAGCCCAACGCTCTCGTGCCTTTGACCCGGACCTGGCCTTCCGTCGAAGAGGCTATTGAGACGGCGATCGCGGGTGCAGAGATCACGGTGAGTTATTTGTTTCCTCTTCGTTCCCTCTTACTGCTGTAACGCTCAGCTACGGCTTGCCCAGCTCCGAAGTAAGGAATTGTGGCAGTTGGCATGGCCATCTGGAGCCATTCCCGCCTGTCCTTCTACGCCAGGAGCCGTAGGGTATAAAGATGAATGGCGTGTCTTCTTCAGTAAGTGGTGGTCAGGGGAAGTAGCTTCGTAACAACTCAAAACTCTGTCTGCGACTCGTCGATCAGCTTGCGAAGAAGGACTCAAGCCGTGTGGCAATTCGGCCTGCATGCCGATAGACCAGTCCTGCAATACGCTGTGCGAGACTGTCTCGTCTAGCTTGACATTCCCAACCATGACTTCCAACATCTATTGGGTGAGTATGAGGTGTTGTAGTAAACCCGGTTCGCATGGTTGATTGAATCCCCGTCTCGTGTGATATGTCCAGGCCTTTGACCCTTCGTGCGCATGTGTATCAAACGGGTTCGTATCCTCGCCACATGCAGAGCTCGACAAGATTTCCGGTCCAGAATCTCTGACAACTCTGACTTTCTCCCACAGGGCTCTTACCCTCCAATCGAGAAACGATATTCAAGCTGCGGTCGAAACGATGGACGCCTATGTCTTGGACGAGGCGGTGGCACACTTTGGCACTCTAGACGCCGTCATTGCTGCAGCAGCGACCGACGCGGAACGCCAGGTGAGGCATGATTTCGGTGCCACGTCCCTATCGGAACAATATACTCATCTACACGATCTGCGGGCATAGCTAAATGCCCTTCCACAGCCGGCCGATACCTGCTTTCCGGTGGCCAATGCTCAGCCGGCTTGTCGAGGACGCTCGGACCTCGAACTTTCGCTGCCCTCTGGGATGTGCTACTACAGTGAGTTCAAATCACATTGTGTTTTGGTTTTCAGCGGTCCGACTTACTTCATACCATGTGTCATTCGTGCAGGATGTGCAGAGGGCTTCAGCTTCTGTGGCGGCGGGTGCTTAGAGGGCAGTCCAGAGACCTTGAGTTGCAGTGTCAAGCCCAGCATCTGTGGACCTTCAGGCCTCATGCTAACTGGCATTAACGGAAACGATAACTTCTGGGTAGGTTATTCAGCCATAATATACCCAGCTTATCATGCCAAAAGATGACTTCATTGCGATACTTCTTCTTGGCTGAACCAGTTTGGGCGGCTTGACTGTGGGTGCTTGGAGAATGGGTACGTTAGGAACCTTGCTTAAATATTGTCAATCGAGGACTCGAAACGGTCTCTGACGATACACAATGTGCAATTTCAACAGACGATACACCCCTTGGTCTTTAGCGCAGGTAGAGGCACAGATCAGGAGCGAAGAATACGCTTTTGAATTGGGAAGAGCGATCGCTCATTACGGGTCGTACGACACGGTTATCATCGCGCTCTCTCTTAGGACAGCGACTGACGTTGCCCGGACGGTACGTACAGTCAGCCTGGCCAGCCTCGACAGAAGTCACTCATCATTTGTATGATGCAGAACCTGCCAAGCTGTGACGTCCTTGCGGGCCAAACGCTCGCGTGTCCGGCTCAAGCAGGTAGCTTCGCGCCCGCCGAGGACAACCTAGGTTATTGCATGTACAGTACGTCCCGAGCGCCCCTGGCGCATGGATACATGGTGACTGATGGTAATATCACGCCTTGTCTTTGTACAGCTTGCAACGCTGATCAAGGATACTCGCTCTGTGGCGACAACACGTGCGCCCAGAGTTGTTCCTCTGGCGTTCCCACATTGGACCGACGAAGGGCTTCAAAAGACAATCTTGCAAACTGTCCAAGGGGTCAAACGGCTTGCTACGTCGGCGATGACAGTCAGCGACCCCGTGGAAGGGCACTTTCCTACGAGTGTTTGGACACGTCTACCAATATTGAATCGTGCGGCGGCTGTCACTATCCTCGGGACGGACAAAGAAGGGGTCAGGATTGCACGGAAGTTGACGGCGCGAACGAGATCTCTGTGAGTGCTTCCGCCTTTCACGAAGACGTGCGGATTGTTCACTGACCCTCTCGTCATACAGTGCACGAATGGCGAGTGCCAGGCAAGGAGCTGCACGCGTGGCTATCATCTGAAAGGTACCCGCTGCCTTGAAGACGAAGTGTGATCTCGGGTGCACCGAATCGGAGGCGCGCTATCGCGACCTTCATGTAGTGGCCTCGCGACCTCAATTGTACAGTATCATGCCTTTTTAGAAAACAGTGACGAGAGATAGATCATGCTTGAACGTGAAGAGTCATTTTGGATTCTGCCCGCGCGGCCACAACCAGCCTCTGATCCGCTGAGCTACAAAATCGCGATATCGCTGCAGGCGTATGTGGTTGCGGGCTCCGACCACTTCTGTGCGGTCCCTTTCGCCAATGTACAAACCTTTCATTACCGCCTTCTGCGTTGATGAGAAGGAAAGGAGTGGCTTCGAGTCGATCTAGCTTTTCGCATTCCCGACGCACAGATCGCAGCACTTTATACATCAACACGTCCATCACAGAAACAGCACCAGCCCTTTCACATCACATTTACCGAAGATCACCCGATCCGCTCTTTCCCCCGTCTCGGTCATCACTTGCACCCTTCAAGCTTCAGTCGACCACCCCGCCTCTCTCCTACTGCACCTTCTTTCCCGCCACCTTGCGCGCCAACTTGTCCGCCTTGACACCGTTGGCAATCTCGGCTTGCAACTTTGGGTTGTCTGCGTGCACGCGAGATATCAGCTTGGTGTCCGCGCTGATGCTGACATTGTAGATAGGGAGGTGACATACAGTTGAACAAGAGGAACAGACCCTCCAGATGACTGAAGAACGGCGCCAGAACAACAGCTGCGCAAAACGTCAGTCCCCCTCTTCAACCCAAAAAAGCTCGTACCGCACCTTGCAACAAGTTATCCAACAGCGCTGGTGCACGTCCTTCCGCAAACCCATGCCCCGCGAATTGGGACAACCAGCCCAACAGCTGTCCGTACGACGCGATTCGCATTCCGGACAGGCCGAAGGGGTGCGTGGAGGCGGGCGTGTTGGCGAGGTAGGTGACGGTCAATTGGGAGATGATTGCGTGCGGGAGGTACGTGAACTAGCGGAGAGGGATCAGCAAGGGTCTTTGAGTGCGGCGTGGGACTTACGGCGGCAAAGGGTTCCAAGGCAAAGTAGTACGCTACGTAGGCCGCATTGTACACCAACGCAACGTTTGGCTGGAACGCGAGCCACGGCCCAACTTTGGTGACGGTTCCGGATCCGAGGGGGATGTGCGCGAGGTAGAGGAGGAAGGACCACAAGATGATGGGAATGCATATCATGTGGATGGCAATGTTGATCGGGTGTGAGTGGTACGATGCGTAGAACGTGAGCTGCGAAAGGGTTAGCATGACTCGAAGGGAAATCTCGGGGACCTGCCTGTTTCTTGACGTTCAACCAGTCGGGGACCGACGTGTCCGGACCCAGACGCCGGGACTCTTCCTCGAGCGACTCGTGGCGCATGTCATTGTTCTTGGCAAGGGATGTCATGCTGTTGAATGGTGATGGTATGGGTATAGCAATGAACAACCAACAAGAAGTCGATTCGTCATTTCTTATATATCTCGTGCGATCGACGAGCTCGGTTAAACAAACTTGCCCGAAGCCGAGGTCAGGCGTCACTAGTTTTGAGTGCTGGATCCTACTATCCTACTCCTACGCCTTCTGCTCCGGCTGCGCTCCTCCAGCTGCCCCTCCGCTGAACGGCATCATCCCCATCAAGCTTCCCTTCATCTCCGCCATCTGCTTCTGTCGGTCCTCCTCCATCAGACGCTTGATCTCGTCCGCGTTCTTGGCCCAATACTCTTGTTCCTCGAGGTAGAGCTTTTGCGCTTGCGCCCGTTTCTGCTCGAGGTAGGTCATCGGCTGGTTCGGTTTTTGTGTGGTGCTCTGCGAAAAGGTGTCAGCGAGAGAAAGCAAAAAACCCATGGGGGGACGTACTCCTCCTAAACCGCCGAAGATCTTTCCTAGCCAACTCGTACCCGCACCGGCGCCGACCAGCGCTCCGCCATGCTCCTGCTCCCACTCCTCAATCGCCGCCTGCTTGCGCTCGGCTTCTCGCTTGGCGTATTCGATAGGAATGTTCTTCCCCTCGTACGCCTTGATAATCGGTCGTACGTCCGGAGGCTGGAAGATGCCGATAGCTACAAGAACGGGTTAATGGATTGACAGAGAGAAGATTTGGGGGGACGTACACTCAAGGAACGGAATGTAATCCACCAATCCATGATCACCAGCCTGTCCTTCCCACTTGGGAATCACAATACAGTTCTCCGGCTGCAGCGCAGCGTGTTCCGCGTTGGTATCGAGAAGGATAACCTTGCTGAGGTCTCGGTTGAGGTACGAGAGGTCCTGCGCGGGGTATCGGTACCGTTGTGTATGGATCAATAGAACAGGAACGTACCTTGACGATCTTGCCCTTAATGTATCGCGTGGATTCTCGGTAGAGCTTGTATGGCAGGTATGCCTGGAACGGGTCGAGCTTTTCCGCAACAGGCATGGCGGTCTACGGGTTGAAAAGGTGAGCAGATTGATTGATCCTGGAAATGGTTGAACACACGTAGAGCGGTTGAGAGGTGAATAACACGATTTCGTAGAACTGTGAGAGGTAGGCAAGGAAGTAGTCTACGCCTGGACGCTTGGCCGTCCTCCATCCGTGAACACGCTATGAGGGAGACGATCAATGGCTGAAGAACTCGGAAGCGAAGAATCGACGTACATCCCATGAACTGGCGACGAGCATGCCGTCGAGATCCACAAGAAGGGTGTATGGGCGTTGATGCGGTGCTGGAAGGGGATCGGGCAGGAGCTTGTCGAAAGCCGGTTTGTTAAAGTACTATCCGCCATTCGTCAGCCTTTGCCTTTCACCAAATCCACGCCTACTCACATCCGTCAACTCGCTGAAGTTGTTCTTGAACCTCTCCCACGCCGATCCCGGGTCCTGCATCCCCGGCTCATCCTTGTTGGCCAGATACCAAGCACCGACGGCACCACCAGCCAAGCCTCCCGCCAACGCAAGTCGACGAATCGTTCTCCATCGTCGGTCAATCGACGACATGCTGTGCTTTGCGCGGGCGCCTGTACGTTCCTTTCCACTCGTCTTGTCATCCGTGGTGGGCTCTTCGATGGATGCCGGAAGGGAAGGGTCGATGTCGAGTGATGGAAGGGACGACAGGTCTGCTTTATCGGTCGACACGTCTTCTGTCGCCGCGGGAGGTTCCAGCGGTGCACTCGTACCCTCTTTTACGCCTGCATCAACTTTGACCTCTTCCTCCAGTGCCGTCTTGGACATGTCATTCACGATCGGTTCAAACTGATCCACGACCTCGACGGGCGGCGTCTTGCGTTCAAACGAGATCGAGTCGGGAACATCGGACGGTCGTTCCGCGGGCGATGGGCGGCCGGGAAGAGGGGGTTTCGGCGTGTTAAGGAGGACACGGGTGGGCGCTGGGAAGCGTCGGATTGCTGTTCTGAACATGATGGCTGATGGAGATAACCTATAGACAAATGGTGAAGAGTATGCAAAAAGTCGAAATATGGCCATGGCCTGGTTGCGTTCTTGCGTTCGTGCGTCATACAGAGGCCAGAGTCGGGTGACGTGCGCTTCTAGCGGGTTCCGCATTATCATCCCTGTCTATATGCTACATCTATAACACTATCGCATGCTCTCTCGACTGCCCGTCAGCATTCTGACTACCCCTCTCCGTCTTCCCTCGCGCGTAGGCGTCGCGAAAATATCCCCGCCCGGGTCCCTTCGATTCGTATCACTCCAATGCTGATTCTCGCCCACGGCCTCGCGCAGCGGCGTGGCGTTACTTGTCGTCGCCGACCTCTCACGCGTGGCAGTTGCATCCTGCTCGACAAGTACTTCCTGTATCCCTTCCCTGCTCTCTTTTGGTGGCACTGCGGACACCGTGAGCGTAGAAGCGCGGCCGCGGTTCGGACGCTGTGCTCGACCTCCCGTTCCGCCGAGGTAGAACGAGCCTGTCCCCGAAGAAGCAGTCATCGCTCGTGGTCTCCGCACTGCTGTCTCTGACGTCGCGGTCGTGACCCTCGCGGGAGGCGAGCCATATGGTCCGGCTATCGGTGAGACAAGTGGTGCCAGAGCGATTCCGGAAGGAGTCAAGCCTACGCCAGGCGATCCAGGGCCTGTTAGGTGCGCTGAAGGCGTTCTAGGCAGCGGTCGCAGCGTTGATACGTTGGCCGTAAGCGACGTCGACGACATGCGCCGGACGTTTCCCCTGTCTCTTCTGGAGTCGGATGCCGGGTCCGAGGTTGTCGATGCTGATCGGATTCGGAAAGCCGTCGGCGGTACAGGTCGCGGTGACGATAATCCTCGTTCCCTTGTGTCTCTGATGAAATCAGAATCGCCGTCCTCGTTGATCACTCCCAGGTCACCTGATCGCTCTCCTTCGTCAACACCTCCGCCTGCTGCACCTGCCTCGATGTCTCCCTCTTCTTCCACGTAGACCAGATGATGTTCCGCTTGACTTCCGAGCGCGAGGAGCGCAATCACGGGGTTGGTTATCAGGCCCGTCAGGAATCCATACACTAGTTTGATCGCCTTCATCGTATGTCAGCGACACGTTCACGAGCCGGTAAGACTATAAGCTCACCTGCGGAGCCCAACGATTACCCATATTGCCTGTACCATAGATGAGTCCGAGGATGAGAACTGCAAGACACCAAAGCGGGAATCCAAAGACGACGCCCAGCCCAAGTCCTTGAATACCGGTGAGGAGGAGACGCTGAAGAAATATTCGGGGTCCGTGCCAGTTGAGAAGCATGTTGTTTTCGGTGCCTTCGAAGATGAAGCGGAGTAGCATCAACGAATAATATGTGATCCCTCGTATTGGCCGTTCGTCCGTGTGGTGTGTCTCCGTGACAGGCGACGACGACCCAGAGCCTCCCTTTGTCTCCTCGCCGACCGGCCTCTTTCTTCCAAACAGCTCCGCAAACCCCCGCGGATCCGGCAAATGCTCCACATGTGGCCACACGAAGGGCAAAGGGCGAATCGCTTGATTATGCAAGTCCGAATGAATCAACGCACTCGAAATGATCATTGATACCGCGGTCTGAATCAACGGCGTCACGCCTAGATCCCCGGCGATGGTGTTCTCGCTGAACACCCACATCCGAACGCTGGTTTGCGAGTGGTACATGGCGTAGGCTATGCCAAAATTCGCTCCGGCATCGATGAGTGCTGCGACGAGGCCTTGAATGACGAGGACGTAGAAGTATTGTCGGCCGGTAAGCGGGACCGGAAAGGGAAGGAAGATGGATGACATGGCGGGGGCGGTGGCGACCAGACAGGCGTGTGGAGCTTGCAGCTGGCTATGGAGAGGCCGACTCTCAGCTCCAAGTTAGCCAAGTTGAAACGCAACCCACCAGCTGCCACCATCGCTACAAAAAAGAAAGGACGTCGACACATGTCTCAGAAAGAGCGGGATCGAAACGCGTGAACGGATGCAAACACCACACAACGTTTCAGCTACACGTGACATTGCGAGGTCGAGGCAGTTGCACACCTTGCGTACGCGTATATGTAATCGATGTAGGGTCTGGCCGAATTATCAACTGTATTGGAGGATGAAGTCTCCTAGTTGGCAAAGCACGAGGAGAAGCTAGTTATGCACAGGTACACTCCCGGGTGACACCGATTCTCCAGGAAACCTCACCGCTCCAGCGACCCTCGGTGACGCAGTACGATTCGTCTTCGAAGCGGTGGGTGCCCTCAAATGATAGCCTCGCGTACAGCTCCTTACCTGGCACTCGTCACTCGTGCAATACTATGAGGCGGTTAGTGAATAAACCGCCGGTCTGCTCGAAAGGCGGAAACACTCACGGAAACCTCGTTTGCGCCATCAATTTCTGCACAGCCTTGGTCTGCGCTGTCGCGAGGATAGTGACAGCCTCCACAGGATTCTGTGCTGATAGAGGCGTATGGAGCATATCCAAGAGACCCACGTCCACGGCGGTCCCCTCCTTGTCATCGCCGACATAGCAAGCCGTTGGATCCTTGGACAGTTTCCGACATTGCTGAGGTGTCGAAAGCCGGAGCGGCGGGATGTAGAGACCGTCTCCAGCGGCGCAAAGGACAAGGATACGCGTATCCGTCCTTACGCACTCGGCGATCTTGTATGACGTCGTTTTCCGATTGTCTTTCTAGATATCGTATGATTCTACATGACAAGCCAAGTCTCTCCATGACACTACGCAGGCTCTCGTCGTCCATTATATAATGCTTCTCAGCAACCGGCGGCTACGCTGCTGCCAGGTCTCAAAAGAGTTACTTTCACTCGAAGCGATTGCGCTGGTTGCCGTTGTCGGCCCCTGCAACGTCTAGCTCGCATAACGCGCGCTGTAAACGGTGAATATGTATACCTTTTCCTTCCCTCGAGGCAGTTTCCAAGTATGCGCAAGACATCTGCAGGGGTTCACCGCCGAGCGATAACGTGTGCATTCAGGACACTTCCCGTCGTCACGGTTCTTCGGGCACAGCAAGCGATACGAGTTGTCGCAATCCCCAGTCCGAGAAGCTCAGGTGTCACTTTTCTCTGGATGACAGTCAGCCACGAGTCCCGTGATATAGTTCCGACATCTGTCGAGGGACATCAATGCCATATGCTACGCAACAGACTAGATCGCTATTCGAGCGATGATCCACAATCTGATGCGCAATCCCGCAAGGGGAAGTCTCTATCGCCACGTCCCGACGTCCACATCATCTATCCAAACCCCAATCACGCGCCTACCAACACATCGACCTTCGGTCTCCCTACCAAGGCGTCGGCCGTCCATTCAACGGCTTGCCCTTATTCTTCGCCAACTTGTCCAATTCCTTCGCCTTGCGATGCCCAATATTCACTTTCTTGATACCGCCGTGTTGTTTCTCGTTCACTTTCATGAGTCGGATAGGACGGTTCCCTACGTATTTACCTGAGAGCGAAGCGAGTCAGCCGATAGGGGAAAGGGAGGGAAAGGGGATAGGAGGCGTACCGTCCATCTCTTTCCACGCTTTCAAGAAATCCTCCGGGTCTGTAAAGGCGATGAAACCGTACTTTGCCTTGTCCGACAAGCGGTCACGGACGACTTTGCACTTGACGTACGACGGGTACTTGGCGAACGCGGCGTTGAGTGTGTTGTCGTTTACGTCGTTTGATAGGTCACCAACGAATAGACGGAACCATGCTACGTGGCAGACGCAAAGAGAGGAATTAGTGCGTTATGGGGCTATGTCTCGAGGGAAGACGGCGCACCAGGATCCCACTCCAACAACGTCTGATCCTCCCACATCTTCCCCCCGGCCTTCCTGATCACCGTCTCTCGTTTCCCCTGATGCCCCTCCTTCTCCTTCCTCTTACTCCTCTGCCCCGCCGGCCCCGGGATCCACTTGCCGTCGGCGCCCATATGCCCCTCCGAATTGGGATCGACGTACTGGTACGCCGAGGCCTGCTGCGCGTGTTCCGGGTCGAAGGGGGTCGGGTAGTTGCCGCTTGTTGCAGCGGGGATAGTGGCGTAGATGGGCGCGGCGTAGGATGTGCTAGCGACGGGAGCGACGTAGGCGGAAGTGCTGGCAGTGGGAGCGACGTATGCGGAAGAGCTGGCGACGGGGTCGGTCGGGTAGCCGTGTTGGGCGTAGTACTATAGAAGGGGTTAGTTGGGAAACAAGAGAAAGATTGAAAGACTTGCCGCTGCCCACTGTGGAAAAATCAGCATCGCTACAGCACGGCGCGAGGAAACGACTCACCGCCGCCGCTTGCTCTTCTGGGGTGTACTGGTGTTCCATATTGCTGTCTGACGGAGTGGCGATAAAGGATAAAGGCGAAGGAGTCGAGTAAAGTAACTTGATGATGAATAGGCTGATCACCCAAGGTGCGTCCGCAACAAGACACCCAATTCCACTTGCCAGATCAACTTCAGGTCTCCACCTTGCGTCACCTCGGCTTCCTCTTCTCTTCAGCTCATGCAAGATGGTCTACTTCTTCGGCACGGCGCTCTACGTCGGACTGCTGCTCACAAACGCGATCGCTATCCTCTCGGAAGAACGTTTCCTCGCGAAGAGTACGTCGCTTCGTCCGATTCAGGGATATCACTGACGCTCTTCACCTCACCTCCGCTTGCTTCTTCTCCTCCTCGACTGCTACTTCCCTCTGTTACCTCCCTCCCTCGGATTCGCCTTGCTCGCGCACAGTCGGCTGGTCAACACTCTCCTACACCCAATCCCAACAATCCGCCAACGCCGGGTTCGGCCAGGTCCCGCACGACCCGTACTCGCTTCAAAGCGATGAGGCTGCCACGCAGCAGGGGATAAAACAGCGGTTGATTGCGTTGATTGGGGCGGTGCGGACGTTGATGCGCAGTGAGTTCTTTCGTCTTTGTGGCATGTGCGGAGGGAGGCTGATTGGGGGGGATAGTACCGTTGATTGTTGCGAATGTGCTCATGTATGTCCTGAGTCTGGGCGTGGCTTCATGTTGCTTACTCCTGTTTCTCTAGTATTCTGTACGAGCTCATCCTCGGTTAACACCACGAGAAGAGGAAGAAGCGTCAAGGGACCGGGAGACACGTGTATCATAGATGTCGACCTTATCACATACCTCATCAGCATCATCGGAACGAACACCTCGGGAACCGGACTCAGGCTGTGTTGTTAGGGACTTTCGGACGAGGTATGCGAGGAGGACCGTCGCGTGCAGATATGAGGGAGATTTTTCCCTGCGGTAACAACAACATACACCGATAGCACGTCGAGCGCTTCCCATTCCCTTTTGACTTCTGGAACCTTTGCTCGCCATGTGGTACCGCCGATGTTCATCATCAAGGAGGGATCTATCCCACATTTTGCTAAATGACAGACACTTGCGCCGCCACGCGGCTGACAACGAGAAATGAGGTGCGGATTGTCAGTTACACGCCGGGTTCATTGCACCTCGGACCAGGCAGTGCATTGGCATCTAGATCTTGCGGAAGAGTCGGGAGCGAGTGTCTCTTCTGGCGTCGCTGACACCGTACATCTGCAGCGGTAAGGCTTGAGCAGTGGAGTCTCCGCATGAGCTGGCGCCGTTCTGACCGGGTAAAGTTGGCTGTTTTCGCCATTACCGACGTTTCAATTCCTCTCTGCATAGTTTGCTACCATAAGTCTTGGGCTACATGGATACCCCAGGCGATACCAAGAGCAGATATGGAGAGATGCAGTAGAGTATATAGATAGACACTGCATCACGTGATCCCGACGATCTGGATGACTCATGGGCGGTCCGCCCTCGTATACCGTCGTATACTTCAACCCGTCATCTCCCTCCCTCCGAACCCCTCATCCCTTGCAAGCCTTCAAGATGTGGGAACGAACGCTGCAAGATCTCATCCGCGGCCTCCGTGCGCACAAATCATCCTCCCGCGGGGAACTCGAGGCATTTTTGGCGGAATGTGTGGAGGAGATTCGAGGCGAGTTGAGGGGACGCGAGATGGATTTGAAGGCGGAGGGGGTGGTCAAGATGTGTTATGTGAGTACGGACGTGGAGCGGAATAACAAGAGAGAAGCGCGACACGTTCGAACAGAATGGCGCAAAGGGTGAAGTGTGGTCGAGGGAATCAAGTGAAGAAGATGTCGGCGATTGCAGTTTGATCGTTAATGACATATGGGAAGAACTGCATATGTTCAGACGTTCAGCAGGGCATGCCTGAGAAGGATACCTATGCAGTCATGGCATGACTTCGAGAGAGCACCCACGGATCGATCTTGCGGACATTTCGGATCAAGATCACGAAGTCGACGCGACGTCATGAACTTTTTGCAGTGGTTTCGGAATGGCATTCGCTTGGAATTGGCTCTATTCATGGGCAGTAATGCCAATCTCATTATACGATTCCGATCCAACACGGACATCACGACAGCGACTCGGTCTCTGTTATTTCTTCCCGGACCTATGCTGAAGTCTGTATACCTTGCAGTTGATGATGCTCTACCCGCTGCCACCTCCGCCATCGTTCGCCTTCCACGTCGTCGAAGTCATGTCCTCTCCGCGATACCATCTCAAACGTATGTCAGCGTGTTCCTTTCGTCACACCTCCCTAACGTCTGCCCAAAGAGCTCGGATACCTCGCGGCTCCGATGGCATTCTCAACGGATACAGAAGAAGTCGTCCTGACAGTCAACGGCATCCGCAAAGCAAGTCCCCTACACCTCATCCCCAAATCATCGCTAACCCATCTCTACAGGACCTCCTATCCCCACACGCCCACCTCCCACCGATCGCCCTCGCCGGCCTGGCAGACATCGTCACCCCCTCCCTCGCACGCGACGTCTACGCCGACGTCGGCGTCCTCCTCACCCACAGCCGCGCACACGTGCGCAAGCGCGCGGTCCTGGCCATGTTCAAGATCTTCGAGCAGTACCCCGAGGCGTTGCGGACGGGGTTTACGAGGTTGCGGGATCGGCTGGTGGATGATGATCCGGGTATGTTGCGTCGATGGGCAAAAGACTGGAGCTGATAGTGTTGCAGGTGTCGTTTCGGCGACGGTGAACGTCATTACTGAGCTGTCCCGCAAGTCGAATCCGAGGAATTACCTTCCCCTTGCGCCGCAACTGTTTGAGCTGCTGACAACGAGCAGCAACAATTGGATGCTCATCAAGATCATCAAACTGGTGCGTGATCTTCCTGTCCTCCTGTTTATTCTCTTCCTAACACCATCACAGTTCGGCGCCCTTACACCCCTCGAACCGCGTCTCGTTCGGAAACTCCTTCCGCCGATCACGAACCTGATCAGCACCACACCCGCCATCTCGCTCCTATACGAGTGCGTGCGGACATGTATCGTCGGCGGCATGCTCGATGGGCAGACCGAGGCCGGGGATGCGTTGGCGCGGGTTTGCGTAGAGAAACTTTCTGGGTTCCTGACGGATGAGGATCAGAATCGTGAGTCGCTGCCTGTAGGTGTATCGGCGTTTGCTGACCCAAAGCAGTGAAATATATCGCGCTGTTGGCCATGGTCAAGATCGTACCGTCTCATCCGCACCTCATTGCCGAGTACCAGGACGATATTCTTGCCAGCCTTGATGATGAGGATATGAGTATACGAATGAGGGCACTCGAGTTGACATGTAGCATGGTAAGTCAAGCGGATATCAAAAAGTATGGCAGGTCTCTGACCGCTTCCCACAGGTCAACCGAAGGAACATTCGGGAAATCGTCACGCGTCTTCTGAAAGACCTCGTTCCGTCAGCCGCCGCACCCGCTTCGTTACCGACGGCTGCGGAATCCCTCGCGAAAACTGCCGCATCCGATGCCATTGCCGCGGGCACCACCAGCTCCGACTCTCCTTCGCACCGCCTGACACCCGCCTACCGAACCGAAGTCGTTCACCGGATCCTCGACATGACCTCTGCGGATACCTATGTCAATATCACCGATTTCGAGTGGTACATTACCGTTCTTGTCGACTTGGCGTACGTTTCCAACGTCAATGTCGGAGAGGAGATCAAGGAGCGTATCCTCGATGTCACGGCACGTGTGAGGGGGAACTTTAGACCGTTTGTGGTGCAATTGATGCAGAGGTTGCTCAAGGATGAGACGTTTGTTGCGAACGCGAATGAAGAGGGAAGCTGCTGCGAGATTCTTTATGCTGCGTCTTGGGTCGTTGGAGAGTACTGCCAGTACGTATCATCTCGCGGACTGGTTTTGCTGAGCTCATCGACTATTCTTCATAGCCTATCGGCAGACTCGAAGAAGGACATGATCGACACGCTCCTCAATTCTGCGCTGTATCAGATCAACAACGAAATCTCGGTCGTCACGCTCACAGCCGCTGTCAAGGTCTTTGCGTACTTTACCGCCGAGGCGGCTGAAGACTGGAAACTCGACCTATACAACGACGCCAAGGGTCTCGTTGCAAAGATGACGCAAACCTTGTCTAGCTGCTCTTCGTCTCCCGAGGTTGAATTGCAGGAAAGGGTGAGTGAGGCGCTCTTCTGCCGGCACCCCCTCCTGATTATCTTTTGCAGGCTGTCAACTTCCTGCAGCTGTTCCGATTGCTCGAAGCCGATCTTGCCGCCAGCAAACCTCCACCAGCGGAACATCGCGCACGAGACACATTCGGAGGGGAACCCGAATTCGAAAACGCTTTCGCTCGAGACAACGCTGATGCCGAGAAGAATGAGAACGGAGACCCGGCCCAACCCAATTATCCGAAATCGCTCTTCCTCCTTCGTCCGCTCTTCACCGGTTACGAGATGAACTCCATCGGCTACAAGGCCCAGGAGAGTGTCAAAGTACCCGACGACTTGGATCTAGACGCCACTCTCGTCGACTGGACGCCCGATGAAACGCTTGATTTCGAATTCCCGTCAGACGCTGCGGATGTCGAAGAAGAGATGGGTCAAGGCGGCGGCGCCAATCTCGAGGAACTGAGGCGCGTTCTCAAGGGGTCCAGTGGAAAGACCAAAAAGGGCAAGGGCAAGCGCGTCAATGAGGATGGAACCGAAGAGACACGTGAGGAGCGTGCTGCTGTAAGTGTGGACGTCATGCCCGAGTTCCGGCGCTTACCTTTGTGATCTTCGTAGCGGAAAGCAGCTAGAAAAGCGAAGCAGAAGGAGAACCCTTATTACCTGAACGACGCGGAAGATAATGTCGATGACATCCCCATTGTCAAGCTTGATCTAGACGACAAAGATGAAGGTATGAGCATACGTCGGATGACAGACCTCCAGCTGACAGTCCTTTTATAGCCCCGACCGACAAGAAGAAAAAGCCCAGGAAGACGAAAAAGGCCAGGGAACCTTCTCCGCCGCCGCCAGAAATCGATAGAGCGGGAGAGATGCCAGCGGGAAGTGGAGCAGTCGCATTGGCGAAGAAGTCGCCTCGAGAGACAAAGCACAAAGAAGGCCTCAAGGGAATCGACATCGGCAACGATATTCGTTCCACGAGTGGGCCAAGCACGCCGCAGGCGCCCGCACATTTCGAAGAGTACAGAGACGACGAAGCGGAAGAGCTTACAGCCGCGAGCACTCCAGCAGAGCCGGTAGCGGTGGCATCCAGCGATGTTCAGGTTGTCCGGGTGAAGAGAAAGAAGAAGAAGGCGGTTGATGGTTCTAGTAAGAAGAAGACAGAGGTCTGATGGAGGTCGTATTATGGGATGACTCGACGATTGCATGAGCTTGTCGTCGGGCAAGGCAAGGGCGGTTTTCGCAAACAGCTTCCACGTGGGATCGTGAGAATCGCACAACAATCCCGCCGCGGTACTTTCTTGCGGGGTGGGAAGGAGGAGGACAAAATGTAATGCATTTTACAATGACAACTTCAACATAAAGTGGTCGACAAGCACCGACGCCATTTGCGGTGATACTAGCATATTCGCCTTTCGGTGACGCAAGGCAGCGGTTCAAAGTCCAGCCACATGGACACCTTGCTCAGGTTCCGGTGCAACATTTACTTTTCAACTCTATCTCCTCCTTGAACTCTTCCTTCCATGGGCTGGCGAAGTGAGCCTGGAATTGCACTCATCAGTATGGATCTTCTTAGTAACCAGCGAATAAAGATCTTTGGACTCACTGTCGCATAGACGAATCCTCCCGCCCATAATGCAGCAAACTCAGGGAGATCGCGGAAACATGTGCGTGCGCGTGTACCAGACGTTGCTGCGAACTCTCGCACCCTCCTTGATGTCTGCGACTACCCCGAGGACATCGCCGTCGTCAGAGTAGATGCCCGATATTCTTGCTCTTGGCGAATTGGTGCGATAGTCGTTACTGCTATTCATCCACGTACTCGTTTGGATGTTGATTGCCCAGTCTACCGTTTCTGAGGCGGGGAACATGTGCGGGTGCTTGATGTAACACTCCAGCAATATATCGATACGTTCTCGCAGGTACTCCAGGGTGATCTCTTGAGGGATGTCAAATATAGTCGGCTTGATTGACAGCCGGTTCCATAGGATATCTGGAAACTTCCGCACCCGTTTGGGAAACTGTAAAGGATTGGCCGATCCTCAGTCAGTCGCAGCACAGTCACTTCGTGGAGAATGTTATCCGAAGCAGTGAAATTCGCACTCACTTTGGCAACCAGGTAATCCAGCTCTTCTGGGTGGAGTTGAAGGAAAAGGCAAGGCGAATCGGGGAATGTGCGAGCCTGATCGCTCGTCGTCATTTCGGATCTTTCCTCCAAGACTTTCTTACTGTGTCCAGCAACCTCTAGCACGCCGAATAGCGCCATCATCAGACGTTGCGTGAGGGTGAGATTGGTGATTTCAAGGGCGAGTGGATCTGAGTGCTTTGGGCTGTGGCTGGTCAGCATTTCAGTCAGCTTGATGATGCGTGGTGCCAGTAAGACTGGTTTCTGAAGTCCAGTGTCTGTGTGTGCGTCCAATGGTGGGTGGCCGTAAACGTATCCCGAGTCGCGGCATAGGTTAATCGTGCGAACTGAGGCTGGAGTTTCGAGGAAAGCTTGGCTGTCGATGCTTTGGCGCATGGGCGTACGCAGCACGTGCCAGAAGAGGAGAGTGCATGAAACAGGCAGGTAGACCCAGATAGTGATAACGTTGGGTTCGTTCAGCAGCTTTCCTGCATCATCGACTGCCTGGTTGTCGTGAGTCTCGATGAGGAGCCGTAGGTTCGGGAAGAGGGTTGTGAACCAAACGCGTTCGATATCGCAGTCACGCGCCAAGAGAACGTATCTGCAAGGCACAGCATGCTCCGTCATTTTCGGAATCGAGAGTGCGCAAACACTTACTTGACGTAATTCATGTTGCTGGGGATCTCGCCAATTGCTTGCTTGTGTCGCTCCCATTCCCCGTCCGGATCTCGCAGCGAGGCAATCAAGGCTTCGGTCTTGTGCTTGTAGAAAACCAACTTCCGAAGCAGAGGACTCCAGCTTGGAGTCTTCCCGTCGAGGAGTAAAGTTGTCCATAGAACCGCATTCGTGGCGTCCCGAATCAAGCTGCTGGTGATGTTCAGGCTGGCGAGGGATCCGAACTTGAACTCTCCGATCAGGAATTGGCCGATGATCGTGAAGATCTCAGCTGGAAGAGGTATTCCAGCCTAAGGTTAATTCGTAAGCTTCATCGTCTATCTGTATCAAATCAGAGTCCTCGACACGTACGCAGAACTCCGGTCGCACAGACTCATTCTCGCTCGCAACTCTTTCTTTTCCCTCCGTTCCGTCGACTCCTCCGCCCTCAATCCTCTGTAAGTCGGTCATCACTTTCTTGTGATAGCTTGTATTCGTGTCTTTCGACGTCGCTCAAGATGAGAATGGTTCTGATCTCGGTTGCGGAGGTCGATCAATATATCCGATATCGAGGGCGGTATAGCTTGGTGGACGATATTGGGATCGATGTCTCTGCAGTCGGCTGCAGATGCGCTGCGGGGGATGCTGAGGGCGAATGCTTGGGGCGGGCTTTGTACACCGAAGGCGAGTCGTCACACCATCAACTGTAGTGAAGTGTGGCATCACTTTGCCAATCATTCTCGAAGACCTCCTTTCCCCTGTGTTTCAGGCGCGCTTTTTCCAGACAAGCGCCGCAGCGCGGTATTGACAAAGTACCTCTCTTTCAGCCCTCGAAAGCGTATCATCCCATGTCGTACACATTATTTGATATCCATAACGCTGAAATACAGTCGATAACATTTGGGGTTGTACCCTTCGGAGCTTGCTCGACTTAGATCCTGAGAGACGCGACAAAGCGTGCATACTATTCTGCCTTGGTCATGGTCGCAACAATAATGGGAGAACGAAGCGAACGACGTCCCAGCAGCGACCACGTCAGCGAAGCCGGTGCCGAAGGCATCCAGCCGCGTTCAGGGTGTCCGGAGAGGGAGGAAGAAGAAGAATGATGCGGTTGATGGTCTCAGTAAAAGGAAGACAGAGGTTTGATCAAGGCTGCATCATGAGGCGACATGGGCTTTGCATCGGTGTGGAGTCGGGCAAGGCGAGGACGACTACCTGTAGACAAATCCACGTACTGATCCATATCATCCGCGAGTGTGCGACGGGAATCCAGCGAGAGAGATGTCTGAAGTGATGAACGTTGTTCAACGATGTGTGTCGAGAAAGCTGCTGTGCAGACGCCGGGTTCCGGCTCTTATTCAGGCATTCATAGCGCCTTATCCCGAGAATTGAAGACGGAAAGGCGCCTACTGGATGCTAGAATTTTGCGCGTCATTTCAACAACGAGATCGGAATCATATTCAAGGTATTACAGGCAGTTTGCACGCCAAATGCGATCTCCGACCGATTTTCTGTCCGTATCTCCCTCTTGGTCTAGCTTCAATGATGTTTTGCTCGCCGTCGTTCTTCTTAGTATTCCGGGTAGCGAGGGATCGCCTGCTTCGAGTCACAGGTCAACAAGGCGTAACAGTTGCAGCATGGATCAGATAGAAGAGGACAGGGACTTACATCCGAAACGAGGCGCCGACTACTGGTGATGCGCTGACTTTATCTCTGAGCCGCGGGGCTGACCGGCACCGAACTTTTGTGCCAAAGGTCATTTCCGATATAGACCTCCGCGACCAACGCATCCACCTCCCTTCCAGTTGAGCCATCACGAAGAGTCCCAGATAAATCTCCATCGGCAACCATCCTCATGCTTGAATTCAGGTGCCAGATCTGGACCACTCTTCTGATGTAAACCGATCGACGGCAGGGAATAAGATCTGGGAAGTTGGCGTAACAGGCTTGGAACTGCTTGATCGCGTTGGTGAGCGCTAGCGTCTCTGGAGAGACTGCGCGTGCGTCCCTTATGGCCACAAATAATCGGCTGCGCAAGATATCGGGGCATGCCTGAACCGCGTTCGGATACTGTAGGGCGAGCCGTCTGTCAGTGATAGTAGCTGCGTTTAGGCTGAGCTAGGACTCACCCGACTCGTCATTTCGGCGAACTCGTCTTTGTCGAGAGTGGTCGCGATGTGGGCGGGATCGGTCAAGCGAAACCCACCGTCGATCGTGTATGCCTCGAGGTATTCACTTGAGTTCCAAGCCGGCACTGAGGCCGGGATCGATGATGACGTCCCCGTAGGACTACCGAAACGTCCCGCCATCGTGATAAAGCTCAACAAGGTTCGGATGTTGCGTCGAGCGCGCTCTTGACCGGAATCTTGTGAAATTCTGTTCCGCGAGCGTTGCGGTTCCGGTGCGTGAAATTGGACAAGCGTTCTAAGAGGTCGAAGGATGACTCTGTCCGAGGCGAAATTCGGCGCGTCCATGCGTTCGTCTTCATAGAAGTATGTCGAGTTGTATATCTTTAGGGCTGCGAGGTAGCAGGGCAGGCTGACACTGGGAGCAGAATGATCCCGGGATTCGATAAGTTGGCGAATAGGAATTCGAAGGATATGGCAGAATAGGAAGTCGAAGCTGATCGGTCGGTAAACTGATGCTCCAACAACTCTGGTGCCGTGTAGCAGCTGGTCATACGGGTACCCCCTTGTGTCGATATCGCCTTGGTCGCCATGACTGATGCACAATGCGAGATTTGGAAATACCGAGGGGAGAAACTTTTGAGGGATTCGGCTTCGGATCGTCCAAAAGACATGCCTGCGATATTCAGTTCAGTTTGACGGCAATTTCTGTAGCCAGTACTCTCACTTACTTGACGTATTTGCAGTTAGTGGGTAGCGAGTCGCTCTCCGCTTTCCATCGCGTTGTATGCTCTGCAAGTTCCGCTATCTTGCGCCGAGCCTCGTCATTCGATATGACACCGCTTTCCGATCGCGCTGTTTCGAGAATCGCATTCCATCGAGGAGTGATGCTGTCCAGCAGCACCGTCGTCCAGAGTACAGCGTTCGTCGCTTCCCGAATCAGATGAGTTGTTGCGTTCAAGTTGGCAAGACTTCCAAAGTTGTTTTCTCCGATGAGGAATTCCGCAATGATCGTGAAGATTTCCGCAGGCAGAGGCAGCCCATCCTGAGGTCAATCGGTTAGTTTCCTCGGTCATCAATATCGTATCAGAGTCCTTGAGCTTGACACTTACGCAGAACTCCGGAACAGGAGACACTTTCTCGCTTGTCGCCCTTCCCTTTCTCTTCGCTTCCTCGACAACTTTATCTTCACTCTTCTGTAATAACTCCGCCATCGTATTCTTGTGCTGGCTTCGGTCTTGTGTTTGAGAATCGTCAACAGGACGTGATTGTGACTGATCTCGATTCTAGCGGATACCGGTTCGGATGCAGCTACGTGTTGCTTGGGGAAAGATTGCGACAGATGCCTTCGTAGACTGCAGATCAGTCGCAGAGGATGCCGAGGTCGGCAGCTTTGTTCTTGTACGACGAGAGCTAGCGGTGACGGTACCAACGTTGTAGCGAAGTTTGGCATCACTTGGTCAATCATTCTTGAAGACCTCCTTTCCCCTGCGTTTCAGGCGCGCTTTTTCCAGGCAAGCGCCGGTTGTTTCTAGTTGGCTGAGCTTGATAGGTGTCTTCCTAAGTCCTTGAAGGCACGTCAGTTCATGCCATGTGCTTGCACTCGATACTCATGACGCTCAAACAGCTGATACTACGAAGCATTGGAGCCTGTGCAACTCGACTCAGGGTCCGCATGACTCTGTCGCAGGTGTCGCGAGAAGCGACAGTGGGAAAGACTGAGGAACCCATACCTCAGCGTCCCTAACTGGCGTTGCTGGCTACGACTAGTGTGTTGCACGGCTGACTGACCGTTTCCGTCAAGGCGACGCATCATATGTACCTGTGTGATATCTTCTAATGATACAACGGATCGCCTCTCCTTTATTGTCCCTCTCGTCTTCTCGGTGTAGAACGCAAGATGTTGTCCACACTGGAAAAAGCAAGCCGTCAGTGATGGGAATGCCAGATCCCTAGACTCATACGTACCGAATGATCATCTCCGCCGCCTCGCTTGCACTGACGACGACCTGACGCTTCAGCTTATAACTCTCGGTGACACCGAGTTTGCGCATAGATGCAACAGCTCCTGCGTCCATATCTGAAAACGACATTTTATGAATTCGAGCTCAGGACGGAGAACGAGAGCACATACCCAGACCGGCATCAGATTGGCCCTCGTAGTGAGCGGCACGCAGCTTGGAAACCAAGTCTGAGGAGTCGTGGCCTCCGTTGTCAGCCAGAATTGTTGGCATCTGTACGTATCTATTAGCCTATGCTCCTGAACATTCCCGACTTGGACTCACCTGCCTCAAAGCCTTAGAGAAGCTCTCCACGGCCAACGCCTTCTTGCCCTTGATCGTCCTCACGGCCTCCTCCACGGCATTGCTCATCAACATCTCAGCACAACCACCACCCAAGACGGTCCGAGTCTCCTTGACAGTCTGCGAGAGCACGGAAAGCGCATCGTGTAGTGATCGCTCGGCTTCGTCGACCATCTGCGTGGTGGCGCCTCGGAGGACAACGGTACATGCTTCGCCTGCTGCGACTCCTGAGAATTTGATGAGCTGCCAGAGGTGTCAGCAACGCCTCCCGTCTCCCTCTTGGGAAAGACATACCTTGTCCTCGCCAATCATGATTTCCTCGATCAAATCACATCGACCAATCTTGACCTGGTCCGGCTGATCGAATGTCGAGGCGATTTCACCACCCGTCACCAACGCCAGACGCTCAACACCTTCAAAGTCGGCATGTTCGATCGACATGATGCCCTTTTCGGAAAGAATCGATTCGGGGTAGTTGTAGATGAGTTGTCGGTTGACGAAACAGGTGATACCGTGTGCCGCAATCTTCTCGACCTTGGCCTTCATTTTTTCCTGCGCAAGCTTGGGTTAGTGTCGTTCTATGGCCTTTGCGGGACGACTCACCTTTTCAGCCCGTTCCAGTTCAGCCAGCTTTCCGGTTCCATCAACCTTTACTCGTGCACCAAAGATCTTGATCTTATCCGTGTCCATGGCTGACATTGTTCTGATTAGTTCTGATTTGAACAGTAAATGAGGGACACCTACAGGTGTTGGCGATCAGAATTTTGGCGTTCTCGATTCGCTTGGGGCAGTTGACACCGATCGTCTTGTCGAGAATGAATCCCTCGTCGAGGTAGGAATCCGTGAGCTTTCCTCCGACCTTCTTGATGATCTGGATGTGTTCGAGATCCGTCGAGCCCTGGAAGAACGTCAGAACGGAAGCACACATCGACTCGGTCTACACACCTTCAAACGCAGCACAGCATCCACCGCCAAGTTCGCAAAGTAATCCTTGTCTTGCGCGAGTACCTTTGAACTCAGGGTCGTCCTGGCAATGTTGAACAGATCGTTCCTAAACGCCGCCGGATCCGCCGCATTATCCCTCGCCGCATTCTTCAACGCCTCCAGTGCGGCCTTTGACGCAATCCGGTAACCCTCGACGACAGTCTGCGGGTGAACCTTGAGATTCGTCACCAGCTTTTCCGCCTCGCGCAGCAATTCACTCGCGAGCACACAGACACTCGTCGTTCCGTCTCCAACTTCGTCATCCTGAACTTTCGAGATGTTGACGAGGATCTTGGCGGCGGGGTTGTCGAGCTGGATTGATTTGAGAATGGTTGCGCCGTCGTTGGTGACCATGATTTCACCGGTGGATGCTGATTGCAGGATCTTGTTCATGCCCTTGGGTCCGAGAGTAGACTTGACGAGGTCGCCGAGTGCCATGGCTCCGACGAAGGAGGAGAGACGTGCATTCTCCCCTCGCTCTTCCGTTGCCTAGGTAGTAGTCGTTAGACAAGTCTGGTAATCAAACGGGATGGAAGACTCACTTGATCTGCCCAAATGTTCATCTTGATTTCGTTCCAAAGCTATTACTCGAGTCTTTCGCGTTGATGGTGCGGGTTGATAGGTATGAATCGCTCAAGTCTGAAGACACACCAGACTGTATGACAACCAACCGTAATGTTGAGGTCAACTTTTGCTAGAAGTCTGAACGTAACACGCTGAGAATTGGGATCGCGACGCGTTCAAGGTTAGGTAAGCAAAAGACGCGCTTCCGGATAAGCGCACAAAGTTGGGATGGCACTGGCAGCTGCACTGGCAGAAAGAGCTGATCATGGTGGTGGATTGGGAAGTCTCGAGCTCGAGTTCGGAATAGCCCGAGCACCATGTTTATGCCAGCGTCCATGATGGCTGACTGGCAAGGAATCAGCTCGTGAAGAACGCGAAATCCCATCTGTTTGACGAAAGGCGATGTCAGAGCATCGCCCTTGAGACCGACCAATCAATGGACCTGCAAATGCGATCTGCACTGTCGAATAGTCCTCCGCGACCACCCCCATGGCAGCGCGTACTGTGAAGGGTCGGCTCAACCGGTAGAGCGATACCCAGTCTCGAAACACGACTCGTCGCCCTTCCTTCTCATGTCAACTTCGTCAGCGCTCTCGGAGACCTTTGGAGACGCCCAGGGGATCCCTAAGCGCCCAGTCCCGGCAGACGATTATCGCGACAGAGCCTGCTCAGTCATATTACTGATGGCTTGAAGTTCCCTGATCACTATGACGCTTCCCGAAAGTGTATTAAGGAAGGCGAAGAAAACTCCGCAATGGGACAGAAACGAGTCCTTTTCCCGGATCCGTGAGAGTACAGGACGTTCCATTCAAGGTCTCGGCTTCCAAGTAGCAGCCAAACTGTAGGATTGTCTGGTGCTCAAGCTCTGTTTAACTACTCCTCGAACCTCTGAGAGGGGCTCGGGAACGGCAGCGTGCGTGTCTGCCATGTAGAGCTGTTATTGCCTGTTTTGGCATTGGTCGTCGAAGTTATAGTCCCGTCCGAGCTCGGACAATCTGACAGAGTGACTCCTCATATCAACGGCCTTCTGGCAGGGTCTAGACGAGAGCAGGCAACCACCACGTGAACCGAAGATGACTGAGGCGGTCAACCCCTCTTCAGCTTCGAGTTGTTCGTGTCTCGGATCTCATCGAAAATAGAAGCCACGTCACCGGCGGCCGTGATTTGAGCGGATCCTCTCGATATTTCCCTTCAAGGTCACCTTGTGGAAGTTGTGTTGCCTCTGATGAGTGGATTCAGTTCAACAGCAAGATGATCAGTCACTCCGACATGGTACGGGACCACATGGGTCTGTCGCTTTCGCGTCGCCTATATATCAAGCAGAGGCCGTCGGGAGGGGGACCACCGTCCGTCCCGTGTGAAAATCAACAACTCGTCAATCAACCAGTACGGCAAGATGTGGATGTTCAGCAGCCCCCGAGACTTTGATGTTCACAACTGGAAACCAACGTCTTCGCACTGGTGGTGATCTTTTGGATTGGTTATACGTTGGAAAAGCGATATCAGGCAGCGGAGGAGATGAAGCGAAGGTACAAAGAGGCGTAAGTCGATCTCAGCTTTATGGGCTCCTCCAGTCTGATCTATTGGTGTCTACAGAGAAGCGCAGGCCAAGGAGAACAACAGGCTGATGCTCGAAAGACTCAGCGCTTACCGAATCCCCGTCCAACCTCCTCAACCGCCGTCTGCCAGGGAGATCAAACGAGCGGAGCACGAAGCACGGAAGCGACGAAAAGAACAAGAGGACCAACTCAGTGCAAAGGATCTATCGAAAGGAGATAACTGTAGTCACGCCCACCGGTAAAACATGGGTCAGTCAGGCTGCATTTGCCCGTATCCCCAGTCGCCCGGACGTCGTCCCGGGAAACGCCACAAACGCGGTCGATGCTGAGTCGCCTGACCACGCGAGCGACACTACCGCACCGTCGACACCCGGCTCGACCGAACAACAAGGCAAAAACGACGAAGAAGCTCAGACGTACGATGAAGAATCGACCGACGAGGAACTTTCGACCGACGACGAGATCGCCTGCGCCGGCGAGGCCGAAAAGCGAAAACGTTTTGCCTGGAACTATTGGATGACCGACACGGACGACGACGAAGAACGTCCGGCCAAACGATGGTGCAGACGCCTCCCGAATGGCGACAAGGTCACCAAGGCAAACGTCATCCTTCCCGGAGGGTACTTCAAGATCGAGGTCGATACGCTTGTGGAACCAAAGCCGCGACGACGAAAGCGAGACGACTCTGATGAAGGTGACGAAGAACCCGAGACGCTGCGCCGAATCTCGGAAGGACGTCTCGTGCGTAGACGCGTGGAGGAAGTTGCGACAGCTATCGCGTCCGATTGGGAAGTCGCTATTGTCCAACAGTTCGTCGAGATTGCAGCAAAGTACGCCCAGTTTGATCAGTTCGGCGAGTCGACCGGCAATCAGAGCCCTATCGAGTCCACCGAGGAGGCTCATGTCACCGACATCGAAGAAGGTCCGCTTGTGGGCGAGAACTCTGGTTCGTCGTCCGGTACTTTCCGCGATCAAGAGGACTCGGGCTATTTCTCTGCTGAGAACGGAAAGGACGACGGCAACGAGTCGGACGATTCCGCTGGTCCCAGGTTCACCGCCGAGGAGAAGGGCAAGATGCCTGCTGAAGGGCCACGCAGCAAGATCAGCCCACTCTCCGGCCCCATCTCCGAAGCGGCAGCGAACGAAGGCAGCTCTGACACCGCATCGAACGCTTCCGCCAGTCCGTCGAACAGCGCTCGGGAGAAGGGCAAGATGCCTGCCAACGGATCTCGCAAGAAGACCTCACGAACGGAAGATCTCGCCACCGAGGTCAAGGCGAAGATCATCACCGCCGTCGTGGCTGCGGCAGAAAAGATGCTCAGGCTGCCGAGGCTCGCTCGGAAGACTCCTGTTCAGTTGGGAACAGGCGAATGGACGGATGCGAACGGAACGAGGTGGAAGACTGGTCCGGATGGAAAAAAGTTGCAGAGGGTGGCTGTCAAACATTGGAGGCGCAAGTACAACTTGGTACGTCGTTTCGCTTAGCAGGTGCAACTGTGCTGACCTCCATGCGGATCATGTAGCCTGCCGATTCGATGAACCCTGCCCGATTGGAGATGTAGGTCAACAACCCGTCGTTCTCTTCACCTTGCTTATTGCTTTCGCTTGTGTACAGGCACCGAGTGCTCGTGGATAAATGGGTCGATTCTCAGCAGCTCCGGGAGCTCGAGAAGGGTCGCCTTTTGGGATGGCAAGACGACGATTACCAGGCTCCTCTGCAACTCGAGGAGGAAGGTATCGATAATACGCCAACGCAAGACCTCGAAGAGGAAGAAGAATCCGACAGTGTCCCCTCCCAGCCTGCCACTCCGCCCCGGGAACAGGCAGCTGAACAGGTAAGTTGAGCAGTGGCGTCGAACGGTGCAGCGTCTCACTTGAATCTCTTGTGTTACAGAACAACTCGCCCAGGTTCCACCCATACGCGCGACCATCTACTTCCAGATCAGCCGCTACGCGATCGACGCCCAGGATGCCAATTCACGTCAACTACAGGGCGTACGCTGGTGTCGCTCATCTGGCGCCGCAACCACGATCGCCTCATCTTCGCGCGTACCAGTCCGTCATGCGTGATATGGGCCTCCAAGCAACATCTCCGGCACGACTCCGATACGGCATGTGCGATCGTTCTGGCTATATGGGACAGCAAAGGCGGTCATGAACGTGTTGAACCGAGCGTCGCGATACCCTCGACACAAATTGAAAGCACGCAACAAGACGCATGATCGATGACTGCGACGTTCGGGGCAGGTGGTTGCTGGTACAGATGGCACGCAGGAACACCGGATAACTCTGGGCAGGTTTATGCGAGGCATGTGGGACTTTCGGAACGAGACAGTTGTAAACATGATCATGCTACTAGGCGCACCGATAGGCGGATGAGGTGGTAACACCCAATCTAATCTCGTCTTGTATCAGGGTCGTTTCCAAATATCACCAACTCATCAGTCTATCCTAGTATAGAAAAGGATAAACAATAGAGACAACGTCAAGTTAGAACCTGACCTTTGCAATGCAGATTTCGAATTACTGAACAGCCGCGGCCAGAACGGTCAACGTCAGCAGCGAAACGACGGTCAGCTGATCAAACTGAACCGGCAAGCTTTCGCATAAAAGTCCGGCTGTAAAATAAAGACCGGATTGTAATGAAGGCACCTTTTCGTTGTTTTCGCCGCGAGGCTACGGCTTGTCCGCTAGGCAATCTCAGCATTTATGGCCGCACTATGTACTCCCTGATAAGTCGCCTTTTTCTTCGCAATGTCCGCACTCTCAGATTCGCAAGTCAGCTGATCTCTGGCGGATGAGCAATTCAATTGTCTTTCCTCGCAAGCAACCAAACGCAATTCCCACTCAAAGCTCGTCACCACTTGAGCATTTTCGCTACAGGCCCAAGCAATCCAAGGCTTGGCTCCTCCCTACCGGACGCCGAAGCCCCCAATTTATTCAAGATTCAAGTCATGCACCACCCGAATACTCGACCTCGTGATCATCGCCATCCACCTTTGACTTTGTTGATGTAATTTTACATGTTCGCCTCGGATACTCCCCGCATGGACATCGTGGAGCATGTCAGCTGCAGATCGCACTTTTCGTGACATCAGCATGCCTTTGAAAGGCCTCGCTATATATAATGGTACTCGCCACTCCCGTGAAACGTATCCTGGGATGTCCTACAACAATCCGTGTTATTCACATCGACGACCCGTTTCCCTTTCCGTCTATCGTCTCCGCGGTCAACCTCTCAAGACTCTCTCTTCATCATGGTCGACTTTCATCCGGGATACAGTATAGGAGCGGTCACCGCACCCTTACACTCTCTCAACCACCAACTGAAGATGATCGCTAAGCAGCTAGGGACGCTGTCAGAACTGCATGGGGCTCTTGCCGCGCAGGTAAGCATCTCGGGAGTCGATCGTTGGATATCAGCTAACGGACTCCCGACAGATTGCGGAATTGACGATGCAGCAAGGCAACATTGTCGAAACGCTGAGACAGCTCGAGGGGATGCCCGTAAGTGCGATTCACCAATGTTCTCGACTCGGAGCTGACTCTTCCCCTCAGACCGCTCCTGAACTTCCGTCCGACGTCTTCGAAGTCATCGCATCACATCTCGCCGGCGACAACGCCCTTCGATCCCTCGCCAACCTAAACGTCGCATCCCGGATGATACACGAGGCCACCAACTCGACGCTCTACGAGACCGTGACGTGGGACCACTCGGATCGATCGTGGTGGAAGCGGTTCAACATCGGTACCGATGGTGAAAAGCAGCCAAGGCGATGGCGATATGTCAAGTGAGTCGCAAAGGGATTCAGTAGAAATCGAGACTGACTCGCTGTTCATAGGTTCATGCTGCTCTACGCATACCACGACTTGCCCCTTCGAGAGGACCTGGAAGCTGCGGTTCCCACGCGCGATCAAGATATCATCACCCAAATGTTCCCCAACATCCGTGCACTCCTGCTCGTCCCACCACTTCAGCCACACCGATGGGTCCTCAACATCTACCAGTCCGTTCACGCGTCAACCCTCTTTGGCACTATCCTCGGCTCGACTCCCAACAAGAGTCACCCGGCGTGCATGACGGAAGACTACGACCTCATGCCGGATCCCCACCCTGTACAGCCGATCTGCCCGACCGCTTTCGACCGGCTCGAGATCATGGTCCGACGGGGCGCACAGCTTTGGGCGTCGTCGACATCTGCGGAATGGTGGAAGCAGTACCATATCAACAAGCTTCGCGTCGAGGTTGATGCTTCGTCGGATTCAGCGCAAGGACTGGACGAGACTAGTATGGCGGAGCTTCTCAAGTTGGTGCATTCGATGGCGCATCGTGCGGCGGAAAAGTCCATGTCGGGACATATGATGGACTTTATGGTCGAGCAGCCGTCGGTGAGCGTCATGACGCATACACTGGAGGACTACATGGTTCTTCCTGCAATGGTGAGTTCTGCGGTTGCGTTCGTGCGAGATAGCAGCGACTGATGCTCAGGTCTAGCTTCGTCAACTTGCTACAAAGTTCCCTCACCTCACGACGCTTCACACTTCGCTCACCACTCGTGAATCATTCAACGCCTTACAGCTTGAAGCCCTATTCACCGACATTGCCTCGGCTTATACCGCCATCAAGCCCTCCCTTCTACCGTCACGCTCGTTTATCGACATTTCCCATGTCGCGGACAACAAAAAGGCCAGTGTTGCCGAGGTGCAACATGGTGAACACCAATACGTGACGGGTCAGGTCTCTGGGCTGGATAGCTTCGGATCGACGGAGGGCGTGCGATGGGAGGTCAGGACGCCGAATGGAGGCGGTATCGATGGGAGTGGGACATTGCGCGCGGGACGAGTCTACTTTTAGATGTCCCGTTGCGCGAAGTGATTCTTGATGGGCAATAAGCAAATTCCCTATCGTTGTATAGATGTGTAGCATGCCTGCATAGACCAGTAGTTTCTTACATGTATGAGTATCATGGAACAATTGTCTGTGTTGAGACGGTCGACGAAGATGACGATTCTGTTGGTGGGTGGAAATGCTGAGCCCCGCTTACGGCGTCAATTATAACCGAGCCGGGGAACATTGATCAACCAGTATCCAAGTTAGACTTTGTTGGGGAAGTGGTGGATCCTCGTCATTCAAAAGGTCTGCTGAAGGCTCCAAGGCATGCCTTTGGCGCTGATCGTCCCAGTGGATTCGTGACAACATCCCAGCTCGAAGAACAACCACACCCATTTGCGAAGCCAACGACGAGTCGAAATACAGCTGTTGTCGAGCTGTCTACGATCGACCCTCGCTCTGCACGATGGACCCTATCAATCCTGGGGTCATACACCCTTCAGGCTCGGAGGAAGCGGCAATTCCTATCGAAGCAGCTGCAATGCTCGCCGACGCCGTTCAAGAAGCCACGGAGCGGGTCGAACTCCTCGTCGAAACCGCGTCGGAGCTCTTGGGTGAGCCGCTCGATCATTCCAGCCTTCACAAACTGGCACAGATGAGCAAGGAGATGGGAATGGAGAGGGACGAAACTCTGCAGAGTGCGAAGCAAGCCGAGGAAGATCGAGACGACGAAGGATCGGAAACCCATGTTTCCGGAGCGCATTTTGTGACGGCACCATCATCGCCAATCATCCACATTTCCGGTCTGGCTATCTCGGAGGAAGTTACCATGTCACCGGCACCTAGTATGTCGAGGCGTTCCTCGAGGGATGGGACTCCGGGAATCGGAAGAAAGCTCAGGTTTACCACGATATCGGGAGAGAAGGAGGGGGAACATCAGAAGCGGAACAGGCTGGAGGTGGAGTATAGGGATATGAGTTCAGCAAGGAGTGATCCAGGAACGCCGAATCTGAGCGAGACGTGAGTGCACCCGTGTCCTTCCCGAGTGGCATGGCTGAAATTGATCCTACCTCAGCGCCGCTCAAATCCGCCGGACAATCTCTCTGGCGTCGGTAGACTCATTACTCAAAGTAGCGCAGGATGAACAGATGCGCGAGCAGTTTCTCGTCAACGTCAAGGAGCAGGGAAAGAAGATGGTGTGGCGAGATGAGAGGGAGGCGAAGAAGCTGCCCGGTGATGCGGAGAGGGCCTTGGTGTTAGCTATCAAGCGGGGTTTACGTGAGTAGGATAGGAATGTAGCGGAAAGAGTCACTGACAAGGGACTCGCAGGATCGTTTGTGCTCTCGTTCGCCATCAGGGCAGGCGTGAATCTGCTCCTGACGTTGATACGAACCGTTCGAAAGGGGTATGCAATGCTCCCTGCAGCGACTCTGCCGAGGCTGATACTGCATCCTCTCTGCAGACGTTTCCGATGGGCTTTGATCCGACACGCAATCTTTGGCAAAGAGCCTTTCCGATTCGGCTCCATGATAGGAACATTCACCTTTCTGAACATGCTTACCCTACACCTTCTCCGGCTCGCCCCGCCATTCTCATATATTAAGAAACGTCTTCGTCGAATTATGCAGCGCGATCAGTCACCGTTGACGTATGGACCGCCGGAACGATGGAGTGGGACGGTTGATGCCGAGCGTGGGTATCTTGTCGAGGAGGACACGGGGGAACGGAGGTGGCAGGCGGCTGTGGCCGGCGCTGTGGGAAGTTTGGGTTTGTTGTGGGAGGAGAAAGATCGGAGGGTCGGAATTGCGCAGCAGTAAGTACCACGACTCGGGGCGAGAACGGCAAGTTGAACTTCCTCCCGACTAGAATGTTCGTTCGAGGACTTCAAGCGACGTACAATGCCTATTCTCAACGCACGGGCTTCAAGGTTCCCAGTGGAGAACTCCTGGTATTCGGTCTCGCGTGCGGACAGATCATGTTTGCGTTTCTCCTCAGCCCGGAAACCATTCCTCCGGAATATAATTCATGGTATGTCCGCGTCAGCTGGCAATTGTTGTCTTACTGACGGGAATCTCTGTTGTTTACAGGATTCTTGGGGCGTCTCAGGTTACAGGTGACGCGGTCAAGCTTAATCGCATGATCGAACGTCAGGGCAAGGTCGACGTTGAGCTGGTCAAGAAGATCATGCAACACAAAGTAAGTTGTTCGAGATTTACAAGCAGCGTATTCTTGATCTGAGGAGGATCTCTAGTCTATCACGCCACACAATGCTAAAGCACTGAAAGAAGTAATAGAAAAGGCAAAGCTAGGGTTGATTCCTGACGGAGTTCCTTGGTAAATCATTTCGAGGCGAGATCAGAAAAGCACGATGAGCTAACCTGGACCAACTCGTTCGCTCAGTGCTGCCATCCATCCATGGCTCGACTCGTGCCGTGTCGTCCAGCTAGAGCGATACTTTACCGCCTTTGTTAGTACCGTCCACTTGACCGTGATTCGCGCCTAACCCGGAATACGTTTCACAGAGATTCATGCTCCCTGTCTACTCAGCACTCCACTTTATCCCCATGCTCGTTCTCCGTCGGAAATCATTTGCCAAAGCGCCGCTCAAAATGCTTGGGAAAGCCATGTTGGGGACTTTCCGAAGCAGTTCGTTCTTAGCGGTGTTTATTATGATCTACCAGGGTATGCCCCACCCCTTGTTCACTTCGTTCACATGCTGATCTAGATTGATGACAGGTCTCCTGTGCTTACGGACTCAGACTCTGGAGGGATCTGTGGTTGGCGCCCTGCCAAAGGGGATGCAGGCGCTTCTGAAGAGAAAAGAAAACTTTTGGATGATTGGATTCGCCACTTGCTTCAGCTTGTTCGCAGAGGAAAAGGTAAGTCATTTCGCTGTGGCAAAGTCCAAATATGGCTGATACACTTGGGTCTGCAGAAACGAAGAGCCGAACTGGGTAAGTTGCAGGCTCATGTGCGATGTTATATGTTGCTAATTTCTGTCTCAAGCGATGTACGTTCTCCCGCGCGGCCTCGAATCCGCATGGTCTTCTGCGCGCAAGAAGGCATGGGTGCCTATCGTTCCGTTCGGAGAGACGATTCTGGGGATGGCCGCGATGGCAATGGTAATGAATGCCTACAAGGTGAGTCTCGAATGAAGGGCTGTGCGATCGAATTTGCTGATGATTTATGTCCAGCACGAGCCTCAAGCGATGTCGGGCCTCTTGCGCAGGGTAATCTTCCAAGTTTGTGGACCGGCGTAGATAGATGCGGCCTATATAATCAGAGCACCTGTCGTCTATACTACCTGATAGAGCTGAACCATTTCATCAGCTATTTCATCCAGCGTGCCAAGCACAGCCGAGTCTAGAACTATGACGCCCCGCGCGTGAGTCAGTCACCCGGCGTGGTGTATGTCACTAGTGAAACGCGACGCGGCGGTGTACAGCGAGCGAGTCGAAAGAGGTTTATATCGTCGTGTCGATCCGTTTCCTCCCTTGATCCTTCTCTGCGTTGCCGTCGATCATGCCAATAGATGTCGCCGAAAGAGACGTGACGACACGTCCTCGTCCCTCGTCGCGGAGGATACCCAAAAAGAAACCACCAAGAATGGAGTTACCTCTACGGACGCTTCGAAACCATTCTTCCTCGTCGATATCACGGCATAGCCCACCAATACCACGCTTCCTCGGCTTCGTCCTTCTCCTCATATCGTCGTCGCACCTGCTCCTTCCGGCAAGAGCGTTCTATTTTCAATGGTCGTCGACGTCGTACCAGTGTTATACGCAGACGTTGTCTTGGGTCGGCGGTAGTCCGCCGTTCAAAGCGATCATTGCGTGAGTGTCTGTTGGAGTTGTAATGCATGTTGGGTATACTGACGTCTCTTGTTGCGCAGGCCGATACTGCAGATGCCGTTCGTGTATAATATTCCGGATTCGGCGTATGTGGATGGCAAGGGATCGTACGATGTGAGTCGTCTTATCGCGTTCTGCATTTGAGCAGTGGGCTAATGATACGACTAGATAACGGTCCAATTGACCTCCGGTCTGAGCTATGTGATACTCATGGGGGATGCCATGGGCATCAGTTCGGGCGGAAGCTCAGGCGTACGTTTCCACCTCCATCCCTTCACCGTAAACGCTGACAACTTTCCCGTTGCACAGCGAATCACCGTTCAAGGCTACGCCGAATCCGCATGCCTGGGCACAGCAGGGACGAACCAAACGACACTGGATCTCTCGTTTGAAGTGTTTGCCACAAATATTCAGCAGTGCGAGACGAGTTTCAATATGAGTTGGGATCTAACGCCCGCCGCGAGACCTGCGTGAGTGCTCGGCAGTATACATTGGATCGCTTGCTGACTAGTTGTCGCAGGTATAACATGACCGTCATCTCGCTGGATCAATCGTTCAACCCATTCGATATCGATTTCGGAAATACTTCGAGATACGAATGGCCAGTCAACGTTGCCGCGGGGAAAGGGTTTACCGTCATGATGAACGACGGGAAGGGGTACGGGTACGGTGGGGTCGGGGGTTCGTACTACGTGAATAAGACAGGGGGGAATGGGGATTGTGATTTTGTTGGAGGGACGACCTCGACCAGCAAGGCGCCGACGGGAACTTCCACAACGTCCGCGGAAGCTACTTCGACAGCGGCTACTGGGGGAGATGATGGGCCACCAAAGAGCACGGTGATAGCGGGTGCATCAATTGGCGCCCTCGTAGGAATCGGACTGAGCGCCGCTGTGGGGTTCTTCATCTTCTTTTACCGCCGTCGGAGACGGAACCGAAATCAACGGAGTCGGCTCGATAGCGGCAAGGACGGACAAGACGGATCCAGTGGGATCATCATGGCGGACGGGAGAAGACGTCCGGCGGATGCGATGAGTGTCAACTTGTTCGACGACTCGGAACAGTATCAGGACCCGAATGATGGGCATTACGCGCCCGTCCCGTACGATGTAGGCGCATCGTCGTACTCCGGATCGCCAGTCACTCCCGCTTCAGCTGCCGGCATGGGACTTGCTGGACGATCCGACCATCGGTACACGGCGGCCCGGAACGACTTGAGTCCCACGACGACCAACATGGATCCGTTTGACGCGCGGCACGAGGTCGGGTATGAAGCCGGACTGAATACGGGCGACCGGTCGTGGAGCGCGACGGAAACGCTACAAAGTCGGGCGAGTGGTCATCCGCTCCTTTCTCCCGGCGAAGGACGTCGAATGGACACATTCTCCAGTCCGACATCACCCGGGGCTGGGTGGGACACGCAAGCTCGACCCGGCGCATCACGAACAAAAAGCGATGAAGCACAAGCGGAAGCCGATGCCGTCGCCGCCGCTGCTGCAACGACCGCAAGTAGAACCAACCTAACCTCTTACCCATCCACCACCGAATTGTCCTCCCCTGCCACGGCACCGATATCCAGCACAGGCGGCGGATTCCGCATCACCAACGCGACAGATGCCGATCCCTTGCTCCCGCCACCACCGTCGGCGGGCCAAGTCCCGGCACCGAGTCTTGGACGGAGACCGCGTGGGGAACCGAGGTTTGTGAGGCATGCCGATGCGGGCAGGGCGCGCGAAGAGGTGATAGATTTGCCGCCGCTGTATACGGACCTTGTGCATGAGGAGGACGGACGGCAGGGAGGTGTATAGATGGACATTGTATGCATTGTAGCATTTGAATCTGGAGTTCTTGGGCTTAAGGCTGGGACGAGGTATGCAGCGTCGGGTTCTGATGTTTTCTCTAGTCGTGGATAAGTGGATATCCGAGTCGTTCCCGTACATTGTCTCCCGCCATTTCGACTCATCTGTGACTTTTAAGGCCGCCTGCAACCATGCCTAGACTGGCCTTGAGCTAGTGCTGCATATACCAGTCCTTGATCATTCACAGTGCGCATATGCAACGAAAACAAAGATGCGGATGGAAAAAGTTGAAACGCGGAAAAGACCGTGCATCGGTGCACACGACCCACCGCGAGGCCATCCCGCGAGAGGATGACTTGTGGGCGCGGAGGCCGCGGATGAGGTCTTGCAGCGTGCGTTCCCACATCGTGATTGGTTTGGAATGGTAAAGAGAGGATGGGTGGTGGGATGACGGGTTGAAGTAGTATACGACAACGTTGGACCGCCCATAAGTCATCGAGATCGTCGGAATCACGTGATCGCAACATCTACATCTTCCCATTCCACAAAGTACTCTCACTCTTTGGATTATACATCGACTCTGGCCGCACAACGTGACTGTCATTCCCGACCCGCCATTGTCATAAGGTGACCGGTTCCCACAGTAGTAGCCTAACACAGCAAATCCGATCTCTGTTGGAAAAGAAGTTGCACCACCCCACGAGGTTTTCAGAAGAGAGTTGTTGAAGTAAGCCGGCTGTTACTTCTCGATTCGCCCATGATGATCAGTTGTAATCGTGAGCATTGGCGAGACCCAATGCCATGAGTTGGCATTTGACTCGGATCTGCTTGACAGATCTTTCGACTTCACGCCAAACGGACTGCGCCCTGCTCCATAACGAGCGGATGGCCATGCCAGAGGCGACGTTATCTTCTTCTCGTCCCGATCTGTGAGATGCCCATCGATACCGTGCATAATGCTGTTTGCAAGCGATCCCGCATACAATTCTTTCCATTGCTACACATTATGGCCTTTGTCAAGGCCCACGATTATTTACAGTCTCATACTAAGCTATCCCGGCTTCCCGCGTGACCCGAGCGACAAAGTCCTCTACGGCAGCCTGCAGATCCCGCACCAGATTGTGTCGATCCCAGTCTGCACGTCGCTTCCAGATCAAGCCCAACGCCATAGCACGCAGCTGCTCCAGTTCTTCGAGCGTAAACTCGGATGTCGTCTCGGCAAGCGTCTTCTGCAGTGTCGTCAGATCGGGCACAACGAATGGTGGCGGGGGCGTCTGTGGCTCCGGAGTCGGCACGCGAGGTGCCGGTGCGGGCTCGACGGTGTCCATTCGGTCCACAACGGACCCGATTGACGGCACATCGTTGAAGGTGATCGACGCGGCTTCTTCCAGCTGACCCGCCAGGGGTTCGCCTTCGGGCACGGCCATGGCATGCGTGCCCGGGCCAGACGCGGAAGTACTCGATTCTGCATTCGCGGACTCGGTGAGAGAGGGACCGTCCATATCCACGTCAAAGTCCACGCGGGTTCTCTTGGGATCAGGCTGTTCGCCATCCGTGTGCCCGTCACCCGTCTCTCGGGATCCGGCCCGCGTGCGCTTCTTCTTGTTGAGCTCGGCCAAGGCAAACATGTCGAATTCCGGAGCCTTGCCATGCCGCCTTGCAGACGCTCGGACGGGACTCGAAGGGTTGGAAGGATTTGTTGGCGATTTGGGCTTTGTCTTTTCCTTTTCTGCTTCGCGCCTGGCATACTCTCGGGCGGCCATGCGTTCAATGTCCATTCGAATTTGCTGATCCTGGAAGTGATCCTTGATGTTGAGGCGGCACTCGCTGACCATGGCATTGGATTTGCCGATATCCCCGCGGTACCGCAGCGTGTTTTCGTGGATTCGCTCGACATCCTTTTCGAATGCCCGGGTGGTGAGGTAACCATTCTCCTTGTCGACGAGCTTGTTCTGCATGAGCTCAAAGTCGACGTAGTGGGGTTTCCAGATGGCATCGCGCTGACGCTTTCTCTCGGCGTTTTCGACAGCGATAGCATTGTCTTTTTCGGTGGTTGCATTGCCGTCCGAGGGAAGCTGCAGCATCGCCTGTGCCTGTATTTGTTGTCCATCGGCAGTGGTTTGGGCAACCAGCTCTGTAGCATTTTCTTCCGTCACAGCAGGCATCGGTTCATGGTCGATGACGATCTCGACGTGGCCGTTGACGCCGGTCTGTGAGCTGGAAGCCCCGTTGCTGGTGGGAAGGCTCGCGCCCTGTGTTGCGTCTTCTAGACTCTTTTCAGGCACAATGTCTGCGAGCGCGTCCATCCTGCGTTGGTAATCGTCGGCGAGTACCTGATGTCCGAGTCAGTCTCTGCAGTTGAACAGAAAGGGACGACTCACGGCCGCGGGAAAGCTGAATTTGCGGTACTTTTTCACCAGGTCGGTCAAGATGCCTTGCAGTCGCAACACCAGAATGTCCCGAACAGCCTCGTCTCGAGCTTTTTGCGCGGCTACCACGGCGGCAGACGGCGCTTTTGGCGGCAACGGCGCGGCTTTCGGGAGAACCTCGAGGACACGTCGTTTTCGAGGCATCGCGTCGGGAAAGAGCGCCGGTGGTCGCTGAATATGTTCCATCAGGTTTGAAAAGAAGGCGCCGCGTTGTTCCTGCAAGACCTGTTAGATGGGATACGACGAAGTCTGAGCGGACTTACCAAAGTCGACGGCTCGATTTCCACAAAGTGGTCGCCCGAGTAGCCAAACCAGCTCTTGATCCGCTCATCTTGCTCGGCGAGCTCCTCGACGGATCCGTCATGTAGAGCCAACAGGAGCACGGGTTCCGACGGCGTCAAGCCATCGATCAAAGCTGCAAACGTCGCCTTGGCGCTATCGGGCAGCACTCGGCTCCACTCTAGGATGGATGGGATGTACAGGACCGAGGGCTGATGTCGTTTTGCCTCGACAAACATTCTCGTCAGGGTGTTTTCGACAGACTGCAAAGGTCAGCGCGGGCCGTATCGTAGTGTTGGGACTTACGCCATCCGAATTGCCAAGCAGGTTGCCGATATCGAGCGACTGGACGTGATAGCCTTCAAGGTGATGCAGGAGCGCCGAGCCGAGCAGTCGCTGGCCCATGTGGCGCTGGCCGTGTATGAGTAGACGCGGTCGGTAGACGCGTAATGTTTCAAAAGCTGCGAGGTGTCAGCAGGATACTTCTCCTCGGCGAGTCAACTCACACCTCTCCAACAACTCGCGCGCAAACGATCCGTCATTATCGTCCTGTTCAAACTCGGCTTCTTCAAGGACCGACAACCGGTGTTTCGGCGGGAGCAGGTCCCCGAGTACCTTTTTAGCCTTTTGCAGCGTCGTGTCCAGCAGCGGGACGAGGTGGGTAGGAAGTGGTGCAGCAGCGGATGCCGCCGATCTCGCCGAAGAGGGCACAACCTTGCGCACAGACGCCATGAAATCTCGCGCCTGGACCTGGATACTCGTCGGATCGAGCTGGAGCCGGTCATTCGTCTTGTACACCTGCGGATACCTCCGTTGGATGGCGTTCAACGCGGCTTCCGTACAGAGCGCGCGAAGATCCGCCCCGCCGTACCCCTTGGTCAAGCTCGCCAACTCGTTCAAAAACGAATCCTCGAGCGGCGGATCCCACTTGCGCGTGTTGATGCTGATGATTTTTTTCCTCGCTTCCTTGTTGGGCAAGGGAAAGTAGAACTCTCGATCGAATCGACCGGGACGACGGAGCGCGGGGTCCACGTTGTCCGGTCTGTTGGTCGCGCCGATCACGACGACCTGGCCCCGGCCGTCCATGCCGTCCATGAGCGCGAGCAACGTGGCGACGAGCGACGAGTGGATCTGATCCTGCTTGGCGCTTCGAACGGGCGCGAGACCGTCAATCTCGTCGAAAAAGATAATGCTCGGCTGTGCGTTGCGCGCCTCCTCGAACAGCAGCCGCAGCTGACGTTCGGCTTCACCGACCCATTTGCTGAGACAGTCGGCGCCTTTACGCATGAAAAAGGCGATCTTGGTGTTTTCCGAGCTGCAGCTGGCCGCGAGTGCACGCGCGAGCAACGTTTTACCCGTGCCTGGTGGACCGTGGAAAAGCACACCTCGCGGCGGGATGATGCCGAACTGCTGAAACAGTTCCGGATAGAGCAGCGGCAGTGCGACCATCTCCTTGAGCTGATTAATCTGGTCGTCCAGTCCGCCCACTTGATCAAACGTGACGTTGAGATCCACTCCGAGCGGGTCGGCATCCGCACGCGCCGCCTCGGGATCGTACCGTCCCACGGCACCCGCCGCCACCGTCGCCGCGCTCGTCTCGCCATTCTTGTTCCCGCTCCCGCCTTGCTCGAGCGCCATGTTGGCCAGATCCGCCTTGGCCTGGTTCCGCAAGTCCTTGACGAACCCGGGCGCGTCGTCGTCCGAGTCGGAATCCGGGAGCTGGTTGGCTGCGTCGCCGAGTCCGAGGGCGCCCGTGCCGAGGGACAGGTCGGCGAGGAAACCGTTGTTGGGCAGCGCGGGTCCGGCCTTGCGTCGGGGTGCGGACGGGAAGCCGCCATTCGTGTTGCTCGGCCCGGCCATGCTCGCCCGTCGGATATCAAACACGGCATCCGGCGGCGGCACGTAGTAGTTGACCTCTTTCCGCTTGCGCAGGGTGCGATTCGGCTGACTCCCCTCGACCTCGACGTCCGACTCGCGGTCCCTCCGCCGTCCCTTTGTCCTCTGCTGGTCGTCCGAGGTATCCGCCAAGTCCATCAACTCGGCCTGCAAGTCGTTCATCCCGGACGAGTTTTCAGATTCCCCGTCCTCGATCACGAAATCGTCGTCCTTGGGTTTCCGGGCATTGCGCGCGGCAGCGCGTGTCGCTCGATCCCGCGCATTCTCGTTCCTCGCTGCGGCCGGATCCCGTGTACGTGTCCGCGGCTCGGGCTCGGTGCGTGCCGTACGTGTGCGGAGACGCCGACGTCCGCCTTCCAGGTCCTCTTCATGATCGTGCTCGGCGTGGCCGTTGACCGACGTCCGGTTGCGTAGCTTCCGTCTCGGCGCTTGACTCGCGTCGCTTTCCTCCTCGCCGTCGTGCACGACCAACTCGGGCTCCTCGGGCTTGATCGTGTTTTCAAAGTCGTCCTCTTCCGAGGGCGTTTCCTGGATGACCGTCTTGCGTGTCGCTCGGCCGGATCGGGTCGTGTATGGGACTTGAGGTGCGGTCGCTACGGTGGATGAGTACTCGCCCGCGACGCCACGACACCGACTCACCGAAATCCTCGACCTCCTCCGGCTGCTCCTTTTCTCGCCCCGGCATCTCGTAATCCTCGCCCAAATGACTCCTCGTCGACCGCCTCGACGTCCCCACGGCCATACTCGGCCTCCCATTCCGCGCACTCGTCCCGCTCTCCCCGCTCGCGATCGACACCCTCCTCCTCCGCGTATCTACCACCTCGGCCGACGCCGGTCCCGCCTGACGCGTAAAGTACTTGCTGGACGTGGTACTCGACGGCGCGTGCGCGACGGGGGAGACGGCTTCCTCCGGCGCGACTTCTCGATAGTTCGGCCTCCCCGCGCCTCGCGCGCGCGTCGGACGTCCCGACATGGACGGCGGGGGACTCGATTCCTCGCCGACGTCGGACGAGGCCGGGGCGAGGACGGCTGTCGTTGTGGGCCGGCCGAGACGGAGCTTGATCTTGTTGATGATGGGCCCGTCGTTGGGTGTTTCCGGTGCGGCTTGGTCATGCGGGGACATGGGTGGCGGAGTGAGGGCGGCGGCGTAGTGCCGTGTGGATGGGCGGCGTGACATTGTTGGTTGTGTAAGGAGAGAAGGAGACGAGAAAGTAGGACGACGGGTGATTGTAAAGGTCAGCCCTTGTCCAGGCGCGTCGACGCGAATCTCCGCCAAACCGAGATTAGGTAAGCAGCGGATGCTAAATCTGAGAACAGCAGGCACACGCCAGAGAGCTCGCCAGAGCTCTCGCCTCTCCTTCGGTGTGCGTTCCGTTGTTTTTCGCGAAATGACTCGTCCTAGCCGACCCCGCCGGCCCTCTGCCTTTGTTGGGCCGCTTGGGCGATGACGGGGGCTCGCTTTGACCGTAAAATACTGCCAAAGAGCTGTGCGCCGACGCACACGGGTCCGTTCAAACGGTTTTCCTTGAGCCACTATCATTATGTATGGGCTGGAGCTCTCGAAAATGAGGTTACGACCGATTCAGAGCATTGCTGATTGCAAAAAAACATCCGCTACGTCTATCTGGCCTTTGTGCCTTATAGCAATTTATGTCAGGCTTCAAAGCCTCAACCTTTTGGTGCTTTTTTCTTCTTTTTTCACTTCGAGACGACGCGAGGCGCTTTTTTTCAAGTCAAGGCATGTTCAGGAGAGTCGGGAGAAGTCAGGACGAGTTGAAGCGAGTCAAACCGAGTCGAAACGGGCAAGAAACACGTCGATTTGAGTGAAGGACATGGCTATCTGTGCTTGCTATACCGTCTGAGACATCCAACGCTTCGTTTCAGCTCGATAGGGGCGTATGTGGGCTGAAACGCATCGATGGAAGCTGATTTGCAAGGGGGATTCGCAGGACGATCATCGCGGGATCGCCTCGAGGTGGGCTGTATGCAACGAGGCACGGCCTTTTCCGCGTTTCAACTTTTTCATCCGCATCTTTGTTTTCGTTGCAGATATGTTACCCTGCCCACGATCAGGGACAGATGCAGTGTAGCAATGGTTCCAGTTGGCGTTGGGAGTGACACAAGGGTCGGGTTCGCGAAAGAACCGCGCGGAAACAATTCGGATATCCGCTGATCCACGACAAGAGGAAACGTCGGAAACGTCAGAACCCGACGCTGCATACCTCGTCCCCGGCTTGAGCCCATGAATTTCAGATTCAAATGCTACAAGGCATACAGTGTCCAGCACCGCCCGTCTCGAGGAATAGGTCGTCACTCTGCTTCCACTCCTGGTTTCCGGTGTCATCAAATACATCACATCGCTTCCATCGCCAAACTACACATTCAACCGATCAATATCATCATTCAACGGCCGCTCCCCCCGTTTCCCGCTGTACCCGAGCGCGGGCTCGCCGGCCTCTGTCCGGGCGAGGACGAACGGATCGACGACCGTGTTCATTTTCGCGCGGAATTCGTGCCTGTACGGGGAGCAAGATCAGCGGTTGAAGGTGGAACGGGTGGAAGGACGGACCGGTAGAACGCGGCGAGGTTTTTGATTCGCTCTTCGATGCCTGCTATCTCGCCGGCGAGACTCATGATGGTTTCCTGGTTGTTGGACACGGCGGTCGCGATGGCTGTCGCGGAAGAAAGGGGTTAGACCGCGGTACCTGCATGTTCATTTGTACGCACCTTGTGGTGTCGGCATATGCTGAATCCTTTGAAGGGACATCAACCCTCGTTCGATTTGCTTTGCGGGAGCCAGATCAGCCAAGGTTCCAGGAGGATAGAGATGCAACTCACGTCGAGCGTCTTGCGGTACCGAATCATCTGATCCTTCATCTCCTCTGTCAACTGCTGGAAGAACCTACACAATTCGTCAACCCAAATCCAACGGGAACACTCAAACACGTACTGGAGATAGAAATTCCTATGCGCCACCACCGCACTCCCGCCCGTCGCTACATTCGCCTTGGCCGTCTGCACGCACTCGACACACGTCTCGAACGCCTTGCTTGCTCTTTCTGCGGATTCCGCGAGCCGATGGACGCGCGCGCGGAGAGAGGTGATGGCGTGTAGGTAGATTTGCATGCTCTACGAGGAGGTTAGTTGGCGGTTTGCAGGAAAGGAGGGGACGTACGGATTCGATCAGGCGGATTTCTTGCCGGTCTTCGAGGAGTTTGGAGCCGAGGTTTTGGGTGTCGATGCTCTCGCGGAGCTTTCGTTCCCGCGCGAACGCTTGTCTACGTGACGGCGAATCAGTACAACGCCGGGATCAAAACTGAGAGGGACTGACTCGACATTCAAGATCCAACTCGCCAACTGCGGATGCTTCTTCTCGATATCCTCAAACAACATGTCCCCCGGAACATCCACCATCAGCGCCGGATCAAGCTGTAGCGTCGGCTCGAGTCCTGATTGCCAGGGCGCGAGTTGCTGCTGTTGAGTCTGTTGCGAGAATTGGGATTGTCCGAGCTGCTGCGGTTGTTGCTGAGATTGGCCAAAAAGTCCAGAGGTAGTCGTGTTTTGGGTAGTGCTTGCGCCGAAGAGGGATGGCTTGGCGGCATTGTTGGTGTTGCCAAACAGGGATGATCCCGCACCGAAACCGGTGTTGGTTGTCGTGTTGGTATTGTTGTTTCCTGGAATGAGAGTCAGAGGGGAATGTACAAAGGAAGAAGGAGAACGTACCGAACAGACTGGTTCCACTCTGAGCGGGTTGCTGCTGCTGCTGTTGTCCGACATTCGATCCAAACCCTGGAGCACTCTGCGTCGTCGATCCAAACAGAGATCCCGTCTGTGCTTGTCCCGTGGTCGAGGCACCGAACAGCCCACCACCCGTCGTGCTCGTCGGATTCTGCTGCTGCTGCTGCCCCTGCTGCTGCTGAGCAGGCTGTCCGAACAGACTCGTATTCTGCGCCGGTTGTCCAAAGAGCGACGTCGTCTGCTGCTGGGCAGGTTGTCCGAACGTCGTGCTCGGCTGAGCTGCGGGTTGCACGCCAAACCCTGAGAACTGCGGTAAGGAAGATGAGCGTCAGAATATTGAGGCATCCCTTCCCTACGTACGCCTGTGAATGCCATGATTGATGCAGAAGATGACGAGATGTTGGGTTGAAGGGATGTCGAAGAGTGACAAGTATGATCAAGAGCAACCAGAGAGAGGTGCTTCCTAATCAATTTCCGACTCTGGCCAAAGTTACATTATTCTGAATCAAACCATCGACGCGTTATAACATCTCCTCTTCGTACCCTCCTCTCCTCGATATCCATCAAACTCTCCTTGGATCTTGTCAGCAGATGGCCTGCCATGGCGCACGAGATCATCGAGATCGACTCGGATTCAGATGGAGGTGTCGTCGTGACGGGCAAGGGAAAGTCAACGGCGGTCGTTGTCGGCGACGGGAGTGATATCGCGTGGGACACGTTGGATGATGGATGGGTTGACAGAATCATGAGGGAGGGGAGGGAAAGGTGAGTGGCAAAGGTGCACGTCGTCATGTTTCTGATGATGTCGTTAGTGCCCAAAACGGCAACAGCGCCATCGTCGACCTCTGCCTCTCCCCTCGCCTTCCCCTCGTCGCGCCGCTTCCGCCAACAACGAAACAGAACGCTCGCACCCAATCAAGCCAAATATCAGCATTCACCAGTCCCGCCAAAGCACGCCCATCCACAGCCATCGTCGTCCTGGACATTGCCGATTCCCCCGACGCACCACGTACGACGTTTGTTCCACAAGCGACCTCCGTACAGCCCAACGGTCTCCTCGCGACGGGCGTGCGCAGTATCTTGGGCGGAGGTGTCATTGATTCCGACTCGGACTCGGGCGATGAGCCGCTTTCGTTGGCTTTCTTGAAGGCGCCAAAGGTGGACAAGGGGAAACGGAGGGCGGATTTGAGTGAAGGCGTGAATGGTGAGTTGTGGCGGTTGGACGGGCTGATGGTCTGCTGATATTGTGGCAGATCGAACGCTCAAGCGATCGCGTACGACAAACGACGAGTTGTTGTCCCCGCAACTCCCTCCACGCGCAGCACTGACAGCCAGCCGATCCCTCTCCATACTTTCGGAAAACACCAGCATCCGTCCAACAGCAGGAGGCATGACCGCCGCGGAGAAAAAGGCGGTGAAGGCTATCGAGACGGAACGAGCCAAGGCCGAAAAGGCGAGGGAGAAGCAGCGGGTGATCGAGGAGCGCACACAGAAGAAAAGAGATCAAGAGGTCAACAAGGTGTGTACTTGGCTTCCTGCCGTGATGGGGACTGACGCGGGATGCAGTTACGAAACTCGAAATCAGATACAGTCAAGGAAGTCACGATCCACATCAGCGCCGAACTCGCCGTCGCTCCGTCCCCGATCGCGACCTCCATCCCGCTCCTACGCGAACGACTGGCGGAAAAAGAATCCTCGTTGACGCTTGTTCCGGTTCCAACAGACGACAGGCCAGCACCGTACGACCTCGTCGATGGCGAGACGACGCATGTTCCGGGACTGATCACTGTCAAGCGATGGGTCAACGCCGAATTCAACGCGGCGACACGCCGCTTTGTCGCCCTTCCCGAGGGCCAAGAGTACTGGCAAGATCAGCTGCCATACGTGCTCGTCGTCACGGCGAAAGAAATCGTTGCGAAAATCGTCGCGGGTCGGACGGATAAGTCACGCGGCTTGATCGCGTGGCTGACATCGGTCAAGCGGAAGCTCGGGTTGACGCGTTCCGCTACCGTTCCCGCCGCGAACACGAGTATCGGTGCGGCCCCGACGACGACGCCCGGTGGTGCACAGACAAACAGGTGCGAGATCATGTTGTTGATTCACGGGATGAAGGCGTGGCACTCCAAGGCGGCGAGCGTGAAGCGCAAAGAGTTCTCCGAACGTGCGAGGAATCATATGGCGGGTTATGGAGTGGATGCGGATGCGGAGGGGGAGAGCTCGAGTGGCGGCGCGCCGGACAAGGAGGAGGTGGATAAAGAGTTGGTCAGGTTGCAGCTCGTGCATCGGTGTTTCCAGGTTTGTGGTGAGTCGTGCGGGATTGACGCGCTGGCGTTGGCTGATTCGGTTGTGGCTAGTCGAGAATAAGAATGACACGATGGAGTGGCTGTACAACATCGCCGGAGATATAGCAATACGACCGGTAAGTCGATCCGCGGTGTAGCTTTCGACGTACTCATTCGCTCCCTCGCAGTATCGGCAAGTCGGGAATTGCGAAACGGCCTCGCTGCCTCTGCTGACCCTCTCCCACAGGCACATCCAAAACTCGCATCTTCCCTTTTCGACGCGCGACATGCCGAAAAAAGGCGATGGCCCGCTCAACACGTTCCGGCTCATGCTCGAGGAAGTCACGGGCGTCACCGAATCCGGCGCAGAGGGCATCGTTGCGCAGTTCAAGTCGTTCAGGAGCCTGATGGAAGGCTTTGAGCGGCTCGAGAGGCGCAAGGCGCGCGGCGAAATTCTACAAAAGGACGTCGAGGGGATGCTGGCGGGTTGTACGGTACGTCTTGAGCTGACCTGTGATGGAGACACCCTGATGGATTTGTTCGGACAGGTCAAGGCGCTGACGACAGGTGTGGCCAATCCGCGACCGATTGGAACGGTATGTCGGTGACAGTGATGATGCTGCGGACGCTAAGGATCTGGCTTTTCGCAGGCGGTGTCAAAGCACGTGTACAAGGCGTTCCGAGGCAAGGACCCGGACTCGATCGATAATTGATCGTCAAGGACTCGCCACTGGACGCTCGACTCGGTGGAATGCTCATTGTATGTAGTTGGTTGTATGGGATATGTGCTGAACGGGGTTCGATCCGCAAAGGAATCCTATTCGTGATCAGGCTTACAGGTGTTGTGTATGTCAGCGACGCGACATTCCCGCTCACCTGATCGGCGTAAATCATTGCACCAGTCGCACGGATGGGCGATCGTTGGATTCGATTGCAGCAGTACCTGCACTCGCTCCAATACGAAACCTGGGGCAAGTACAAGGGAAGTAGTGATGCGGTGTAGAAGGCGAGAACTGACCGCGGCACGACAAGCCATCAATCGGGTCTTGAAGATGCTCGGAAGGTTGAAGGGGCAGTCTTCCGAGATGCTTGGACGAGACGTGGAGGAGACAGTCGTTTCTTCCAAGTTCCACCAGAATGGTGGGCAGCTATATTTCCATGCAAGCAGCGTATGTGATGAAGTACGAACAAGAAGCGAAAATTCGAGTGAATCAGCAAAAGGGCTGAAACTTGCGACTGAGAAATAACACGATGTGAAGCGGATATGGAGGACCCAGGTGAGTGGCGGCTTTATAGGGATTCACGCGCCAGTCCGAACGAGCAGAGCTAACCCATTGACAAGTCGCTCGCCGGAGAGACCTCCCCACGACCGCCTCGTACTCAAACGACTTGAAGATACCAAGATAAGGCGATTTCTCTATTCCTGGAATCCGGACGATCTTCCCCTAGGGTAAAGTCGGACAAGGGCGCAACTCCCTGCGGCGGATTTCCCTCCATGTGAAAATTTCGCCATCACTCGACCATCAGAGAAGCATCTCCTGTTGGGCATTGTTGTGACTCCTATCGTACCCGGAAGCAAGTCCAGCTGGCCCAGCCGTGAGCCAGCAAGCCGGGGATTCTCATCAAAGATAGATATGGATTGAGGATGGTGGCGAATGGTGATTCCCTCTGGCATACCCATCTCTTGCTACTCTTCTTGCCCTATCCAGCCCCTACGGCCCGCATATATCCTCGTTCTTGGTATATCTACGCCACCGTTCACCAGCACATCCGACACTCTTTATATTTCTCCTATCGCCACCTCGCAATCAAAAGCATTCTCAGCATGGTTCGCTTCACTCGTCTCTTGACGACCGTCGCCCTCGCTCTCGGTTGTGCCATGTCGGTCGGCGCTCAACCCAAGACTCCCTCTTCGACCGACGATGTCACCATCTACGACAAGAGGACGTACTTGGAAAAGCGAGCGCTGGTTGCAGGTCAACTTTGTTCTACGATCCCTGTCACTGTTCCTGGCAACATCCTCACGGGAACTATCGTACGTGCCTTTCTTGCACTCTGCATCGACTTGGAGCTAACTGTCCTTCTTTTGCCAGACCTTGATCAACAGTCTCTGTCTTTGTGTCCAAGGAGGGTGAGCCATCAATACCGTTTCCTGGAACCCCTCTGTCATCGAGTACATTCCTGACCTCGACTTCCTCCAGGGTCCTCACTCCACAGTCGATCGTTGCCTTGAACACCAACATCCCTCTCTCCGTCAATTTGGCCCTTGCAATTCCCATCTACATCACTAACACCGGAGTCATCAACGCAGCCATCACTGCCGCGCAGACTAGGGCAAGCTTTTCGTCGTCGCATACTCTGCGCGTTCACTAAATTCGTTCTGTTCTGTTGATAGCTCAATGCCATCACGCCGACTTGCAACTATCCAACGAACGCCGTCCCAGCCTGTCAAACGTACCCTGGAGCGATTCCCTTGGCCGGCACTACTACATGCTTCTTCAGTATGTCTGCTTTCGCCACCTGGAACGTTGCGCTCCACTAATCTCTGCCCCGCCTTTCCACAGCTTGTTCCGCTACGACCAAGAACTGCGGCCAGTTTTGCATTCCCCTCACGCAGAACTGCGTCTCCGGTATTCCCGCCCGACGAGCGCTCGCGCCTCAATCCGACCTCTGCCCCATGGGATTGACCGCTTGCTACCTCGGCAACCTTGCGTCTCTCGCCAAGGGGAAATCAGTCAGCTGGGAATGCGTCGACGTCACGAAGGACATCGAGTCGTGCGGCGGTTGCCAGTTCCCCCAAGTCGCAGAGGAGCAAGGCGAAGACTGCACCGAGATGGAAGGTGTTAACGAAGTCACGGTGAGCACAGCAGCTTGTTTGACGCATCTCGTACTGTTTACTGATCTCAGTTCTCCATGCCAGTGCAACGACGGCGAATGTCAAGCCATCTCCTGCATCCGAGGCTTCAAGTTGAACGGTACCGAATGCGTTCACGACGCCGGCTACAACTCCTTCTGGGTCCAACACGCCTAGACGGCGACACAAACTCTCGACTTTCGACTGTCGTCTTCAACTTCTTGTTATATCATCGCTTGCGCCACACCTAGAGTGGCCTTTGGGTTATTGGACTATGTTTCTTTTATATTTTGTCGACAAAAGCGTCGAACAGTCAATTTTGTATCTTGAATAATTGACGTCGATGATTGCTTCTTATATTCAATGCCAACTTTTTTATCGTGATATCTGGCGGATTGTTACTTGACCTTGTGGGTGGCGTGTGATTGCCAGCATCAAAACGGCGTGTTCAGCTCGCGGCATGCTGAAGGGCACGAGTGACTCCAAGTGATGAACTGCTTAGAAAAGCCATCTTGATGTGTCTTGACGATCCAAATCAGGGAGACTCGCTACACATGTCGTACCCAAGGTGCAATTTCCATGGCTCCGTGCCGGTGCAGGCGCCTCTGGTATGATTCTCGCCACCACATTGGACTTGGTCGCCATCCATCTGCCGGTCCTGCATGCTCCGAGACGACAAAGACAAGGAGTGTGTTTTGCGATAAATAGACCCTCTAGTGACCCGTGGAGCATCCGATAGGACAGCGTCCGTTGCTCGGTTCCATAGGGAGTTGGGACACCGATCTTGTGATATGTGTTTCACGACGACGATCGTGGACGGTCCCGCTTCACTTCCTGATTTTATGATATTCGTACAAAAACTTTTCTGATCATGAGCTCCTGTCCTCTTGTGCCCCATCGGCTCATCCCAGCTATACCACGTCGCGACATATGTCAGGCCGAGCCGAACCATGAGTCGCGCAGCATGCCATCATCGCATTCTCGAATTGCGGATCCAAACCTGGTCGGCAAATCCGTCAGATCGCATTCACGGCGGTTCCTCGGTCGAGATAGGTAGAACTCATCACTCATCAGCTGCGAGAGCAGATTGTTCCCTCGCCTTTGCATCCTTCATACACTTATCTATCGCCAGCGACACACCAGCCTTTGTAACGCCCATTCATACCCTCCATCCACGGCTCCTTTCAAATCCGACGAACGGCGGTTCGGCTGAAACAGTCAGAAGAAGCAGCCCAATCTCGACACCTCAACTTGCTATACATACGACGGCTGGATCTGGTCAGAGTCTTACAACAGTCGATAGCGACGACACCGGAGCGACCCCGGCCCACTCCAACAGACACATCATCGCAGACGACATTTTCATTCGTCAGACGACCGGCCATGGACCTGTCGTCCCTTTATACTACGTTGGCCAGTCCTCCGGGACAGCTCCAACAAGCGGAAATAGACATGATGGAGAAGTTCAAGGGTACGTTGGTCTGCCGGCATCGTCGAGCCATGGCTGATTCGTGTCTCATAGCCGCCGCCTTGAGCATTACGAACCTCTACAAGAGTTCGGTGCATACTTCAAAGGTATGGGTGGATAATCATGAGTCCGGTGATCCATAGCTGATCTTCTTCCTCCAGCATGCCTACTCTGCAGGATATGGCGCGTGCTTGTGAGTCCACCGGAATCGCTCATCACGAAACACGCTGATCCGGTTGCCTTTCTCTAGAAACGACATTCAACAGATATTACAGGCTTGTCTCTCGGGACCATCGGCCTCTCCCGCGCATCGGTCGGCGTCCGATGCGCAACATCAGCTTCGTCAAGTCGCCCGAGAACAGGACGAATCAACGGCAGGACGGACACTTGCACGGCTGATGGATTGGATTGAAGCTCGCCAGGAAGCGATGAAGCTCGAGGAGGAGGATGAACAAGAAGAGGAACAGCGCGAAGCCGATGCCGCGCAGGAGAGGGAGAACAGTAAACAGCGGCAATTGAAGAAGGCCGCGACGTCTGGCGCCAATACCCCTTTGGCGTCCACCAGCGTGTCGGGAACCGATATGCAGCACGTCGACAGCAACAGGGCGTCGGACAACGCCTTTACGGCCCCTCCACCAACCGGCATCCGACAGCGCGACGCGTTGGTAAGGGCCGTCGAGTTGGCGCGATCTCGTTCGAGATCCGCCAGCGCCCAGAATATCCCGACTTCCGCGACCGCGCCGGCAGTCTTATCAGCTCACAACGAAGAGACTGGCATCACGCCGGCGCAGAGTGAACCCGTGATGCGGGTCGCGTCCTCGCCTGTCCCCGTCTCATCGCCGGTGGTCTCGTCTTCTCCAATGACGACATTCACTACGAGACCGCTCAAGCCATACCCATTGCACCACCAGAAATCGACCGGTCGCATGACCAACATGAAGGTTCCATCACCAAACAACCAGTTCAAGCCTTCGCTGCCGGAATCGATACCATTCTTCCCCTTGTTCCAGACATCGGCATCCATGGACGCGTTTGACGAGGTCGACCATGACGCTTCCGTTCCTACGACCGGCAGCCTCGAGTCCAGTATCGGCGGCAAACGATCCCACGAGTCCGTTTTTGGCGGTACGACCGGAGTCAACAGCTTTACCGCTCGACATAGTTCCGGCAGGAGGCGCGGAGGGAACGGTGGCGAAAGGGATAATGCGCGTCATCACGGCGGCAAAGGGATCTTTGGTGGGATGGATGGCGTCGATCCGAGCTCGGAGGACGATCGGCAGCGGAAACGGCAGACGAGGCGGTGATGCGCTTGAGAAGAAGCGACTTTGCGAATTGCGCGAGCGAGGGATGGATAGCATCATGGGTCGCTTTTGAAGCGAACATAACCATTAATACCAACAACAACAACAGTCGAGACGTTGTATAAGTATCAGAAGCACTGTATCACCGGTATTCCATTCAGTCCATCGTTTATCGTTGGAAAGGTCTTTTAGTATAATATCGCAACTACCGTTGTGTTGCAGGAACTCGGAAAGATCATGCTTAGCAGGAGTTTGGCAAAGCCCGATGAGGGAGATCATTATTCTGGCATTCCCATTATGCATCGGTCGAGGGAACCAGAGAATCTAGGGGTATGCTGCGCTGCTGCTCCGCTCAAAGAGCTGCTCAAAGGTGCGCGAAGAGAACGAATTGAAGTGGTGGCGGAACCAAAATTGAGATATTGGCACAAGGTGATCGAACTCTCGAGGAGGTTGAATTGAGACGCGAGCAGCTGTAAAGGCGAACACTGCAGGTGGAATCCACGTCCACAAACACGCCTCTCGACTCTACTATCACCAGTCAACATCGCTTCCCCGACGAAGCGAGAGGAGGAACCCGCGGCAACGACAACACCTTTTAGCAGAACCCTTTGTCAACGTTGCGCATTCGGCGTGACGGATCTCCACGATCAGGATTGCCGGATTTGAATCATCGGTGACCCCGAATCACAGTCCATACGGGATCAGCCGACGGTTATTCGAGCTGGACATCATGTCGACGCAACAGCCAGTGCAAGAGTAAGCTTGAATAGGAGGGGAAGACGCGTGGCACGACTGCTAAAGGTTTCGTCTTTGGAACAGTTGGGTGCCGAAAGGCGATACGCCTCCGTTGATGACGGATCCTCCGACACCAGAGCAGCTGAAACTGACGGATGGTGCGTACAAGTTGCGGAGTGCGTCGAGGTCTTCTCATCTGACACCTTGCGCCGTCCTATCCGTCACCCTGCAGATCTGATGAAGTACCTACGGAAAATGAACCAGTTCGAGACGGAAAAGGAAGCACGTCTGAGGTATGTACAGAGTCTCTCTGCTTTACATTCATACTCATCGCGCCATCTCGATAGGGAAAAGGTTCTAGGGCAAATTGCCATGTTGGTCAAGCAATTCGTCAAGGAGACGTACAAGAGGCTGTACGTATCGCTCAATGTTTCGGAGCGCAGAAGATCTCATCTCAATATCCTCTCAGTGGCTGCTCAGATGAACAGGCGGAACAGGCAGGAGGCAAAATCTTTACTTTTGGTTCTTACAGGTTCGTTGAGATTCTGTTGCGCATCGCATCCTCAAGCAACGACCTAATGTCGTCCCCTTTGTATCTTCGCAGGCTAGGCGTACATGGTCCTGCATCCGATATCGATACTCTGGTCGTATGTCCCAGACGAGTCACGAACGCAGACTTTTTCGACATTTTCGCGACGATGCTTCGAGAATGGAAGGAATGCACCGAGTTGACTGTAAGTATCCAGCTTGTCGTTGCGTCCGCCGTAATGTTGAACACGTCCGCTGCAGCCCGTTACCGAGGCATACGTGCCAATCATCAAAGCAGTCATTAGCGGAATTGACATCGATTTCGCATTCGCCAAGATCGCAAGGGACAGGGCACGTCTCACACTTTTCTCCAGGATCCCTATGTTAACCCCCTCTCGAATAGGTTGACGGCGATCTCGACCTCACGGACGACTCTGTGCTGCGCGGTATCGACGAGAAGACCGCGCGTTGTCTGAACGGTAGCAGAGTGACGGATTCAATTCTGTCGTTGGTGCCGAACGTCGAGCGGTTTAGGGAAACTTTGCGAGCTGTAAAGCTGTGGGCCAAGAGTGCGTTCGTTCACGGTATTCGTCGAATTTAAACTCTGCTGACCGAATCATACGTCAGGGCGCGCAATTTACTCGAATATTCTGGGATTCTTGGGTGGTGTGCAGTGGGCCATGTTGGTCGCTCGAGCATGCCAATTCTATCCTACAGCAACACCCTCTGTACTATTCGGAAAGATCTTTATCTTGTTCGGAGGATGGTGAGTAAACTCTGCACCGGGAAGAGCTTCGGCTTATCCCTCGAATATAGGCATTGGCCCCGCCCGGTCACCCTTCGAAACATGACACAACGGTCACCGATTGCGCAGACCCTCAACCTGAAGGAATGGAATCCGACGCTATACCCGGTCGACAGGACTCATATCATGCCCATCATCACACCCGCTTATCCTGTCATGTGTTCTACGCACAACGTTTCGGACTCGACGCTCGCAGTCATGATGCAAGAGTTCGTGCGCGGCAAGAACATCCACCAGAGGATCATGGAGGGAAAGGCGACGTGGGACGAACTGTTCGAGGAATCGGATTTCTTCACAAAGTACAAGTGGTATCTCGAGGTGACCACTTCGACGGGATCCGAAGAGACTATGCATCTATGGTTCGTCTCGTTCGATCGCTCAAGTTCACACGCGCTTAACGCATTCTGCTTCTAGGGCCGGCACGGTAGAGTCCAAGCTTCGGATGCTAGTCAGGGACTTGAAGGACAACACGCCGCTGATCAAGATCGCGCACCCGTATATCGAGGGCAAATCAAAGGTAACCGTATGTCTGGGTGACGATGAGATACGGTCAGCTGCTGCCGGTATCCCACCAGCTGTGGTGCGGAGCGAGGATGAACCCGGAACAAGCAAAGTATGGACAACGACATTCTACATCGGCCTCGACTTGAACAAAAACGATAAGAGTGAGTGCACTGGAAACCATGAAGACTTAGTGCTTATAATCGGTAGGCAACGGCGAGAGACAACAAATGGATATTTCGTATCCAACATCCACGTTTATCAGAACGGTAAAGACATGGGATCACTATGACGAGCCCTCGATGGGAATCACGGTGAAACCTATCAAGCAGTAAGATTTACCTCATGATGTTTCCAGAGCTGTACGCTGACACACTACTTCTGCAAACTCAGGAGCGCGTTGCCGGCGGAGTTTCGGGGCAAAGGCGACGCCAAGAGCCGAAAAAGACGTGCCAATGACAAGGTTCGTGATCGCACTGGGGCTAAATCCCGCTGGTTTGCGCGACAGGAGCAGACTCCCGCACCGAGCTCGAGTGGCAACCGGTGCATACCTCTGCGATGCTAATATGTTTGGCTTTTCAGAACGGAGTCCACGGATCTTCAAGTGGAAAGCAAACCCCTGTAGAGGCGCCGCAGCGGAGTTTTAAGCGGATCAAGTGCGTCAAACCGATCGACGGAGACCTGGTCTTCACGACATTCGTCTTACCTTCCTCCCAACTTACAGGTCGAACAACGACAAGGGATTAGGGTTCGACGTTCCGAATCCGGAGGAAGCGGATGGAAGTAAAGAGCACTTTACGGTGCCTCTTGCTGCCCTCAAACCGACCAATAACGACCCTGCCAATACTGAGACCATGGACGCCGACACGGAGGTTCAGAATGGCATTGCCGCACAGACAACATTGACAGATGCAGAGAAGGGCGCGTTTGCTTCAGCGGCAGCCGGTGTTTCCAGTCACGCCAATCACGAAGGCAAAGTGCTGTTGCCCGGCGCGACGTTGTCGGAAGACGTGCCGCAAGTGCAGAGTTGAGGGCCTGGTTTGCATCGCAGGTTGCGCAGCTATACCAGGGAGTGGCTGGTTTGGGGCTTTCAGGTGAGCCGGCCGTCGGTGGCAAGCACTGTCGAAGGTCGATTCTACTTCGACTCTGGTCCGGTTTCATACCCGGCCCTGCGCAAAGGCGCACCCACATACACAACCTCAATGCCCCGTCTAAACGACGAGGTTGATAAATACCATACTGGCGTGTTCACACATTGGCATACATCGTTCATGTAAACATCATCGGAGCTGTATCGAAATTATAAACAAGTTGACGTATCTGATGATGATTCCGCGTGTCCTCGCTTGTCGTTGTCTGTGACCCCGTGGATCTCATGCTGCAGCCAGCCAAAGGTTCCATCTTAAGCGCGCTGTAAGACTTTGCGGCCGAGCAACGTTTCTTCGATTTTCTCATTGCTTTGTCTGCGTTGCAGCGTTAGTGATATTGCCGTGCGACTGAGCAGCTCCGATGGTTGGTCTCCTAGACTGCCTCTTTGGAGACACGGACTCGTTTGTGAGGTGTTCGGCCGGAAGTAATGCCTTCATGCCTGCCATCCTCACCAGCCAGCGACAACTGGCGACATTTTCAAAGTTACTCGGAGGCTTGCTCGCGAGAACTCTGCGATCTCGCTCATGTTCGGACGAGGTCCAGGGATCTCAGTCATAGCACGTATGGTGGCCAACGCTTGAACGCTTGACGGGTTGTGTTCTCGGTCGGACTTTGCAAATACGACCTTATGCCCCATCTTTCTGACTGCTGCATGTTCGACTGCAATCGTATCGCAGATAACTTCTCCTGGGCCTAAAGCGCATGTATGGTGCGCTCATGACAAACATTCAATGGCAAACACGCGGTTGTGCGACCAATGCGACGAAGTACACGACGACAGCCTCCCCGGGACCATCGTCACGGTATCCAGGCAGACCCCACGTGGATCTTTCAGTTCGCTCGACCAACTACGTACAGCAGTCATACGAAGCGTTGTCGAGTTGCGACCGAAGCTTGGCTATAGGGGTACCGATGGGGTTGTCACTTGCGTCTGAATGCCTGTACAGCTAGACGTAGCTGAAGCAGAACGCCTGGACGGTCAAGTCTCTGCCACCACACTGCTCCAAGCGGCGGTGTGTCTCGCCGATAACAGCAAATGGTCGGAGCTCGCCACATACGTCAGAGATAGAGAGCGACCGGGTTTCGAGCCAAAAAGGACAGCTTCACGGAGGACCGAATAGAACTGGCAAAAAAGAATCTTCCCACGTTGGGGTCGAACCAACGACCTTCGAGTGACCGGTTTCCCTTTTGACCCCAACGTGGGAAGGAAACAAGTAACAGCTCGACGCAACTACCACTGTGCTAGTGAGAAGTTCGATGTCGGAAATTGTTTGCTGCTGTATATCACTCTCTCCCAAATGCTCATCATGCCTCCTCCTCTTGTTGCCCAGAGCGAATTTCTTTCGAAGACATTGGACAGTGTGGGACGCAATTGGGATGGACGAGTGTACAGCAACGTCTTGACCGTCCCGCGGTTCCGACTCATATGATTCACCTGCCGTCCTACAAACCCGCTTTGCGCAGGGACCGTATCTCCCGCCTGAGATGCGAGACCGAGGATTTCCAGGCAGACTTGTGTGCAGAAATGACGTCGGGACTTGACAACGCATAGAACTCTAACTGAACTCTACACCCCCTTCGTCAGTACTCACAGCAAAGCTTCTTTCCACATATCACTTGCTCGCCGAAACAGACATTGACGATGCTCACATGTCGCTGAGCTCGACAGCATGATAAATTGCCAGGCTGCACGACCCAAGGCATTCCGGATTGCCGAGGAGCCAGATCTTCACCCGGTGATTGGTATATCATACGCGAGAAAGGCGAGACGGCAGTGTAAGGGATTCGTCAGCGCTGAGGCAAGTGAGAGCTGGACTGACAATGCGATATCGAAAGGGACGTACGATCCGAGTACCCAAAGCGAACCACCCCCTGCATAGACGTGGTAGAGCTACCCTGTGATTTCTGCTCAGAACTGCCAGGTGATAGGTGACTTGTCGCAATCTTTGCTGTTGTCATGGGCAATCAACGCGTCGCGCGCACGCTACTCCAGTTAAACGACCGTCGACGGCGTGGATTAGAGCTGCCTGCCGTGTCAGGCATGGGCAAATAGATGTCAAGACTCACAAAGTACTGACGAGATGGACTAGTACCTGCTGTGCAAATAGATGAAGCTTCTGCCACCTGGCTGACACCGACTTGTAGGAAGTCCCTACCGCGAGTCGTCCTGCCGAGCCAACGAGCTCACTTGCGTTCACATCGATTCCGTGATTCTTGAATCGAGCTGAAGATCTGTGCGGCGGACGACGATGCCTGGTACGCCAATCCGTAATTATGGGGCAATCTTCAGATTCGATTTGCTTCTAACGGCACAATTGATGCCCACCTGAATTCTGCCATTCGCAGCAGTATCGAGTTCGGAGTGATTGAATGGTGCGGAAGCAAGAACTCAGTCTCCCCTCGACGACGGCTCCCTCTGCTCACAATGTTATCGTTGGTCGAGTAGGATGTCGCTGATGGCTTCCATAAGGTCGTAGGCGCACATATTCAGAGACAGCCCCTCTTTGAACAACTGCAACTTGAAATCGACGGCCAAACGCCAACCAGAGGGACAGGAGGACAAGCGGAAGTCTCGGCAGGGTCGGTACCGGGGCCTGGCCGGGCGAGTGGATCATGGATGGCAGCATGGCCAGGAATCGTCTAAGAAAAACAATTGGGTTCAATACAGATGGGCGGACATCTCATAATACCTGTCGAGTGGTAGCGAATGAATACTGTAACGTTCTCTTAACCCTCCTCGACGCAACGTCGTTTGTCCTTAGCATGTCAACCCGAGTCAGAGTTCCCGAAGCAACAACACAAAGACGAGGCGATGCCGTTGTTGCCTCCCTTTCACAGCTGGCCTATCCTGCGGAGACCGGAATTGCATCACGAGTTACCGATCTGCCGCTTAGACGTCTTTTCAATCGCGACTCACCCTGCGACTCTCACTCTCTGGGTGCTGAACAGAAGACAAGCTCTGAACTGACTCAAGACTACGAAGTATCGAAACGAAGGCGATGCGACGCACTTGCGACACCCTTGACCTTGCTTCAAAGCTCCGGTCTGAGAAAGATAAAGCGCGACTGTTGCGACGTTCTCTCATCAACGACTCGTCACTGCCTGTCATTCAGAGCGAGACATCGGATTAGCAGAGACACGCAGGAGATACTCATGAACCCACAGGCGTGGGCGGCAGCTTGAGCCGAAACACAGCGAGGGCTGCGACGGGGGTGACCCAGGAGGCGGTGTCGTCGCTCCGATATCCCCCCGACTTTCCTCACAGGTTGGGACTCATTCGTAGCTGGTGGCCTGCGCCACTCAGGGGCATTCTATAAGCTCACCAAGAAGGGAAAGTTAGAACCAGTTCAACGTAAACGTGGCCATGCCCTTGCCTTGCACCGCTTTCTCCTTACTCACTGTGCATGCTCTTCTAGCTGTCTTCTGTCGCCGTGAGAGCGCGGATCGCTCACAAGCCAGTCTAGAGGCCACAACCGGCAGCGACACCTTTACCTTTAGCCATTCAGAGGGCCAATCTTAAGCTCGCTTCCGAGCATGGTCGACGGAATGTCGACGACCGAGAAACTGTGCAGCTGTCTGTCATGTAACTTTCGGAAGACCAAAGATTCCACACATAGGCTTCCGCTCTTCGCGTTAAACCCTAGGGTGGTGCATTTCCAGTCTTGACACACTCTTGACTGACTTGGCAGCTTGACAATGCCCCTGGATGGAGGAGTACCGCCGTGTCATGCGACTTCGCATTTCCGGAACACCAGCTGGCGCACCACTCGACATTCCCTGTATATTAGAAGCTCGGCCCGAAGAGATATTGTACCTTCATCGGAGCAGATCGTGAGATCTTTCCGAGGAGCTTTCCAAAGATACTTCGAAGCATGTCGACAGTGGCTTCGTAGCTGGCTTCGTTCTCTAACGATCGAGCTTCGCTGTCCGTCTGCCAGTGCTACAGCACGTCCCTGACATCGACTTTCGAACATTCTGTACATCCCTGTGGCGGTGGATAAATGAACAGCTGAATCAGCTTCGTGGCATTCCCTTGAGCTTCTCATATCGCATTAAAGAATAAAATCCTAGGCGTTGTATTAGCGGCGGGCCGCTGCGTGGCTACCCTATCCGTGACCCTGGGCGAAGCTCTGGGCGGTGGGTCGAGTGACGACTCTTCGTGAGATCACATGCGCCGTGGGATCGATCCATATTAACACGAGAGTACCGCAGTTCCGGGCGTTGCTCGTGTCGTCCTGTCGCGGGTCCGATGAGCTAGCGATTCACGAGTTACGCGTTTCAGGCTGTGGTGTTTCGGGATGAACACTTTGTTCCTTTCTTGCGGGTCTAGGCGAAGTCACTGCGACCTGCACTAACCGCGTCTCGCAGCTGCTCCCACCTCGGTTTCGCCAGAACTAGTTACACATGTATGCCCCTTGACTTCGATCGATAACGGAGCAAGGGGTGCCCTCAACCAGTATCCATGGCTGCGATTGATTGTTTTGTACCATCACCTGATCAGCACCTGATCTAGCCATTGGTATCTGCCTTTGTACACCGGTGTCTCCAAAAAACCGCGTTTCCCAGGACACCCATGCATAACTCACTCAAGCATCCCGTCCTTTCTGGAACTCCTGCCACTCCTGCCACACCTCGGATAAGCTCTCGGACAGCTCCATCCCAGCTGTCGTTCAATCCGCGAGCAGGGTACCTCCAGCTGCAAATAGGCCTAGCTCTCGCATCGATGCAAGCTCTGCTGCGCGCTTCAGACTGCCGACTTCGTTTGTCACGATCGTTCCGTATTATGTCATAGCGACGACACCCTCCTATATACTTCATATATACGTCCAGTACGCCAACGAATCGATATATACAGCTGCTCACACCCACGTCTTGAAGTCGGATCACGGTTGTCAGCCTGGCCAGCCCGGACGTTACGCGCGTGCTGACTCCCCGAAGATCCGGAAGCTCCTCGTTATTATGCACCCGGGTAACACTCACCTCCGAATAAGGAGAACACGAAGCTGAACGAGGTGACAAGGTGACAAAATTCTGGCTGACGGTCGATTGCAACAAGCGTAAAGGGGTAGAGCCTTGGACTGCCACTCAACCTAGACTTCATTCATGGGCAGTGTTGACCACGTAAGCCCACAGCTGGTCCCCTCTCGGAGAAGAGCTAATTTTTCCGTTTGCATGGGCATTGACATAGGCATTGCCAGAGGGAATAGGTCAGCCGCAGCCGGATTCAATCAAACCTCGAACAGATCTTATACGAGCACGACTGCCAGTTCCCCTTCCGGAGTTTGGGATCGATCCCCTTGCTTGTCATACGTCCTGACTCGCACGCCCTAAACTCAACATCGCCCTTACGCTTTCCGACTCGTTACCCTTGCCGTAGGTCGACTCATCCGCGCACACGATACACCGCTCCTCGACAAGGCCTTGTATGGCTTGATCGACTGTCCAGCCTGCAGGTTGTCCGCTCCTCCGAGGCTCAGCCATCGCTCGCGAGCCGTACACTTGACTTTTCGCAATATCATGCCAAACCCGGATCCCTCAGGCTCGATGTCTCACTCCAATTTTCAGCCAAGCAAGAAGCCTTCAATGGAATCGACAAGTACGCCGGGCGAGCCTTCGAGCTCAACGTCGAGGATGACCACGCATAGACGCAAGTCATCCATGAACCTCGACAAGTCAAAAGGTGGCATTGTCATCAAAGCGGAAGTGAGTCCGCTGATCCTTACCGCAATTGCTATGTCTAATTTCAGTCGTCCTTCAGCCCAAGCCCTCGAGAAGTCAGGGCGAGTCGTCGGCCAAGAGGAAAGAGCAAAGTACGCATCTTCAAGTCGGGGCATTCCATCGTTCGCTAATACTGGACTCAGACCGTATCGCGCAGAGAGCCTTTCGTAAAAGACAAAAAGCACATTTGGAGGAGGTGAGTATCACTGCAGTTCAACCGTGCGGTTATTTTCTTAACACATACCCTCTAGTTGGAGGCGGAAGTCATCGAAAAGGGCATGCGGATCCGAGAAATTAACGAGAATAACGGATTGCTGCTGGAGACCATGAAACAGCTGCAGAATCAAAACGTAGGGGTACGCCAGGCCCTCTGACCTGCTTGACCTGTTGTCTGACCTGTCTGCGCACAGCTCAAGTCTGCACGAGCACCAAATATGTCAGCATTCACAATGCCATATCTCCAAGCAACTGGGACGCCCCTCATGTCCCGCCACGGTGCACAAGGCCAATCCTCGCGCAGCGGCAAGGCGCGAGGACCGCCGTCTCGCAGCGGGAGCGAATGTGGCTCGTCTACCGATTCGCAACATAGCTCGATGTCCTCGCCGACCGGTACGTCTCCGCAAACGATCCAGGAAGAACCGCCTGGAGGCGATCCCCATGCGCCGTCGGGTACTGGACTTCAGCTCAACATCAAGCCTCCTTCGACACCTCATGTGACGACTCAGCGCGAAAACCCCATGTACCCCTCGATGGGCGGAGTATCACCTATGCCGAACAACTCTTATCAGCCTTATCCGAACGCTCAGCATTGGGGCCTGCCTTCGTCACGGAGCGACGTCCAAGGTCCCTATATGGGTGCCAATCCAAACAGCAAACTCTCAGGCCTCTCTGGCGCATCTCAGGTCCCACCTGGACACCGCAGTCAGCACAATCCGGGACCGATGGCGAGGCGATACTCGGATGCGATCACGCGACGCCACGTACACTCGATGTCCGACCCTCAGCTTTTGACGAATACCGCTACACAGAGGCCCCATACCAGCATCAGCGTCGGCAATCCATACTCGAAGCAACGTCTTCATCATCACTCCATGTCTGTGCCCAACACTGCTATCCTGCTGAGCCAGGGGTCTCCGCAATTGATGATGACCCGGACCTCCGAGTCGTCGCCTTCCCAAGCGGGATTCATGGCCGAGTACTTTCAGGAGCAGGTCGCCTATCAGCCGCCCGACGCTCATCGCCATGTCATGGCTCCTCAGTATCCCGGATACTCGTCGTCCTCCTCAAGCAATGTAGGATTGTCGTTCTCGCCCATCAGCCAAAGTGCCAGCTTCAGCAGCATCGATCAAGCAGCCGAGTATTCAACCTCATCGGCGTCGGCGTCGTATTTCTCCGCCTTGTCACTGCAGCCAGGGTCTCAATCCGCCATGGCTCAAGAGCAGTCCCTTCTCTTTCCATCAGACCCTACGCTCATGGCGCCGGCACCGGTGTCAGATCCGTGGGCGGATATGATGCCGTCGATGGGTGTTTCGACACCCTTGCAAGAGCTCTCTTCCAATGGCGGTAAGCAGAGTATCCTTGCACAGGGGAACGAAATCTGATTTGACGCCTTTTCCCCATTGCAGATGACAATCCCAACATCGCTGGATCCACTCCTCAGGCTTCTGATCGACCAGCATATCGAGCTTCTCATCCAGGATCGCCATTCATACCGGAACATGGCGTCTTCAGCATGAACGGTCTGGACCTGGAAACAGAGTTCAACTTTGCCACTTTCAACCCAAGCCGGATGTTCAGCCCGGCGCAAGAGTGAAAAAGGATGACAGGACGCTTCTTCACACACTCGAGTCCCCTTCAGAGGAAAGATTTCGTAGGATGAAGGAAGCTGCAGCGTTTGGGTCCTGGGTTTGCTGAAGTGCGACGGGATGCCTCATAATGACAAGGTGCTTCCCACGTAAAGCAGATTGGGACGTGATACAGGTTACACAGCTTATAATTGATGACGGACACTTTAGCATCGGCCTCCATAGACGTAAGCCGTTTGTATCGATATCGAAACGCTCAACAGGGAGAGCAACTCTAGCATACATCACCTCATTGTTTAGAAGAACATGGGAATGGCCAGCAGTGGCATGTAAACGCAGTACTCGAGTAGATACGTCAGCCACCTTGGAACTTGGGTCAGCCAGCTGGTCAGCCATGAGATTTTGGAGCCAGGTTGTGTCGGAGCAATGCGTTGCCCATGTCAGCGCAGTGGAGACTTCTCTCGGACTCAACGAAGCTGTCGACGACGAACGGTCCCGCTAGTCGGCAAGGGACCGATGCATGGGACCAATTCAATATTCGAAAGGCCAGGTTCGACTTTCATCGGTGAGACATTGACGGCTTCGATCGACATTGACGTGGCCGCGTTCCTTTCAAAGTCGAATATCTCTCAACAAGAACCAACAGTCTGTGTCACCAACAGCTCGACATCGCCCCGACACTCCTTAGCATGCCATGAGCAAGCCTCGGAATGTTGTCCCGCTCCTCTTCGATATCTTCCACAAGCGGATTCGTCACGCCGCAAAGCTCAGTGTTCTCGTTACCTCTCGTTGATGACGATCACCATTCCCCCGGCCTCGCTGCTCTCGAGACGTCTCGAAGTCACACCCCCGATGTAGAACCATTACTCAAGGAGATAGAAGTCAAGGATGACTCGGACTCCACGGAAACCGAAGTCATGAGCGGCCGCACGTACGGCAAGGAAGCACCATCACCAGCATCCACGGCCAACATCTTCCTCGAACGGCTTTCAAACAGCTCGAGATCTTCCCTGAACGGGTCGGATCACATGGAGGAAGACCTCGCGGAACTCGGGATATACGATTCGGAGTTGCTCGCAGAGGATGCGGTAACGGGATCGGAGAGTGAGGATGACGACGGTTGGGAGGAGCGCGATATGGGGCATCAGGGGGAAGCATCGGCAATGATTGGAATGCAAGCTGGAGGTAGAGGGAGAAGGAAGAAGAAAAAGTGGAAGGAGGCCGAGGAAGAACTACAGCGAGGCGGGAACAGGAGTCTGGCAGAGGTGCGTAGAAAGCCTATCTCGGTTCGTCAAACCTAACTTCTAGTCTATCATAGCTAGTCGCCCCTATTATATTGGCGCATCCTTTGGCCCTGCTGCCTCTGATACCGCTGCTACCATATTCTTTCCTACCTGCGGGTGTCGTGCTCTTCATACCGATATTCGTGGTGACAGCTGGATTGTCTGCTTGCGCGCACGTCGTCGTTGTGTATCTATCAAGGCAAGTCTCAAAGCCAAGTTGTCGTCCCGTAAAGTCCTCTGCTGACGATCCTGCATATTGTCCCTTCACAGATATCTCAAGGTGATCACATTCGAAGATATGCTGTATCGCGCAACCGGACGAAACGGTCTTCTTGGAGGGCGAGCTGTTCAATTGACAGGCATCCTGCTGATATCATCGGCATGGCTACGGTGTAAGTACCTGCAAGCTTTCGCAATCCCGGACTATCTAACGAACTTGGTTTCTGTGATCTCAGCGGTCCACGCCATCCTCTTGCCAGTGTTGCAAACCATTGCGCCGACATCCCACTTCTTCCAGTCTCGGTTGTTGTGGACAATACTATCTTCCATTTTGGTGAGAAGCCCAACGAAGCTGCTTGTAGAAGCCTCGCCACTGACAGACTTCCAGATGTGGCCATCCTCCTTCAGCTTTTTCCGACATAGCCACGTCGTGGCCCGTCTACCGGAGTATCTCGTCATTCTGGTACCCATGGTGATATTCCTGGTGATAGGGCGAACGACAGAAATCGTCAAAGCCGGTGGTCTGGCAACGCCGGTCGAGCTCCTGCTCGGCTCGGAAAGTGCGACAGACGTCACGCTCATCGAAGCAAGAACGGAGCTGCTCCAGCGCCCTGACATATCGACGAGTCTCGTGAACGCCGGGACCGCCATCAGTGAGTTCAATGGCTGAAATATTGAGCGATTCTCGCTGATGCAGAACCTGCCGCAGCACTCATCACGCTATTCTTCACGCCCCATATCCGCACTTTGCCGATCCATTCGACACTCATGAAGACCTCCCGGCGATGGTTCCCGAGCTCCTGTCTATCCGCCTCGGGTATCCTCGTCACGCTTTGCCTTCCGTTTGCGCTGGTTCCGTACTACCTTTTGGCGAAAGAGCCCAGTTCCAGCATGCCATCGCTCGGGCAAGCTGGGCAACTCGCGGGGATATTCGAGGCTTTGCAAGTTGGCAACACAGTCACCGACGCCGATCCCGGGTCCAACAAGGGATTCAGAACCGACAGTTGGCTCAATTTCGCACGAGTATGCATGGTCGTGTTGATCCTGCATAGTGTCGTGTTGTGGGTCGCGCACGCAAAGGATATCTCCTTGCGGGCGCTCGGGATCCGCAGGGAGGGCAGGGCGAAAGCGCAGCGGTGGCTCAGCGTATGTTTCTGGGTGCTGGTGACGGGCATTGCGTGTATCGGTGGGCGCTTTGCCGACAGGTTGGCCTGGATCGGGGCCGCCTGTGTGATTTCGGTGGGCTGGCTGATACCTGGTGAGTTGAGCGGTTCCATCTTGATATCTCAAAGCTAACACTGCTCTCTGCAGCCATCGTCTTCATCAAGACCTTCCACGTCGCCAACCCGCTCTCTATAGTCTTCCCGGCGGGGAACAACCCCTACCAAGCCGTACCGGACACCGCGGCCGGAACGCCTTTCAACGAAGACGCTCCGGGGGAGACGGTCGCACCGGGCGGACAGGGCATGATGCGTGATCCGTCCATAGACGTCTTGCTTGCGCGGAAAGAGAGACAGCTGCAAAAGAGACGGACGGGGAGGAGAATGTGGCAGGACTTGATTGTGTTTCTGGGGATACTGCCGATGGGGATCTTTACAGTGTTTTGGTGTATCGGGGTGGCAATCGGGTTGATCCCTGCATGAACATCTTTATAATATGTATCTGGGCCATGGCCTTGTCTGTGACGGTACCACGCAAGCATGCTGCGTCATCGAAAGCGCATACGGTTTAGACAGGGTAGACATCTCTTCGTCAAAGCAGCTGTCAAAGCATTTCCAAACCTAGCCCGATTTCTTCCTGTGCCAAAACCCAGTCTGAAGCTACTACCTCCTCCTGGATAGGCCATGCCTGAGCGAAGCATACCATGTCCATTTTATTAGACTACCGACTAGACTTCGTCGCCGTGAACTAAGGAGGACAAGGGACATTTGAAGACAGCTTTCCTGTGCCCAGAGTCGGCAGCGAGATTCGCTTCTCGAAAGACTGCTGCCATCGTGGGAAATCCGTGCGCTACAACGATCTGTCCCCTCATGTGCCGGCGCCACGGGTGATGACACCTCTTTCGGAAAGAGGTGAAACACCAAACCGGAGTGACGATTTTAGGGGACTGATGCCTTATCGCTGATTTATAGGGGACCTTTGGCTGCTGCGCTTCGAGATGAACCAATGACTAGCGCAAGGCTGGGGGCGAAGCCTTTGAGGCTTTCCCCTTTGAGCAGGGCGATGCGGTGGATTATGGTCCCATTGTTTGGGACAAGTGGCTGGCGCGCGACTCGAGACTGGGGCGGGCTCTGGCTGGCCTAGCGGGAGACGAGCGCTGAGTGAGCGAGCGATACATCATCATCATCAGCATCATCATAGTACGCGAGACGTGTCTAGTTGTATACTTTGATCCTCATCTCATATCATCGCACTCGACCTTGCTTCGTGTCACTCCTCACCGTTACAAGGTAAGTCTGCTCGACACTGTGGTTCGGTGGAAACGAGGGAAGCGCGCGGGACGAGGGGAAGGCATCGACGTCGACCAATCAACGATCAGCGACAACGACTTCTCCTTGCACGCGACCTTGGCTTTATGGTCTATCCAACAGGATCAGTGGGATGGTGGTGTGCGAGGGGAGTAGAGCAGCGAGAGGGAATCGTCATGGATATGTCCCGTCAAAGGCAGTCTACGCGTCGACAAAGGCCAGCAAGGGGTGTTGACGAATTCGCGCGTATCGGATGATGGACGGCTTGCATTGCCATTCGACATCGCCCTTTGTCACCCGTTGCGCTCTCGTCTCGGGACTCCCTATCGCAGACACTGTCGCTGACCACCTTGCCTTGTCATGAACGCGTCGATTCGATCAACTGCCAAACTCGCACCACTTGTCACGATTTGCACCACGTCTCATCACCTATTCCTCTGTCAATCTTACAGTTCAACCAAACAACAACACAGTCAGTAGTTATTCGTCATTTGGATTTGACTCGTTATCGGGTGACTGACCTTGTGAACTCTCTCTTGTCATTCTTCTCCTTTCGCGACTTTGATCCCGACTCGATCCGTCTCGTCCACGCTCCCATCAATGACATCACCGTCGCGAATACAGATGTCTGCCAGTCGTGAAGATTCCGTCTACTTGGCCAAGCTCGCTGAGCAAGCCGAGCGATACGAAGGTGAGTGACAGGTTCCACCGAGCGTGGACCGCAATTCTCCCAACATCTCGCTAACCCTGTTCCCCTTCCCCAGAAATGGTCGAGAACATGAAGACCGTCGCCTCGTCCGACCAGGAATTGACCGTCGAAGAGCGAAACTTGTTGTCCGTCGCCTACAAGAACGTCATCGGTGCCCGACGAGCCTCTTGGCGAATCGTTTCCTCGATCGAGCAGAAGGAGGAGTCAAAGGGTAACGACGCCCAGGTCACCATGATCAAGGGTTACCGAGAGAAGATCGAGGCCGAGTTGGCCAAGATCTGCGAAGACATCTTGAGCGTCTTGGACAAGCACTTGATTCCCTCTGCCGCTACCGGTGAATCCAAGGTCTTCTACCACAAGATGTGAGTTACTCTTTTCCTTTTCGACATACAAAACTGACGTCTCCTCGCAGGATGGGAGACTACCACCGATACCTCGCCGAGTTCGCCACCGGTGACAAGCGAAAGGAGTCGGCCGACAAGTCTTTGGAAGCCTACAAGGCTGCCTCTGACGTTGCCGTTTCCGAGCTTCCCCCTACCCACCCCATCCGACTCGGTTTGGCCCTCAACTTCTCCGTGTTCTACTACGAAATCCTCAACAGCCCCGACCGAGCTTGTCACCTCGCCAAGCAGGCATTCGACGATGCCATTGCCGAGCTCGACACCCTTTCCGAAGAATCGTACAAGTGAGTTGATGGTTGTCAGATTGCGCGACAAGGACTGACCATCCTTCCGCTCAGGGACTCTACTTTGATCATGCAATTGCTGCGTGATAACCTCACCCTCTGGACCTCAGACATGAAACAGGATGACGAGCCCGCTGGCGAGGAAAAGGCCACCGAGCCCGCCGCATAGATACTCGACTGGTTTGGAATGAATGAATGTGAACGCTTCTATTCGGATGATTATGTTGTGTGAATATTTTTGGTATTGAATAGTTAGCAAAGAAGGAGCGGATGCCGGTCGGGCGTAGTGAAATCAATCAATCATCATTCGGCGTCTCTAGTTTGATGCATGTGTTCATTGTCATTTTGGGATTGTCCATCCGGCGCCGCGCTGTCTTTGCAGTTGTTTGCTCGTTATTGTTGGCCGAGTGCTCTGCTCCCCGCAATCTGTCCCGCGACTCCTCTTCCACGCCTTCTAAACTTCTTCCCATTCCAAGAGGTGGCAACAAGTAAAGCATAGTTATGCATGCAGTTCGCATTCGTTCGTAGTAGCATCTACAGCTTGAACTCCTACAGATCGTTGGTACCTTGATCCGCGCGACGACCAGTATTATGTTCTCTCCTTCGCCAAAAGCCTCTACATGAGAGGAGACTCCCCTGACGAGCTCTAACAAGCGTCATTCTCAACTACTTGCCTCGCTGCTGCGTCATCCTCTTGTGCCCTTTCCGCCATGTCGACATATGCAGGATCGTTCAATGTCCGGATATGTATTGTCGGTTCTAGTGATTCGGCCATGAGCAAGTCGCCATCTGTCGGAAATTTTGCGTCAGATGTGATGATAGTTGCGTCGCTGCTGCCTAAGGGTTTGACATACTGAGAACATCTACGGCGAGCACTGCGGTGTCGATGAGGTGGATCAGCGCGTGAAAAGGAGAACGTCATCCCAGGCTCACCTCTTGCTAATGTTTCCTCATACGTCGGAGCGATTCCTGCTTCGTGATTCCGTTTGGCGAGGCGTGTGATCGTCTCTTCTCTCGGGGTATCTACCAATATGCGTTCGTCGAATTGACGAGCCGCGGATGCCCATGGTTCGCGTCGTAACTGTATAGACGTTTGCCATGAGCTATGTTCAATCCGGGAAAGCGCAAGAAACGGACCATGATATAATTGCCTTCCAGCAGTATAATCTTCGAATCTCCCCTAACCTGCAACTTGCCTTCTTCCGGATCCTTGACAGCATGGTCAAACCCTGGAACGCTGACCACTTCATCCTTGCCCATCCGTCTCAAGCGATGAACGAGCGCGCACCAGGCGTCTGCGTCGAAGGTATCCACTGCTCCGCGGCGGTAGTGTGCGTCTGCTGGGTCGGTGAAGGTGTCGAGTTGTGCTCGAGTGTAGTGGAAGCCGTCCATGGGCACGAATGTGATTTGGTCGGGGAGGAGACGATTGAGTTGGCGGAGGAGTGCGGTGCAGAACGTCCTGCATGGGTAGGCTTTGTCAGATGGGAGGGGTTCCGGAGATGGTCTGCGGGAAGGCTTACGTCTTTCCACCCCCTGGGCGACCTGTGATGCCTACGAGTAGTCTCTCGCCATCTGGTAACCTGTAAAAGGGGTCCATTCAGCTGCATCGTGGAGAGAAGGTGTAACGGCGGGACTGACAAGTTGGCCTTTTGCAGCAAGTCTTCGGCTGTCCGTCTCACTTGTTCTTGCATGGCTGTTTACTGGCTACTTTCTAGGACAGCTTCTAGGACCCTATGTCTTCCTGCTGGATGCTCGCAGCAGACGTCGAACATCCAACAATTTCGGACGTGACGGTGCACCTGACTTTCGACTCGCAAGACCGCTCATCGCCGTTCCCCGATTCGAGCGGAGAGCGATCGTCGACGACCGTAGTATGTTGCCGGAAATGCTATAAGTATGGCGAGACGCAAGGCTGATGCATCTTGACCCGGGAGGCTACCTATATACCATGTCAATAACCAAATCGATACCCACTCCCCGAGCGTGCTGGCTGGACTGCGACCCCGGACACGACGATGCCATCGCGTTGCTCCTCGCGCTCTACCTGAAGGAAACAGTCAAGCTCATCGGAGTCAGCACCGTGCGTTCCTCGTCTGTGGATGTTGCGAAACAGCTGATTCAGGTCGGTCATTTGGCAGGTCAACGGCAATGCGCCATTGGTTCACACGCACAGCAACGCAAGCAAGTTGTTGACGCTGTACAAGGCACCTAGATCGACACCCCTGCATCGCGGTTTGTGAGTAAACTGTAAATTCGATGTGTCCGTTAAAGTATGCTCATAATTGCACTCACAGTGCCCATCCCATCAAGAAGGCAGACCTCCCGCCGCCCGTATCCATCCACGGAACATCCGGCTTGGACGGCGTCAAGCACCTTCCGCCGTCGGACGACCCCACCGTACGTGAATGGCACGACCAGCATGGCTCGGGCGCTACCGTCGTCGACGCGTTGAAGGAGATGGTCGAGTCCCGGTTGGACGAGGATGGGAGCGTCAGGGAGACGGTGACGTTGATCGTCACTGGTCCGAGCACGAATGTCGCGGCGTTCAAGATGAAGTATCCCGAGCTGTATGAATCGGGGGTGATTGATCGAGCGGTGGTGATGGGTGGTGCATTTGATGTACCGCAGTGGACGCCGTTTGCAGGTACGTTCGTCTCTGTCATTCCGACGAATATGAATCGTCGCTGACGTTGTGACTCCATTGACCGCCGGTAGAATTCAACATCGCTACGGATCCCGACGCGCTTGCCGAGCTCTTGAAATCGCGCAAAGTTCCCGTCGTGCTGGCACCGCTCAACTTGACGCATCAGGCAATCTTTGACGAAGAGACCCATGCCCAGCTTTTATCTCCGTGAGTCTTCGTTGTTCGGACGGACTAGGGGATCTTGTGCTGATAAAAGCGCTCGGTGGTAGTGGATGCAAGTGGAAGGAGGGACAGCCTCTTCCCGAGCCCAGGTCGGAATTCCGGGAATCACTTAGCACGATGATGACATTTTTCGTGAGTGTCGCAGACCGATAGGCGCCGAGTCGTCTTCCCTCTTCTCTATCCCTGCCCGAGAAGTGTTCATGTCTGACCCTATTAACAGCGAGAAGCTTACATTACTCAATTTGGGTTTACAAAGGGTAAGCTTTGCTCGAACCCAAGGTATCAAACCCTGTGTTGACCTCTTTACCGTGTGCAGGTCCACCACTGCACGATGCCCTCTGCGTGTTACACCTCGCGCAGCCAGAGCTCCTTCCCGGCCGATGGGCACACCTCTCGGTCGATGTCAGCGACACCGAACGAAACGGCGAGACCAAGGCGACCTTCTTTTCCCCAGAGGGCACAGTCGACAAGCTGGAGGATCGCGCAAAGTTTTTCATCGACGACGAGGAGGGGGATGTCTTCCCGAATTGTTATGTGAAGGAGACGCTTGATCGGGAGGCGTTTATGAGGGTCTTGTTGGAGTGCGTTGATCGCGCTGAGGAGGTGATTGCGAAGGATACCCTCTAGTAACATATCCGGAAGGAGGATTAGGATAATCATCAGGGTAGATGAATCGATAGCACTCTACTTGTCAATTGCATACTGCGTGAGAAATATTGCATGGATTCCTGGATACACTTCTCTATACCCAAGGTGGAGGCGTGACGTCAGCAGCATTCAACCGGGAACTCATATAGCTTGCATTTACGACGTCCCGATTCCCTGAGTTTATCATCATCACACGCTCGACCATACTCAACCCCATCGGCACGCCTCCCAGCATCGCTCATCAAGGCAGAACACCAACGATAAAGATGTCCAATCGGCCTGAGCCAACAACAGTCCACCACCTGCTGCTCACTGCTTCGCCGAATGCAAAGCGTTCTCCGCTAAACGATCCGCCTCATGTTCCGCCGACGAGTATGCCGGCCCCGAAGGAAGTGAAGCACCATGATTCCGCTCCGCTCGAGAAAGCAGCGGGGGACGACTACAGCATCGAGAAGGCGAGGTTGGCGTTTGTTGGGACAGCGACTTGTGTGCTTGAATGGTGAGTATCGATCAGCGGTCTATGTTTCCTGTCTTGTTGCTCGCTGGTTGCTCATGCTCGACCCGAATGGACAGGGCTGGAGTAAGGGTGATGACGGATCCGAACTTCGTAAGTGTCCCTTGAGCTCCTCTGGAGGGAACGTGAGACGACGCGATGCTAACAACTCGTGTGGTCTCGCTTTGATTTGGCCTTAGCTTCACGTACGTTCTCGTTTTCAACGGTCAGTTGGCCGTGTCCGTGCTGAAATATACCTCTAAGGCTGGAGATCACGTTCACCTCGGACCTGGAGTCACAGGTACTCGCTTGACAGACCCGGCTTTCCCGATCGAGGAGCTGCCGCCCATCGATGTTGTGATTCTCAGTCATTTTCACGCAGGTGCGTTATCTCTTTTATGACCAGTCGTCGAAGTTCGGACCTGAGCTCGGTCTTCGCTACGGATAGACCACTTTGATCAGCTTGTACAAGAAAAGCTTCGAAAGGATCTGCCTATTGTTACGACAAAACACGCAGAGGAACATTTAGCGGAGGCATCACTCGGATTCACCAATGTCGTAAGGCATCACAGACCATCCCATGTCAGCGACTCTCTCATTGGTTACATGCTTCTTACCACAGTACGGAATGGATGTATGGCAATCGACATTGATGAAGGTGATGAACGATGCCGGTTCGTCGGGACAGCAGGGACTCGGTAAGGGCAACACGCCTTGCATTAGGGTGACGGCAACGCCAGGTATGTTTGCGGACACTAGTGCGAACTTTGAGACGCTTATAGTATGAACACTTCAGGCAAGCATATTGCAGGTGTCATTGGAGCGATCAATGATGCGATCCTGCATGCTATCCCACCGGTGAGCGGCAGCGATTCAAGCAAGATCAAGGAGAAACTGACTGGGACACGCAATTTAGACCAACGGACACATCGTTGAACTTGGGTACCAGAAGGGTCCCGAGGGAGGGGACGTCAACGCGTTCGATGTTTCGTACCGGATCTACATCAGTGGTGATACGCTTATGGGCAAGTTCTTTCGAAAGCTCGAGCTCGTGTGTCCCAAGCTAAAGCCAATTGTCTCCTTCTCTAGTCGACGATCTGAAGGTACGCGCTATGGCATACCTCCCTGGTCAATGATCGCTCAGCCTTGACACTCCGCAGGAAATTCCCGAACGCTACCCGGACATCGATCTGTTGCTGATCCACCTCGGCGGTACAACTGTTCCTGGACCGCATGCACCTCTGCTCATGGTTGTAAGTGTGGCAAAAGGACGGGCAAAGGCGAATTGACTGACGGTTGTTTCTAGACTATGGATGGCAAACAAGGCATTCAGTTGGTTCAGCTGATCTCGCCGAAGTTGACGATTCCGATCCATATTGATGACTACGACGTATTTTTGGTGAGTCGGCTCTCGAGCGCAAAGCTCTTCCGTCGCAGTGACATTGCATACTGATCGTCTTGAAATTCCAGTCTCCCCGCTCGGATTTCGAGAAAGAAGTCACCAATGCCGGGTTTGACTCCAAGGTCCTCTACCTCGAGAGGGGCGACGTCTTTGAGTTTGGCGTCCGGGTCTGAAGCGTATAATGTCAATGGATGAAGCGCGCGAGTGAATACATGATTCGAGCAGGAACTATCCGCGGTACGACGGTCGAAGGCTTCTTGTTCTCCTTGTCGCCGACCCGCAGCACATGGCCATTCAGATTGACGAGAGGGCACGAGGGGCACCGGTGCTGCCGCGCCTGAAGCCATCTTGTCGGCCGAGGCTGCTGCTGGTAGCCTTGCCTGGTCGGACGGCCTGCAAAGTGACTTACGCCGCGGGGTCTTCTGTGCAGTCCGAATTGCGCATATATGCCTCCTCTCTGTCGCCGTCCCTGATCAGGTGGTAAACAATGGCTGAAGGATGAACATTCCTCCATACAACCATACAGCATCCTCCACCTGCTGAATGCGGCGACAACCAGCTTCGACGGCCCTGTTCTTCTGCTTCGCACTGCCTCCGTGAGGGGGGTTCTCAGAAAACGGATGCGAACTGGATTCGAGGAATGCTTGAGCAAATGACGTAACTACTCAGATGGTCACCCCTTGTTTCGCATATGACCTTCTCCTTTTGCGCTTCTGTCTCACTGCAATATACCGGTGCGCGGCAGATCCGGCGAGGCATTGCCGGTCTAGGATCTGGATCAGCAGATCCGACTTTCAACCACTTGTCATTCCAGTTGCAAAAGTTCTATCAACAGCGTTTCTTCTTCCTCACCAGCTGTCTCTCCACACTGCCATTATCATCAATCGCTTGGCGTCAATAGCCTTCGGCCTGACCACTGCCTGACCTCCGTCGAGTCCTGCACCATTTCAGCTGGACGCCTGAAAACTCGCGGTCCAGGAATTCGAAATCTACGGTTGCTGGATACGGCTCGCTCAATACGAGTACGAACTCAAGGATCAAGATGACTGGATACGCAGAACAGATGAAGACGTTCCTCAGGGCCCCTCGATTCGCCGTTGTCGGTGCGTCTGCGGATCGTTCCAAATGGGGTAACAAGGTCTTGCGATGGTGAGTTTGGTGCTGGCTCAATCGATCTCCCAAGCCTATTGTCTTGTTCTGCATTCTTCAGGTATCAGGAGAGGTCTCTCCCCGTCACGCCGGTCAACCCTACAACTGCGGAGGTCGAAGGAGTGAAAGCTGTACGGGACGCCGTAAGTGTTGATGTCTGGCTCACGCCCTCACCGCTTCTCATCCTGGTCTGTTCTAGACCGAAGTGCCGGATCTAGCCAAGACGTCGATATCAGTAATCATCAACCCTTCGATAGGCCTGTCGATGATGAAGAAGCTCTTCGCCGGCGAACCCTCGACCTATCCCGCTGCAGTCTGGATGCAACCCGGTGCCGAATCCAAATCTATTGAGGACTTCGTCAGGGAGAAGAACATCGAAGACCGGGTCGTCATGGGTGGACGTTGCATTCTGGTCAGCGGGGATGGTGTGAGGGAAGAATTGAGAGCCGAAAAGGGGAAGCTCTGAAGTATGCAGTTCGTCAAGTGAGTACATCTAGCGCACCGTTGTATCAGTTCAACTCCGTCTACTGAGGATATATGGAAATGTGCATGAGCACGCCTCCCGAGCGCTCGACATCTCAATCTTTCCACCGGAAAAATACGATCTTGACGAATAGAGGAGCTCTTGGATTAATCCAGGTCGCGACCTACCCGCATGTTCCGCGGATAAGCCATCGAGGGGCAGCTCAAAACGCTCGCCGCCGGAACGTTTCTGCACTTTCGCTCTCTACAGCAAGAAATGTGCACTTGCGGTGGCTTATAACCAGTCCGCATAGACAAAACAGCTCGACAGCACGGTAATGAAGCGACGGTCCCCGAGATCAAGAACCTAATCTCCTGGGGAATCAAAACGGAGGACAAGACGGTATGACTCGCAGACATACAGCAAGTGAGCCGGTAAGAGTAGCTGTAAGAGTGCGAAGATTGCCGTCGATTGCCAATTGCAACCAGTCTAAGAGATTACATTCTCCCTTGTCGAGTGCGTCTCGCTTCCTTGAACTTGGCGGCAACGCAGACCATGGCATGCACGTACGTTGGCAGAGGTTGTTCATGTCGTCAGCTCCACTTCATAGACGTCCGACGAAGACGTAGAATTGGAGCTACTGGGTCGGTGTGTGAGGTCGCGCGGCCGGCTCCGAAGCAGCCGACTCTCCGACTGTGCGTTATTGGCTGATGTTCCGGCAGCCATGGCTGCAGTCCAGCTTGCAGTCGCCCATCAGAGATCCAGGGAAACGGAGGGGGATGATGGAGACAGTAGCTTATTCATCTCCGAAAGAGATGAACCAGCCTCCGAGCTTCCGATCCTCCGCCCTTCAAAGTCGGATGTGGTATCACATAGTCTGGATGACAACTATTGAACAGTGGCCTTTCGTAGAGGTTTCACCCAGGTTGGAACTCTCCCTTGCGGCCCCGTCAGCTGGTGTAGCAGGAGCGAATGCAGGAGCGCGTCTTACGTTTCCCAAATCTGGCGGTAATCTAGCTGGTAATCTGTCAATCGATATATACATCGGCAGTGACAGCCGAGGTAGCACGCCGCTCTTGGGATCCGCAGAGCTTCGATGTCGCTGAACGTCCCATTGCTGACGTGCCATTTCCCGGTTTTGGCCCTCGTGCAGATCCCCGTGGTCCCACGCGATGCCTTCTTTTTACGAATCAAGGCAGAACAGCTGGCAGGACAGCAGTCATTGAAACATGAGGCGTCATCGCGAAAGAATCACACATATCGAATTCACATGTCATGCAGGTTGAGAGCCAAACTAGGTAAACGGTCAGACTCGTGGAGACGTCATGGGAGGGTTTGTCGTTGCAAAGATGACTATGTAGCCCTTTCTTTCATGCGCCTAACTTTTTGTACCTATCCTGTCTCCTTTTAGACCTCTAGCACTTTTGTGGCATGAAGTAGTCGATGCACCTATTCGCCATGCTGACTATCGGAAAACGCCTCCGCAGGGGGTATAGCAATGAGAGCTCGTCGATTGCAGAGTGCAAGGTACAAACCTAATACACACTTCACCAGCTACTTCACCAGACTTCACCCAGGCTAGGTATATCGCTTCGTTACAGCAGCTAATGAAAGGGTCCGGACAGTCCGTCCAGTCGGCCCGACAGGCTCCCCTCTCCCTTCGTTCCGGATCTGTCGCAGTCAGTCCCCGTGTCAACTCGGCGATGTGGAAGTAGATACATACGGTGAGGATACGTCTTCGCACGTCCGTAAGTTGTCGACTGCGAGAAGCTGTATAGCAGTGAGCAAGAGGCTAGAGTGGAGACTACACGTTCATGGCTGGTCCAGCTTATGCGCCCCATGGTTAGTCCAGATATGTGAGCTGTGCGATCACACAGCCTCTATCGATGACAGTCGCCTGGCCTGGCCAAGTGTGTCTCAAAGTTATGATCAGCGTCCTGGCGACCCGTTTTCTTGCGGTGACTGAAAGCTGCGCACCAGCGTCCGGCAGCTCCCTGCAGACTGTAACAGCCCGCTATCTGGATATGAAGAGCAATCTCGTCCAAAGGATGCGCCATACCTGAGAAGGGTGTCGCGAAGATGCCTGGATGCTAACGAATGCGGGCCGACGTTTCATTCCCGAACGCCTGACCTCTGGAAGGAGCTTTCGCAACACGGCAGTGGTAACCAACAGGGACAGCAAGGTCAGAAACTAAGGAACCTGGTTCTGCAAGGCAACCGTTGCTGATCAGAAAATCAAGCTCCAACAGGTGCTCTCTCCACCCGGCTGGTGTTCGGTCTGGATGCAGATATGGAGGGAAGTTAGAGGAAGCTTGAGCGGTTGTAGAACACAGAGCCCAGCTTTGGTATCCGACCAAAATAGAGTCTGACATCGAGTCTATCTGACACCCGGAAATGGAAGCGATCTTCGGAGAACGTGCTGGGGAATTCTGAGGAAACCACGCGTGGAAAGCTTGCGTCGGCTCTTGCACCACTGCTGCACCGCTGCGCAGCACACCAGGGGAGCTACCAGGGGCAACAAGAGAATCCGATGGGCAAAGTTCCTCGAGCTCGAGAACAGCTGCTTCGAGATCGGTGGACATATGTATGCCCAATTGCCTGAGAGGGGACTCAGCTGGTCAGTCGAGGATGATCGAGGAAGCTGTCGAAGCTGCTGTCGAGGAACGGAATGAAATTACGATAGAGAGAGCGCTCTTCTATTATGTGTGGCTTGGCGATACACCTCTCCTCCATCCTCGATAAGACGCACAGAGGCAGGGATCAAGTTTCGGGTGTTTCGTCATTCGCGTGCAAAGCCAGCTGGGCCGGGAGGGGGTTCGTAGAACCGTTGAATCCGGATCAGTGGAAGCGATCAGCTAAAATAAAATGGTAAGCAATTGCGAGGCCGAGGCTGTACGCTCTGGGCACTAGGGATTGCGAAATTGATCATACAGTTGTTGGATGATGGTTCGACGATACGAGGCGAGAAATAGCAGTCAGCACTTCGTGTTCACCGGACTGTTAGGGATGACAACCTCGTCGCATTCCATGATTAAAGCTGACGACAAGGTCATATACGAGTCGTGAGCAAGGCCGTATCCCTCTTCTCATTTGGCTCGTCGTACTTCAACTCGTTCAAGCTCGATACTCGGACTCTCTCTTTCAACGGACGTTTCAGATTGGTTTGCGAATCAAGACAAGGGTTGGCCAGGGTTTCAAGTGGAAAAGATTGGGAAACGATCTACGGACCTGCATATGTGAGTGGATGTCAGGATTCCCTATCTTCCTCCGAATCGAAAGGACGTGCGGAGTCTGGATGGGCCATTGCTGGGCCGAAGCAGATGCGGTGCACCGCGATCTGGTTTCGAAGACACTGCAGGCCACAGCTGGCTACAGCTGGCGGAGGCGATCGTCACAAGTTGTCGGACGAAGCTCTGGGCACCACGTTCTACTTGACCCGACACGTTGCCGTGTCCCGGCAAGCGGGCTGTGCAACGTTCAAAGCGACCCAGATGGCACTCGCGGCAGTCGTGGCCTTGGCTCCTCATATCTATCCCCTCCTTCGGGAAGGCTTTGGCTGATGGAACATGTCATTCTTCCTTTCCCTTTGATATAGAATATCGACATCGCCGCGCTCATTCCAATATACCTTCGATCAAGAGGAACGATCGTGATGTTCTGAAAGACGAAAATTTTCCCTTTGACAACGAAAGCGATGGCTCCGGAACATCACGACTCCGACTCAACACCAACGAGGATGTCCTTCTCTGGCGGACAGGACGGCGTGGTCATCGCGTCTCTTGTACCAAAAAGCGAAAGGACGTTCTCAAACAACGGCTTGCATTCGTTCGAGGACACACCAAGAGCGGCCCGGTCATCAATACAGGTGGACCGTCAGGAGATCAACAATTCAAGTGTCGCCGCGGCTTTGCAACTCGGGGATGCTATCCCTTTACAGTCGAGTCAGCCGGGACCATCAACGCATTATCGAACGAAGCCCCTTCCGGCAATCCCGCCATACAGTTTATCGCCGCCGATCTCAACTTGGGTTCCTCCGATAGTCAAGTCTGGCTATAGCTCTTTGGGCGAGACAGCTATCGAGGTTGCCAAGCACCGCCCGCCGCCGCTGCAAATCCCCAATTCTTCGACTCTTGGTATGCCGCTCTTTTCCTCCTATCCCGTCACCGGTACTGGTAACAGACGAAGGGCCAGTGCGACCCAACCACCGTCAAGCTATAAAGGTAAAGAGCGGGCCTTCAATCCATCGAGCGAGTTCGCAATCGATAACGATTCAGCGCTCTGCGAAATGCATCTTGCGGATGATCCCCTCACCAAGCGATCGGACGGCAGGAGAAAATCCTATCACGGCGCGGAAGGCTTCAATCCCGACAGCTTTCGACGTGGCTCCTTGACCAGGACTTCGGCCGGCAACATCGGTCCACCTCCGGCACACTCAGCTCAATTTGCGCCGCAGCACCATCATGCGGACCCGCCGTGGAGCATCAGCGAGGATGACGCTTCGTCGATGAATCCCTCACGACGTAGACGCGCGATGAGCGTGAGGCAAGATAGTCCGACAAAGCCACGAGACATGTCCAGCGATGCTCGTAGGCGAAGTGTCGATCAAGCTCGTCACATCGTTGTCACGGGCGACGTGCACATCGCTCCGGGTTGGCTCCCCCCTGGTGCTCTGCCGGCTGTCAATCCCGCGGATCTGGCTTCTTTCGAGCTCACGGCCGAATCGCAGTACGACGCCCTTGGAGGGATCGATCTGGGCCGCATCAGCTCGCCCGTTAGAGTCATCCGCGTCCCGGGAGGATCAGCTGGTCTGCGATCCGAGTCAGTCATTCGGGGCGAAGAGTCAACAGCCGCCCATCCGGATTCTTTCGAGAGACGGGAGTCGGTGCATTCGAGTCATCAGCATCAACCATACACGTGGGGAAACCCTTCTGACGCGATGTTCACGCTGCAGTCGGTCTCGACGGTCGCGGCTGGCGTGCCACTGGTATCGCCTGCTCCCAGTCAACGGGGAACGAGCGCAGTCGGCGGCGACTTTTTCAGCAGCAAAGCCTTGCTTCCCGGTTCGCTCGGCTTGACGGACGTACTGCCATCCCTCGACGTCGACCTTTCGGCATTGAAGATCGTCACTTCTGACCCGACCGACGCCAATGTTCAGAGCGATGCGCTTGCGTCGCCGTCGCAAATGTCTCCGGATCTTGAGCACATCGGTTTCGTGGATCAACGCATGTCGATGCCCTCGATGACGGAAACGTCTTCTGGGGCCGGTACAGCAGAGGTCCTTCTGTCTTCTGCATCGACGAGTCTGTCAAGGACTTCGAAGAATGGTAAAGACGGCAAAGACCGCGAAAAGGGCCAGACTAGCAACGACATTCAGATCGTAAACGACAACGGCCTCGGGATAAGTGAGCAGCTTTCCTGGGCGCTGGAGAACAGGTTCGAAACGAAAAGGAAAAGGGTCGACAAGCGGAAATATATCCTAGTGGAACTCGTCGAAACGGAAATGGCTTATACGGATCACCTACGAGATCTGGTGCATATCTATTTGCCTCAACTCGCCGCGCTTGCGATTGTCACACCTGCGCAACATTCAGCCATTGGACGAAACTTGAAGGAAATGCTCTACTTTCACGAGCAACTGACAAACAGGATGGTCGACGTGCTGAAGGAAGAAGGCTTGGGAACCAACACAATTACTATACCCGGTATGGACGAGTGCGTTCGCGTCGAGAGGATTGCGAGGAAGATCGCTGCCGTTTTCGTGGAAGACGTGAGTCGCTTCTTTACCTTTGATCCTATGACTTCACTGATAACCTGTTTCGACAGGCCTCGGGATTCGACATGTATGACAAGTATTGCTCCGGGGCGGCAGCAGCCATGAACATTATCCGCAACGTTCAGCACAGGCCAGAGTGGACCGCTTTCGAGAAACGTTGCCGGATCGTCATCGCTACCAGGAGCAACACCACTTTACAGCAAGTTCTGGCGGAAGACAATCCAAATTTTCAACCGTCATTGATGCCTCCGCCTACGGTGTCTACTATGCCTTCTCGCCTAATGTTACGGGATCTGCTGATTCTGCCGGTGCAGCGGATTTGCCGTTATCCTCTGGTGCTTTCCGCCCTATTATCTTCCGCTACGCCACCTTCACCGCTACGGGATGGCGCTTTCACCTTCCATTCGGAGCTCGACGTAGGAGTTGATGTTGACCGAGCTATGGCCGTCATGCAAAATTCTGCCAGCCGAGCGAACGTGGCCAATCAACGGAGTACGATATTAGCCCGGACTGCTACCATCGCGGGCAGACTCGACTACCATCCCGTGCGTTGTCTGAAAGCCGCTTCTTGTCAATGCTGACAGATTTTTGTCTGTTCTCCAGATCGTCACTCGGAATTTGTTATCGAATCTCGGCCCATGTGTGCTGTCCGGCGCTTTGGATGCTCTTTATCACCATCCCACCGCTGCGCCTCTGCAAGCCACGGTCAAGGTCCGCTACTTGGGCGCCTTCTTATACTATGGCTTCCTCGTATTGGCAAAGATCAAGAAAGCGGATCATTACGAGATCAAGCACTACTTGCCGCTGCAAATGTTTGAAATGGTTGATGTCACAGAAGGTAAGCTCAGGTGTCGAATCCCGTTCATCCATGGACTGACTTACCCTTTCTGGAATCAGGGTTTTTACCCCATTCGATTCGCCTCACGTTTCGAGATCATCACATGGAGCTCGCGGCTGCTTGCGCTGAAGAAAAGGACGTATGGGCGGCAGCGATGTGCGAAGCTCGGGACAATGCAACCATCTCGCCATTCGACCTACCCTGTAGCATCGGCTATGGCGTCGGCCGATCCAGACGAGAGTCTGCATATCTGCCCGGCGAATCCGCTCCCGTCACTGCCACCTCGCCGAAACGGTACTCGATGACGGCCGCCGATTTCAGCTTGCACTCCGGCCCCACTTACACATCGGAACCCTTGGACGACTATGGCCGTGAAGTGCTTGAAACCCCTCGGTCACCCATTATACCAGCGTCGCCGATGAGACGGGAGGGCATACCCCTGCAGACGCCCTCGAGGATACTCATGAGGCGAGCGTCACCGCTTTATCGACTTTCTATCGATTCCAATATCCAGGACGTCTTTTCCGATGAGTGCAACATCGCTCGAGCTTCGGGCAAGCAGCTGGGCAGTCAGTCCTTCGGTATCGTTCCTTCGCCTGCCAGCGCGTCCGCTCCAGGAACTCTCAGGAACAGGCTGTCTATGAAAGACTCAAGCGTATTGAGGCGTCGACGCAGTTACGTGGATGTGCATAGTTCCCCAAGCACAGAGACTTTGACCAGCAGCAACTCGACAGTGACCGCCACATTCGGCAGAACCGTTTCTGGATATGGCAACAATATGGCTAGCAGTTTCAAGCGAGGCTTTTCCATTTCATCTCAGGATGGCCACAAAGCGAAGAAGCGCCTATCCGGTGGCTCTATTGAGGAACTCTACCCGACAGCCTCGGACGTTACTACTGGGGCAACCGAACGACCCATATCCCTGGCCAATGCTTGGCCGTCTCCACCCCCTCGAAACCGTCGAACGATAAGCGACGACGGGTTAATGGCGCCGATTCAACCAGTTCAACACAAGGTTCCCCTCTCGGCGGAACCGGAGGGCCGGGTACGAAGTCAGAAAGACCTCGCGCGACGACGGTCTATGCAGAACTTGACCAATATCCTCAAGCCGAAGCACAGTCGAGCGAACTCGGTACCTGTCAGCCCTATTTTGGACGTCTCGGGACTTTCTGATAGCGAGACCGACCACGATGCAGCCAAAACGGGACCACCGGAGAGCGTGGCATCGGGCACCACGACGCCATCGCACGTTGGCGACTACACCACCAATCCGATCGACGTTGACATTTACGCAGTCGGTGCTGGCTTGACCAATGTTCTGCGTGCGCCGGGCAGCAAATCTGGACTGTTGGCCCGCACAATGTCTTTCAAGCGATCCACATCCGCCTTTTTCAGCGGGGACATGATGTTCCCGGGTAGTCGACGAAATTCGATCGAACAATCCAAGCCCATCGTCTTGAATGGATTGGTTTCCTCGCCCGTCGACGCCAAGCCATCACTGCCTTCCGTGCCGGGATCACCAACTGGCTCCTTGAGGAGGACTCCGGCTCCGTTCTCGAGTTCGGAAGCAGTCGCCGGCGACGCGCGAAATGCTTCAAGCTCGACTCCAATCTCCCCCCTTTCATCGAGTCCTGAAGACAAAACGTCGAGTTCTTCGATGAAATACGCCGCCAGCACAATCAGCGACGGTGGCTCGACGCATAATTCGGATCTGGAAGATCCGCCCCTCACCGGCTCCCATAGTCAACATGTGCCACCCAAACGACGTCGCAGTGTCAGATTCTTCCATCGGCTCAATCAATTCACGTCCTTGTCCGGATCCAACAGTAATGTCGACAAATAACGGACATTTCCCATTCGCCACATCATAATTGCTTTGGTGTTCCTTCTCTTCAGTTTGAGAATCAGGGTTGTATATATCTGTTTTCTTCTCTTGCATACGGGTCATCCGTTGATACCTCCTTTGGGTTTACTCTTGCTCAGTCAGCTATAATGTAATATCGAACCACACTCACTGTAGCCATTACGCCTCGATGAAATACACGCTGTGACTTCTCGCATTCCCGATGTCTGTTTGCAATTTTCGCAAGGATGTCTTGAACACCGCTTTCAGAATACAGGGGTTTGAATTCCTGAACAAGAAGCGCCACGCCGTGATCATCGTGCGAGCTACATGCACAGACCCATACTCGAGTTCAGAGCTCCCCTTGAATTCCCTTCAACTTGGGCTTACGTCACCATACGCTCGATCACACCGCAAGTACTGCATGCATACTCGCAACCCCTTCTTTCCTTCCTCGGCCTACAAAGGCAGTCGACATTGCGTAACAGGATCTCCTCGTCGGCGTCCCTTGCTAGCCCTTGCTATCGTGGATCAGACTGAGGCTCATGTTCGTATCCCAGGAGGAACCATGACGGAATCCGTCGACGGAAAACAAGAATTTGCGACGAACGACTCTCAGACATTCCAGACCTCATCATCGTCACCGCCCATTCGCGAGGACCCGTGGCAGCATTACGTTTATCTCACGGTTTTATCAATCTGGCACAGTATCGAAAGCCTTCTATTTTACGCCGGCATCCATCCATCCTACCTCTTCTTCCGTCTCAATATGGCGTTTCAAGCCTTCGCAGGACGGCTCAGCCCGTTGTTCGGTGTCGTGCAAAACAACGAAAAGAAACGGGACAGCGGACTGTCAGACAGTGATGAGGAGTCCGAGGGAATCGCAATCGTTCCTCAAAATCGAACATTACCAGTCAAGCGGCGGAGGGCTCAAGTGTCGGAACAGAGTTTTCACGGTGAGTAAAGGTGCCAGCGTTCGGAATATCAATTTACTCTTCGGCTACAGGGAACAATTATCCTGGCATGGTGAACTTATCAGGGACTCTGTGCTATATGAACTCGATTCTTCAGGCACGTCCACGAATATCCGGAAAACTTGGTCAAGCTGACATGAACGCTGGTATCTAGTCCTTTGCTTCACTAACATATCTGCAAAAGCACCTAGACTCGGTCATCGGCCTAGCAGAAGAAGTCGACCTCAACACGCCCGTCACGGATGCCTTGAGCCTCACGTTGGAACGTGGGTCATCTTCCCTTTGTTTCATCTCCCGAACACTGAACAGAATTCCGAACAGAACTTAATACCCCATCATCGTCTTTCCGCCCAGCACCTTTGCGTCCTTACGCTCTGGTTGACGCACTATCAACCTTGCCTTCCGTTCGAAGACTATTACAAACCCGTGAACATCAGGATGCGCACGAGCTATTTCTGCTCCTGACGAATGCGATATCGGAGGAGCTCGGAAAGCTGGACGTCGAGTGCAGGAAAGACAGGGGATTGGCAGAGGTTATGCAGTTCCGTCATGCGGTGCTTTCACAGTTGAAAGAACGTGTCCCGATTGGCAGATGGAAGGCAAAGGAGAAGACGAGGATCATTTCGCCGTGGGAAGGTCTATCAGCCAACCGGCGGAGTTGTTTGAAGTGCGGCTGGTGCGAGGGGATAAGGTATGAGACGATGGGGGCAATCGATGTCACTTTGCCAAATACCGTAAGTAGTGTGATCGCCATATCCCTCGCCGATTGAAGATGGACTTTCGCAATTTAGGGGTTCATACCACTCGAAGCCTGCTTGAAACACCTCTCGGCGATAGATATCATCGACGACGCCTACTGTGACCGGTGTACTCTGCGGTTGACGCTCAGCTTCTATCTCAGCGAAGCCGAAAGACTGGGCAAACCGAAGGACGAAAATGGAAAGAGCAGTACTGCTCGTAAGAAAAGAGCCGCGAACGCGCGCAGGATCGCCAACAAGCTTAATACGCTGTTGGAAACGGGGAACATTGCGGATATGGAGAAGACGGAAGGGCTACAAGATTGCAAATGGCTCAAGGCAAGCAGTCGAAGTGCGAGACAGTCCATGATTGCGAGAGTAAGTTTCTGCGATGTCTGTCTGGAATATGTGCTCACTATCCCGCGTCGTCAGCCACCACAAATCCTTGCGCTGCACCTATCGAGGTCTGGGTTCACCCCTTATGGAGAACTTTACAAAAAGACTGCCAGCGTAGCCTTTCCCCTTTTCCTGGACATTACCGAATTCACGACTTCGGGCGCGCTATATACGACTGCCGACGGTTCCATTTCACATCACGCCGACAAAGATTGGCAAAAGGATCATCCCAAGCCCGAGGATGCGGCACCGCCAAAGTCGGTTTATCGTCTCGACGCGGTCATATGCCACTACGGATATACGAGCAGCTTTGGTCATTTCGTCGCGTACCGGCGCAAACCCGACTCTGTACTCGGACCAGCACTGGCCCAAAAAAGCTGTCCAGACTACTGCGAATGTCAGCTATGCCAGACACACGGACAAGTCAGGCATCCCGCAGTCCTACCGGTCCGGAACTGGCTCCGAATTAGCGATGCAGATGTCGAGGAAGTGGGCGATGCGGAAGTACTGGCAGAGAGAACCTCGGCCTTTCTGTTGTTCTACGAAAAGGTGATCGAGGAGAAAGACGACGAAAAGAGCGAGGGTCACCCTGAACTACCGACGATGAACAAAGGTAGCATAGTGGAAGCGCTTGCCAATCTGAATGTGGACAATGGTTTGAGGCATAGAACGAACGCCAAGTTGTAGGCCGCTCATATACTATACTTGCGCCGAGGATCGCACTATCGCATACACCTAATACGCAATTGGTATGACAACGCCGCTATGCTTAACCTGCGGCTGTTGGCTGGCGCGAGTGGGCCGTGGATGAACGGTTTCGGTGGGATTGCTTTGCGGCCCATCCTTTACTGCGTTGTGTGAGTCGTGTTTCTCCGACCTACGCTCGTGTCCAAAGGCATGCTCGTCGACAGCCTTCAACAATTCCCGAAGCCGGGACATTCCGCTGCCTGCGCCGATACTCAGTCTTGATCCGCGAGACAGACCGTGCTTGGACCCGTCGTCTGTCGGCGGCACATCTTGGACCGCAAGACCTTCGTCTTCCAAAAATCGTCGAGAGAACGACGAATAGTCTGAACGTTGTGCTAGGTAAGGCCGCAGCAGTCTCGCGTCGACTTTTCCTAGATGTGCCTCTGACAAGTACGAACGCAGGACATCTGGTTGAACGATGAAACTGTTTCCGAGTTGTCGAAGCATTTCGAAGCGCTCGTTCAATTCTGGGATACCGAAAGTTTTGACCACGTCCTGATAGGCGGCAAGATCCCTTGAGAAATGACAAGGGAGGGTTCATTTTTGCTATTCGGCCTGGCTTTGGGGCGGATTACTCACTTGGTCAACATCAGACCACCTGTTGGATTCACTGGGAATTTCTTGAAGTGCTCCAGTAACAGTCTGCAGTGCAAGAGGAGTCAGTGTCACCCGCCCATGACCAACGAGATACTCACGCATGGAATACCATACCGATCTCCAAGAGGAACGATTTAGCATTCTTGCCACTGACGGATTGGTCGGCGATCCTCTTGAGCTTTTCTAAGAAGTCACAGCAGCTTTGACACGGTTCTGTCGACATGCGCGCGAACGACATTTCTTCGTCTTTGGGCTTAAAGTCATTGTTCTTTTGTTTCTTGAGCGTGTTCACCAGCCAGACCATGACCGCTATGCTTCGGGCATTAGAAACCGGCTGGCCTTCCTCGTGTACAAATAACATACCATCGATAGTTTTCTGAATCAGAGAATTTGCCTTGCCTTCAACTCGGCTTGTCGCACTAGCATTGGCTTGTGAGTATTGCTTGCGCACCGTGACCAACGTCGCTGTAAGGGGCAAGATTGCCGAGGCGGAATACCTTTGCCACAGGTGAAGGATAGAGTCGACGTGCTTGAGCGCCAGGAGACTTGTGATGGGCGGCTCCGTCTTGCCGTCGAAAACGTCGAGGCGAGCAATCAATCTGCGCGGGAAGGGAGAGGTCAGGGCCGGCTCCTTCCCGCAAAACCTAGAGGCACTGACGAATCCAAGGCAAGTTCCATGTAATTTCTCCCGATGTATTCCATGAGAACATGTGCCACGATATTGGTATTTTTTGGTCTGGAGATCAAGGCGTCAATAGGGCGATTCGGATCTGCAGTCTGACTTACACGTCACCTGACATGCTGAGCTCCACAACCCGCCCTATGGCTTCGGCATGCATTTTGAGCATCTTTTCAGCCATGCTTGTTTCGAGCGCAGCGTCCGCTTCGTTTGCTTTTTGTTTCTGCTCCGACGATGCGGAATCTTCTATTCTCGGCGTAGCCGCACCTGACGGAGCGGGTGACGCCCTGCCGCTGACCGCAAGTGCGGCACCTTGACCGGCACCTGCAGCGGCGCCAAACGAGCTTGCGACTCCGCCATACTTGTGGAGCCAAGCAGCGGCGGTCGAGGCCGCTCCTGTTCCGGCTGATAAGTGGGAATTTGGATTGGGCGGTGCGGAAGAAGCTGATAATTGGTTGACGACCCGATCGAGAAGTGAATGCGGTTTCGTTTTGATGATATTCAGCTGCACCACCGAGATTGAATCAGTTCGACGGCCTAACCGCATTTAGGGCGCTTGTACGACTCACGTGGTATCGTTCGAATCCCGCGAGCATCTCCTTGTACGACCCTGTCAGCCATCTCGTCTCCAACTCGAGATATCGTCCGGCGTCCAGATAAGTCATAAACATTTCCTCCATCGAAAGATCCAACATGGCGGCGAGCGGGGACGAGCTGGCAGTCGCCTTTTCCTCGCCGTTTGAGGCCGAGACGGGCGGTCCGCCTTCTGACATGTCGTACCGCTTGAGATCTTCCACCAGTGCGGCGCATTTGACGTTGGTCAGGCGTAGCATACGAAGCAAGGCCAAGTCACCAAGCGCCGATGCTTTCGAGAACAGGTGTTCAAGATGTTGTTGAATCTGAAATGTGATCCCTGTCAACAAGGAGGAATGCACGCCGTCGAAGCTTGAACGCACCACTTGAGCAAAGACCCGCTGCAAAAACACCTTCATCACTTCTTCCTTGTCCGGGAAAACGGCGGCGATGATCTGGGCTTCCTGGCCGACGGTGGTTCTTATCTCGTCAAACAGAGCTTCGAGCCCAGTTTCGCGTGAAGGCGCGGGTACAGTCGGATCGTTGAGTGATCTCCAGCTACGGCGGCGAAAGAGAAGGTTTAGCGTCTGCGAAACAGGGGATCCGGACGTAACGTACAGGTCTGCGCGTTCGTTGTCTTTCGGTGTTCCAGCTTCACCGTCGACTTGGTAACCCGTTACCTGTTCCGACTCCTGGAGGAACCGGTCCTGGCTGATGAAAAAGTCGTGCTGGTTGACGTACATCTGCATACATGATGTTCCGCCATTGAAGCTCTGTAGCGTTCTGGCGCAATGCTGAAAATCGCCACGCGTTTTCGACATTTAGCAATCGCAGGGAACGCACGACAATGCTACGACTCACGGCCATCATCTTGATGTCGCCCTTTCGATAACTCTTATCAAAGAGCCTCAAGCACTCCTTTTCAAACTGTTCTGCGAATCTCGAGACCTCTTCCCTGATCTTCTCCGCCTTTTCCAAATCCGCTTTCGCGACGGTCTCCTGCTCTCGCGCCTCCCCATCCGGTTGAGATTCCACGCTATTCGCTGCCGCCGCATTCTCCGCGACATCTTTCGCGAGCGTCGTCAGGCGTCTCAGAATGACCGCGAGCTTGGTCCGGCCTTCGCGTGTTGAACGGGTCGCGAAGAGTGCCTCGAGGGGCGTTGTGGCAGGGGGAGTTTCTGCGCCGCCGTTTTGCTGGTTTGACGTCGGGTTGGGGGAAGGAGGTTGACCGATGGAGAGGTAGTATGATAGGAGGAGGGAAACGGATTGGGCGAGGGATCGGAAGTGGTGGAGCGTTTCGAGTTGTTCGCCTGCGGATACAATGATGTCAGACGGTATTCTTGGATTCCGGGACAAGAGGAGGACTCACCGATCCGCGTCGCGGTTCGTCCGACGCCTGTGATCTTGCCTTCCAGGGAAGTAAAGGACGATCCGACAGCCTGAACGGATTTTCCCAAGGTGAATACATGGACCGGCGATCCGATCGTTGTAGCGTACATTAAAATCACCATGCATCTCCCTTAGCTTCCCGGCGTAATCTCTTTCTGCAATCTTCATCTCCTCCTCCAACCTGCGCGTTTTTGCGGCCACTGTTTTCTGAAGAGCGAGAAGATGGTCCAGCGCCGGGGAAAAGGTCTTGGTATATGGTATTGGATCGATCGCTGTCAAATGGCATGTAGAATGTTTAACGAATAGGTGCAGAGGGAGGAAAGGGCGAGCATACCTCCCGATTTGCTCTTGGAATCCTCGATGAGCGTCTCGGTCAAATCGCCAATGAATGTTTCTATATTAAAGTTGTACTACCACAAAAGAGATTTCGCGTCAGCGATTCCGCATGTAATCAGACAGTGAACAGGGCAAGGCTCACCTCGAGGTTCTTGATATGCTTCGCGAGTGGCGAGTCCGCCCCGATGACCCTCAAGCTCGACTTTGAACTGGTATCTCTTCTTTCCGGCTTTCGTGGCGCGCTCGAGGAACCGCGCATAGGAACGGGAGGACCATTGCTGGCCATGGTAATACTCGAACACTACCCTACTATGGGGACGTAGCAAGGCGGTATAGGATGTTCCTTTCGTGCAGGATACAGAGTCCATCCCCCTGATAACTGCTCGACATATGCTACAGTATGATGCATCATCGACCGCCTGATTCGGATCCAAATCATCTCGGCCGCCGTAATTCGACTTCGGCGCGATCGGATGATGGGTTCCTCGAGTTCAACTTGAGCCATTCACCAGTGACGGTTATTGGGTCGACAACACTCACGCTATTCTCAACATGGCAGCCACATCCGATCTATCCTTCTCCGGTACGTATCGCTTGCAGCTTAGTATTTCAGATGTGCTCACAGCGATATCCACAGTGCTCGACTTGCTCAACTCCGAACGCAATGCGTTTGGCATGCGCGAGAAGGACTATGAGCGATACAGGTTCGTCTTCCGAGCTTCATATCTTGGTACACGTTCTGACCTTTTACACAGACGACACTGCTCGAGCAAGATTCACCGCTTGCGTCAGGTCACCGGCGCCACTCACGGCAATGGAAAGACGTTCAAAAGAGTCGACAAGGTTCAGGCGGATAAGGTCAAGGACGTCAAGTATGTATTTCATCCCTCGACTTGATCCGTTAGATCCTGATCCTCATTCTGTGTCAGAACCCTTCACCTCCTCCTCTTCCAAGCGGAACGAGCACTCGTATTCTCGGAAGAGCTTCAGCAAGAAGCGACGGCCGCCAAGCAAAGCCAGAATGCCTCGACATATGCTATCACCAAGGAACAGCACTCGAGAATCCGCAAGGCTGTCGGCTATGCTTCTGAGCTGTACGACCTCGCCAAGCAGCTGCACGCGGCGGACGACGCTCGTCTGGATGCATTGACGTTGACGGAGATCGCAATCTACCTCTTGCAAGTCCAAGCGAAAGCCGCATTCGGCAAAGCCAACCACGAAGACGCCATTATCAAGTTTATCACGCGTCGACGATTAATGGCGTTGCTCTCTGAAACCGCGATCACCTCGCATGCTCAGGCGCTCGCGAATCAAGCGATGGACGAGACGGATCCGTTGATTCGGTTCTGCGCGTACAAGCAAGGGCGAAAGCAGTCCCAGGTCACCTCTGGCGGACAAAGTGAGGTGGATGCTATTGTAGCGGATTTCGATGACGAGGCGTTGGAGGAAGGGCTCCCGGGGTATGGGAAACTCGTGCAGGAGGTTACGCGGCAGATCGAGGAACGTGATTCCGCGGAAGGAGGCGTCGCGAAAAAGATGTTGGAACCTATCGTCTGGGCCGGGGAGACGATCGAGATCCGGAACGCGGAAGTCGTCAGGGCGATGGTCAAGGCTCAGGCCGCGTTGAATGCGCTGCAGACCGCGCAGGCAAAGGAAAAGGAGCAGCAGGAGGGTGTGAAGAAGGTTGCCAAGATGACAGCTGGAAGTAGGGGCAAGGCAATGAAGCGGTGGGATGCGGCGTTGGCGGCTTTGGGTGATGCCGAGGTCATCGCGCGAAGGCAGATCGTGGACGAGGTGAGCTGGATTACCCAGGAATTTATAGGGCGAATGCTCATTGTCCTCGCTAGGATGAAAACGCGCATGCGGCCGGCGCCATCTTAACTTCGTCCTCGCCTACCTTCATTCACCAATACATCCTCTTCACACTTCTCACTTACCGGATCAGACGAGATCTCCTCTTTATCGACTCGATGGACGCGCCCGCTAATCAAGCGATCGTCAAGGCCGTCGGCGCTCAGTCTACGAAGAAAAAGGTTCAGAGCCAAAAGCCCAACAATGCTATCGGCCTGAAGAAATCGTCCGCTCCCGCCCAATACGCAAAGAGCGATATTGCTTCCAGTCGATCGAAGCGGGAACATGCGCTGAAATCTTTGCAGGCCGTGACCAAGCTGTACGATACGGTTGTGCAGAGTGCGGAGCAGATCGGTGGATTGACAATCGTCGAGGAGAGGGAGAACGTTTGGCGGGGAATCAATGGCTTTGAGGCCTATGTCAAGGCCGTCAAGTGAGTTCTCTGTTGCTGCAAGTTTTGCGGTTGGCTAACCCTTTCGATCAGATGCGTCAAATTGGCGCAGATGCACGCCATCCTGTTGCCCACGCCGTCCTATCCCTCGGCTATTCAGCTCACCAATCAAGCATCCACTTATATCGGGCAATCTCGGGCTTCCTTGTTCCCGTCTGGCCCAGAGTCTGCTGAGGATCCCATTCAGGAACCTGTCAGATCCGTCAAGATCTCCGATCTTGATTCACTGCAAACGGATCTCGGCAACCTCGAAAACGCAGCGAAACGAGCGTGGTTTGGCCAAGTTGTCAACAAGCCGTTGTTCTACGACATGGCTTTCAACTATGTCGATCTCCCCTTGGAGGAGCTGGAACGAATTGCCGGCCGCGGTTCCGCGACGCAGACGCCAGTCAACGCCACCCCGCTCGCCTCTGTCGCAGAAAAGGTCTCTCAACCCGTCTTCGCTGCCGCTCAGTCGGTCACTGAGAAGCTTCCGGCTGTCGTCGCGGACGCTCTGCCGGCCTCGGTCAAGGCTTCCCGCGAATCCAGAGGAAGAGAAGCCACTCCAGCACTGGAGGAGGAACCCGCTGCGGCGGAGAAGGAGCAACCCAAGTCCTCTGGGTGGTTCGGCGGTCTCTGGGGTGGGAAGAAATAGGCGCAATGTATACAAAGAAAAGGTTCGGGAAGACGCATGTGCCCGAGCTTGAAGACATGGGACAGGTCTACATCTGCCGGGTCGAAAGACGGAGGACATGATTCACCGATCTCAGGGTGACATAGCCTATCCGCTTTGAGGTTCTGCACGATCACCATCACACCGTTGCACTCTTCCTCTAAATTGCTTAGGATGAATTTACAGATAATATCGCTTATGGATTATCCCTCCGGAAATCTTGCTCTACTTCCGAACCCGTGTGCTATATAGCTGTCGCATATAGCCTTCCCCTGGAAGTCGTCGTCGCCGCCAACTGGAAAGAGTTCCAACAGCATCTGATTTGTCTGTGATGAATGCGGAAAGAAGAAACCGCTCAACGTCAGCAAGTTTGCCAGGAACAATCTGCGGTGATCGATGCCAGTAGCCGTCGCAGTAACACGCGTCGCCAACCCTTTCCTCGCTGAGCCCTCGACCGTTCCAAGGCGGGATGCGCAGAATCATTCACAGCATATTGACTTACGCCTGCAGTTTTGCCTCCCGCAAGCATCCTCGGAGGAGTTACCTCTGCAAACCCATACTTCTTGTAAAACGCAACAGCTTCTATAGACGCGATTCAACGGGATATCAGTTAGCCGCGCGCTTCCACTCATCCGGGCTATAGGCAAGATGGGATCTCACCTTCTACTCCCTGTAAGGCGATATTCAGCTGTCGCTGTTTAGCCTCGAGAATCAAAGCCTGCAATAGCTTTCTTCCTAGACCTCTACCTTGATTCTGTGACGAAACTGCGAACATTTCGATCCCTGGTGCAAGGTAGCGACTCAGATCATGGCACCGTAGCTTGTTGGGATATAGAGGGAAAGCGCAACTTTGCTTACAAAAGACACCGCCATATTCTTTGACAAGTTCTTCGTGAAAAGACGCATTGTCAATCTTCTGGTATTCCGCATCGTCCCGTCCCAGGATAGCCTTGCACTTGGGCTGGTTGTTATCGTTGATCAACCTCCCGTATGCCATTCCGGTGATTTGTCCTTTGCAGTCTTTAATCACGTATGCGACTGAATCGATTTGATCAACGTGTTGTAGGCAGAAGTCTGCTTGCGCATCAATCCAGTCTTCTCGCTTTACGGAAGGGTAGATCACTGTCCAGTACTTAGCAGGCCTTAAGCCTTCATACAGTACTTCCGCCATTTGCTTTACGTCTTCCTCCTTCGCGATCTGGGGGGACTGCATGGGGTCCTGCATGTTGCTATCGATCTACGAAAATGCGTCTGCCTAATGAATTGTGGTGGGAAGCGAGCCTTGAAGTGGCAGACCTCGGAGAGCAGATAGTAACAGAACTTGAGATGAGGCAACCCACAGAGATGCTGCACGCAAAGACCAGTGGAAGCTTACCTAGCAGGCTAGCATGGGCCTACCTGGGAATTGACGCTTTCTTTGTTCTCCCGACTTTCGCTTCTCCGCCTCCTTTATCCGACAAGGGGGTTCTGGCGACGAAGTAAAATGGTCTGCATGGTTGCTTTTCTCCATTTCGAGTGATGCGTGGGATTTCGTTGGAGGGCTTAACAGCGTACGTTAGGCCATTTCTCGAGAGTACTCAGAGTAATCTATAATTCTATATATCGCTTGCATTGGTGGAATCATGGTTGATGACCTATTCTGCAGACGCCCGTACCATCTTCAACCAGAGCTCTCGTTCTCTGTGCTTTAGGATGTATTACCTTTACTCTCGAGAACAAGAATCGTCCAACCTTGTCCAAGAATCAAAGAAATCAAGCATGACGCAATCAACCGTATCTGAAACACGCGCTTAGACAGAGTTGGCGCGAGGGGTGATCGACCGGTATAGGGATGATCTTCATCTGTCTTGTTCTACATTCCTACCTTCAGGTTATCGATATCAGCATCAGCCTCAGTCACCTCGTCGGGATATCAGTAGAAACAAGATGGGTCAGGCAGGCAGTCAAGTGATAAGCAACTTGGAAAAGGATTCCAACTGTAAGTACACGTGCCTGCGAAATACCTCAGGATATCACCAGAATGCTCTACCTCTGTGATCAACGCTGAATGCTATCCCCTTCCATCTATTGCACGATATTCAGTCTCATCAGCAGAGCTACTCCGTCTGAAAAAGCGGTTTATGAAGCTCGACTCGGATGGCTCCGGAACAATCACTCGAGAAGAATTCCTGCAAATCCCACAAATAGCCAACAACCCGCTGGCACATCGGATGATAGCAATCTTTGATACAGAGTAAGTTTCCTTTCGACTTGCTCTGAGCGCTTCCAGCGGGGACAAGTGCCAGAATGCTGATTGCCATCTGTTTTCTAGCGGATCAGGACATGTCGATTTCCAGGATTTCGTTGGTGGGCTCAGCGCGTTCAGTTCCAAGGGAGGAAGGGAAGAGAAGCTGCGGTGTAAGTTCGGTTCCTGCGAGCATATCATCGTAGCTCAATGGCCAAATCGTCCATTCTGGAGTTGCCTTCAAGGTATATGATATGGACAGGGATGGGTACATCTCGAACGGTGAACTATATTTGGTGTTGAAGCAGATGGTGGGGAACAACTTGAAGGTAGGTGTATGCATAGGCTCTATCTTCTGAGCCAAAATCTTACGTTGTCCCTGATCGCGACGTAGGATCAGCAACTGCAACAGATCGTGGATAAGACCATCATGGAGGCAGATAAAGATGGGTGAGTCGCTTCTCCTGGGCTCCCTTGGTGCATGCGCACTGAAGCTAATTTTCCACGCAGTGATGGCAAGCTCAGCTTTCAGGAATTCTCAGATATGGTTCAAAGTACAGATATCGTCAAGTACGTTTGCGTTCCCGACCTTCCAGCCGCCACCCAATCTGTCAAGCTAACTTGACCTTCCCCTTGTAGACAAATGACGCTGGAAGATTTGTTCTAGCTGGACGACAGACAACACGCACAAAACTCCTTACCCTACACTCCACCGACCGTCATCAATCCGCGTATCTTGGGTACATTCCCGTTGTAGCATAGCCTTCAGGGCCCTTTTCGACGTATGTTCCATCAGTGTATAAATCATCGACCGCGGGGAGTACGCGCACGTCCGCCGGCTTGGAAGCTTGCCGAAAACAATTTTGATATTGCGACCACAGAAGACAACGACTGGCGAACACGAGGCGAAGGGACAGTCTGACCTCGATTGTTTGCGCCGTGCCACGCAGAACTCTCTCTATCTTGTCTAGGTCTGCGCCTTTCACTCGTTTCAGCTGGGAGAAGTTGAGAGCCTGAGAGACTACGGCGACGGGCGTGGTCCACGAGCGGAGCAGTGTATGATTCGAAGCCGAGCATGCCGGACAACAGATGAACAGCTCAGGAAGCTCTGCAGACAGCTCTCATATATGCGCAGATCTAGATAGACGTTTCGCGGCCGCCGAGCGAAATCGGAAGCGGAAGCAAAAGTTGCCAGAGTTGCTCGTTTCAAAAAAGTTGATAGTCGATCACACTCACCCAAACCTCTATCGAACTATCTCCCTTGTCGGTCCACGCCTTCATTCACTCGGACAGCACAGAGGGATATCGGTCTCGCACGCTTGGTCTTGGTCAATACGCCTGATTCGACGCGCGACTGGCAGCAACGGAGAAGCAGCGCACACGTTAGATCCGATTGCAATAGCTATCGCTCTTGACACTCGACGCTTTCAATACCCCTCGACAGCATGGATTTCTTGCCATTACCGAGGCTGCCGCAGCAGGGGGCGGTTGTGTCTTCGGTGAACCCGCACAGTCGTACGTACTTTGATACTGTAGCGCGTCGAGTAATGCCGAACTAAACCACCCCGCGCGACAGGTTACTATCATTCGTTCAGGCATCCGTTATTCATCCGACACCACAACCCGATCACCTCTATTCATTTCTCACCCACGCGTCCGCACAGATTTGCTATCACAACATCATCACGACTGCTGGTGTATGCACCAAAAACGGGAAAAGTTGTCAAGACTATTACGCGATTCAAAGACAATGCAAGAGGAGCAGAAATCAGGAAAGATGGAAAGCTTGTGGTGGCAGGAGGTGACGATGGATTGGTGCAGGTGTTCGATCTGAACTCTAGGGCGATTTTGCGTACGATGAAGGGACATGACGCGTGAGTGATCAAGTCCGCGCGAGGAGCCATCCGGAAGTGCTGACTCGATCGTCACACAGGCCCATACATGTTACCAGATTCTCGCCAACGAATACCGAAATCATCTCCGCGTCAGACGATGCAACGCTCAAGCTCTGGGATATCCCATCACAAACATGCACCCAAACATTTTCGGGCCACAACGATTATGTGCGATCCGCCATCTTCTCGCCGTCAAATCCTCAACTCATCCTATCCGGTTCATACGACTCGACAATACGTCTGTGGGATGCAAGAACAGGTCAAGATGAGATCGTCATGTCGCACGGATCCAACCTTCCCGTCGAGGACATCCTGATGTTCCCTGGCGCCGGATCGAACGTTGCACTCTCCGCCGGTGGTCCCATCCTTCGCGTGTGGGATCTTGCCATGGTGTCCTCTGGCGCAACGGAAGACAATGAGGCGGGATCGTTCAGCGGCAAGGGCAAGTGTGTCCGAGCGTTGAGCAATCATCAGAAGACGATCAGCTGCGTGTCCTTTGATGGCGAAAGGCGGCGAGTATTGACGGGTGGTTTGGACATGATGGTCAAGGTGTATGATGTGGAAGACTGGAAGGTTGTTCACACTATGCGGTACCCAGCGCCGATTCTCTCTTTGGCAGTCTCGGTGAGTCATGTGTGTGATCCTAGTGAGGCTTCCAGCTAATTAACATCCATTCTCAGCCGGATGACACACATATCGCTGCAGGTATGACGGACGGAACGCTTTCGCTCCGTCGGCGCGATCCGAAAGCGGCAGAGGTTGCAGCGCAAGAAGCCAAGAAATCGGTGCTGTCGACGGGAGCCTACGAATACTTTGCAGACGTTGAATCAGTGTTTGGTACCGGTCACGTCAAATCGATGCAGCAGGATCAAGCGCAGGGACAGCAACGTCAAGGTGCAAAGACGATGGCGGCGGTGGACGAGTTCCGCGTGGAAAACGTGCGGCGAAAGAAGTTGAAGGATTACGACAAGTTCCTGAAAACCTTCAAATATGGGGCGGCACTGGATGCTGTGATGGTGAAGGTTCGTCCAGTTCTGGGGCTTGCATGGACGTTCTTCAAGGCTAACATGTTGCACTGGCAGACTGTACGACCGGTCACAGCGTTCGCTCTCATTCAGGAGCTGATTTTCCGAGACGGCTTGAGGATCGCTCTGGGCGGCCGGGACGACGTGACGATGGAACCCATTCTGAATTTCCTTGCGCGTCACATTGACGACTCAAGATTCGGCGGTATGGCAGCCGAAGTTGCAGACGTTTTGATCGGTAAGTCCGAAGCTACTTCCGTGTAGCCTTCCCTGACGTTGATCTTCACGCCAAACAGATATGTACAGCTCCGTCCTTGGTCAATCGCCCTTGATCGACGACATCATCTCGAAGATGCAGAAGAAGGTGCACTTTGAGCTGCAGTTCCAGAAACAATTGCTCGGTCTGAACGGCGCGCTGGAGATGGTTCTTGCTCAGGTATGTCACGGTGATCCTCGCGTCTAGAATGTGTCTGACTTTTCACGACTGTATAGGCTGCTCTGGCACAAACGACATAACTGCTGAACTTGCCGAATCTTTTCGTAGTCCTCCTTTCTGGCGTTGTATGTCAGTGTCATGTCGACATCAGCATGATGCCTATCTTTAGCATGACAAGCCCATCGGTCGCTCTTCAAGGTCAAGCGCCGCCGTTGCATTCAAGCAATCCGCCTTGCACCGGAGCATTACCACAGGCATCACACAGGTATCATGAGCAAAATGTACGCCCAAGAAGAGATTCGCCTCGCGCGCGAAGATTCACGACACTGTTTCCGCAAGACGAAATGGCACAAACAAAGTCTAGAGTAATCGATACAGTTCCACGTCGTTTCGCAACACTCATCAGCTTGCCTATGACTGAAGTCGTTCGTATTCCTTGTCAATACTGTGAACAAAGTCAAGGATCTCATGGCCATCCTGTCGTTCGAACGAGAAGATCAGACGGCAAAGACACCGGCAATACGGGACAACAACTCACATCACAGTTCTTCCAAGATCCATCGTGAACACATCGAACCTTGCCTTCCAGCAGAATCGTACATGATTTGCTTGACGGCAAGAGCAATCAGTCTCTGTTCGGGTATCCGCACAAGCGGAAATGAGACATACGTGACATCCAAATCAATGAGCCTTTCCACGCTCTCCAGCAACAACGCTTGTCCCTCTTTACCGCCACTCATCGCGTCCTCCGCCCCAGCATCCCCGACGCATGTCGCCACTCCGCTTTCCTCCCAATCGACACCGACGGCTTTGGCGCATTTTTTCGCGTAGTCCAGATCTCCCGTTCGAGATGAATCGATGAAGTTTTGCGCAAGGGTGAATGACCAGTATGGCGGGAGGGTGGAAGAGGAGATGTATGGCTCGTCGGCGGATGATGAGGGAGGGGAAAGAGTGGAGTTGAAGGTATGGCGTTGCATACATAGTTGATGTATGTTTCCGGCACCTATTGAGGTGACCATTACTTGTGCGGTGAAAATAGAGAGGAGAACAGCTTACATTCACGGTCGCCGTGCATGCAGCGGACTCCATAAATTTCGTCCGCGTCAGGACTACGATGGGAACGTAAATTCGACGTCAGCAGGAAAGAGGATACCGATGAGGAACTGTACTCGCCGACCGATGTAGTTCAGCCGGACGTCGATCTTGTCCCGAATCCCAGGGTATGAGAACACCTTACAACACAAGTATCGTGAGTTGAACGTCGTCCACATGGTCCTGCCGCGACGCTCACCTTGTCCATGACCGACTCGCAAAGCCTCTGCAGCGTTCCAGAAAAAATTGAGTTCCCGGGCACGATCAGCACACTTTCAATTCCTTTCCTAGAAACCTACGGCATCGGGACAACGACTCATCACGCCCAAATCAACTCGGACTCTCCTCTTCTCGCTGGACCCAGCTTCACCGCTTAGCAGCTCCCCTCCCGCATCTGGCAAGTCGTCCCAGTCTAGATCCTGTGCATCTTGAATGTTGGAGTTCAGTCCGGGCACCTCTGAACCGAATTTGGCAGAGTTGGGTGATAGGGGTATGTAGCTTTCAAGGTCGCCAGAAGGCGAGGAGGCGAGGTATTGGTAGGTGAATAGAACGACAACGAGAGTCGCCAGGACGGCGAGCGTAGTGGTTTTGAGTGGCATTGCGAGGGTATGGAGGACGATTTGACTGTCGACGGGAGTGGCAAACTCAGCAATGTCGGTCATAATCTCCTATCATGTATCACCATATCATGTTCCTGACTTCATCAGAATGTGGAGGTCAGTGACTTTGGATCCGCCCTACCTGCTGTCGACATTCGATAGTTGTTTGAAGGTCTACACCTGTGAGCGGCGTTGCTAGATGTCACGTTCAAGCCAATACATCGCTAAGATCCCACGGAACACGCCAATATGCCAATTGTGACAGCTCAGCCGGAGGACGCTCGCGAAATGGCGAGGGTCTTGTACGAAGCCTTGCGCCCAACGCCGCTCTTCGCAACCGTCTACCCCGATGTGAAGGCAGAAGACTGGATAAACAAGGAAGCTGTCAGCTGTTTAAGGCATATCCAAGAGCTGGAGTCAATAGCGCTCGTGATGACGGATGAGCAGGGCGCTATCTGTGGGATGGCGTATGGCAGGTTTCTGGGACAAGACTTCGCCGATGCGAATGCGGTTGAGGGCACGTCCATGAGCCCGGAGAGGGAACTCATGGGGAATCGGTCGCTCAAGTTGTCTCTGGTCAGAAAGTATGGTGGGATCCTCTGTGAGTGGTACTGTGGATGGGCTTCCAGAAGGTGCACTGACATTCAGACGTACGGAACATTCGCTGATCAGGGATCGCGAAGCTTGGGTTTCCCCCTCAACACCAGGGGAAAGGCTTAGGAAAAACGCTGCTGGAAGCAATGATCGCAGAAGCAAGAAATATTCACCTCAATATTGGCGTAGCGAGTGCAGAAGGTCCGTCGCTTATTACCTGAAAATTCGCGCCTCTGCTAATTACTTCCTTTGATCGCTGATCTGGTCCTGCAGAAGCCGTAGGTTTCTACGAGAAGTTTGGGTTCGTGGAGGTAACTCCGCCGAGAATGCTGGCCGGTGGAAAGATCGTAGGGGTAAGTGAAGATCTTCGAACGCTTGCGTTGCGTGTATCGATGGACGTTACGGTATGCGTGATGAGGCGGGACGTCTGTGCGGTTGCTGGGCATTTGCAATAGCTTTCTGACCTTTGGTCTCTTCTCGTCATGGGGTCTCAGACGAACCAAATGCTTGTGGAACTGTTTCCGACGGTCAACAATGAAGAATAGGCTTATGCCCAGGGAACAGCCGGTTGAGGGTTGGTGAGAAGCGACAGGCTGGTGCATTCATGAGCAAGCGATGAGGCTGCGTCCATCACCCAAAGTGCTTGACCAAACAATCCAGTTGCAAGCGTAATCAGAAGCTTCGCCTAATAAGGGATTATAATCGTTATCCCGTCCTCTATAGATACAGTAGATCACCTCATTATACAATCAGCAGGCTATACTCTATGCCTCCCGGAGCTCCTCCATACGATCCGAATCGTCACCAGAAGTAGGCGGCGAATCCGTGCTATTCTCTATTTCGGCCTGCTGCCATCCCGCTGTGGCGAGAGGATCGTTCTCGTCCTCGTCTTCGAATAATGCCGCAACCGTCACTCGTCGATCCCGCGCTCCTGACGATATTGAGTGATGGGCTACACCTGGACCGAACGTGACCAGTGTCGCCTTGCGCGCCGGTGCGACACTGCCCCGGGGTCCGCTTCCGCCGGCGCCGAAGCTAAAGTCGCGCAGGCGAGAACCGATGGCGGTGATGGTCATGCGTCGACCTTGGGCGATGGGTTGTTCCGCTGGCGTCTGTTCTTCGAGATGTAGGACGACGTCGATGGCCTTTTCGTCTTCGATGATCTTCGGATGTCGTCTTGCAAAGTATGTGGCGTACTTGTATAGTGCATAATAGCAACTGAGGACGTTGACGGGCAAAAGAATAATCTTGTAGGCTTGATAGTAGAAGTATGCTGTCTTCCAATCGACCCTCTCGTTCTTGAGTCGGAGATGGACCTCGTTGAATATCACCGTGTTGACGAAGTAGAGGCCAAAGACCCCAGCAAAAAGGTATGCTGTGAAGTCCGGGCGGACGATCAACGAGATCGGGAGGAAGAATGGCGCAAAGAGATACAGCAGGGTTTCGTATACCTCCTGGAAGACGAACAGCTTGGCCCCGAGCTCCCACCAGCCAAGTCGCCATGACCGGATGATGTAGTCCATGTTGTAGAACATCCCATTGACGAAAAAGAAGTTCCATCGGAAAAATCGCTGTTCTGCAAAGTGGAAAAGGTTCTCAGTTACCTGATATGCATTAACAGACCAAGGAAAACCCGCCTACTCCAGATCGACATCTCCCCGAAGCCTGTGTTCCCAGCCGATGCAGAAGGTCAGCAGAGATGCCAGGCGAAGATTACCCGACTTACCACCCCTGGAACCACCACCTGGAAAGAAAATCGCAGTCGGGGTCTCGGTCTCGACGAAAACGCTCGTGCACATGATGATTCGGGAGCCGAGTTGGCGGGCGACGTGCCCGAAGAACCAGTCTTCGGAAACGCTATAGCCAGGGTGCTGATGAAACGTACTAATCAGGAATTCCGTGTCCCAAATCGAGATGGCGCCGTGTGGAAAGGTTGCCGATCCTATCATCCCGGCAAAACCACGCTGAAGTCCGCTGAGTTTGTATTCGAGATCCTGAGCTTGTTGGCAGTACGTGCCCTTTGACGATCCAGGCCCGACCGATTTGATCGTGTAACCGATGCACTTGATCATATCCGTCATCCGGTCGCTGACAATCGGAAAGTTTGGTGGCAAGGCGCAGTCGTCGTCGATGAGCAGTACATTCTTGAACTTCTTGGCAGCATAACATCCCACGAATTGAGCAACGATCTTGCTTCCCACAGGGGACCATACGTGGTTCACGCCCCACTTCTGACAGATTTCTTCGGTATTGTCCAGCGGAGTCGGGCTATTGCCGTTAGCAATCACAAAGATGTGAGAAGGCGGGAAGATCTTGACAGCGCACTCGAGAGTCGGTCCAATGATGTTGGCAGCCTTGTAGCATGGAATAAGCAAGGCCGTGTCGTGTGTACCGGGTGCGCCGCCGTTTTCGAGGTCGCCAGGGCGCTCCTCTGCAGGTGGTGGATCCTTTTCGAAGAGGATGAGCAAAGGTGTAAAGGCGTAAAGGAAGGCGACGCCGATAGTGACGGCCCAAGTCCCTTGGACCACAAAGCGGAACTTGACCACGTAGTAAAGCCAATATACTGCGCCTTTCCAGAGAGGCATTCCGATAAAAACAAAGTAGATGATGGCGACCAATATGAGATAGAATGTGTATTCGAACACGAGCTGTCCCCATTTTGAACGTTGCATTGCGACACCGCGGACCTTTGCCTTTTCATAGAGGTCGACCATGGTCATGCGTCGCGCCATGTTTGTTACTCCTTGCGCAGCCGTCTGGAAGATCGATCCAGCCCGCCCGACAGTTGTTCGTCGTCGATCGTTGACGGAGCCCACATGTGAAGGACGGGCTCCATCCTCTATCCTTATCGTCGACTTTCTCGGCATGTCGTGATCGGCATCGCCCATTTTCTCGGAAAGGTCGCCAGAGGAAAAGGCCGAGCCAGTGCCCGACGGCGCAAAAGGATTGGTGGTAGACCAAAATCCCTCGCGAGGGCGATCTAAGGGTGGGGCCAACACGGCGCCGTGGTCGGACTTTGGCTCTGGCATGCCAGATAGATCCGGCGCCCAATTGACTGTGCTCGCTTTCTTGGTCCGTCCGGCTTGCTCAGAGGCGCCGAGCCGGTCTGTCGGGCCAAAGCTGACGAAGCGGGCCCGGGAAGGGCCTCCTGCGGAGCTGTTTCTTGGGCGACCGAGTCCGTCCACAGGTTCAGCAATACTGACCAACCTGCTTCTGGTGGGAGTACTATTGTTGGTGATACTAGCCGTACTGTCCGCCGACCGTCCTCCGAACGCCAGCCTCGCCGCCTGAGACTGCTCCTGAGCGATCCGATGAATATCGAAGTGCACCTGAGAATCTTCCCTTGCGTCAGATCGACGCTGGTTCTGCAATGATGCACCGGTGTTTCTTCTGGACCATTCTTTGTCGACAACTGACATGAGGCGGCGGGGAATGACAATGTCTTGAGAAACTGATCCAGATCTTGGAATGCTGGACCCTTCCATCCTCGCTTCACTTCTGCGTGGGGTCCTCGAGGTATCGACATCGAGTTGCGACGAGGGTAGACTCGAACGCGCCGCACCCGGGCTGGCTAGCCACGGCAAACTTGACCGCGTGGCAGAAGGACTGGCTTGTGAGGCGTTGGGACCAGCGTCCGCGGTGGTAGTAGTCAGGTCAATGGTGATAGTGTCGTTCGGACCGGCGAGGCGCCAATCCCTGGAGAAGAGCGACGGGCCCGCTGGCGGCGGGCTGGCAGGACTGGCGAAAGACACATTGCGGGTGCTCCCGGGAAGCGCATTGATATGTGTTCGCGGCGATGAGGTGTCCGCGACTACGCTCGATGGGTTCGGTACAGCAGCTATACGGGATTGGGTGATAAGTTGAGGAGGATGAGGGGTTCAGCGGAGCTTACCGGCATGTCTGCCTGAATCACGACGCGATTCTAAGTCGTCGGTGTTCAGTGCCTCTTGAACCGGGGGCTCGTCGACCGAAAAGGGCCAACCGAGTGTGATGGGCGGCTCATCCTGTGCATGAGGAGCGAAGACACTATCGCTCCGGGTCAGCGGACCTGTTTGAAGCAGAGACTCAGCTTCGGCAATGGCAAGCAGTTGGTGGTTTACTTACTGTGGGGCGGGGGATTGTCGCTAGATTGCGAGACTGTTGGCGTTTGCGGTTGAACTTGCTCGGGAACAGCAGCGGGGGAGCTCCGGACAGGATCTGGTGACAAAGACGAGTCAGGATTGTCGATAATTCCTGGCATCTTCGCGCCTCCAGTTTGATTGCATGGATTTGGGAAATGTTGACGCACGATCTTAGACAGCACCGTCCATTCTGATCTGCACTTATTATCTGTAGTTTTATCTGGGTTGAAGCTGTTATCGGTTGGGCGCAGTAACTTTGGCTAGTGACTTACAATTCTGCCGGCAAAGAATCGCCCAGGGGGCACTGGAACACCGGTTCGGTCGACAGTAACGCAAGCCATCACGTCGTCACCTGAGTTCCGGTGATGTCACCTTGGGCTCGCAGACGAAGAACGAATTCTTCGTGCAGCCTTCGTGCTTTCGTTTCAATGTGCTAGAAATGTGCTAAAGACAATTAGATTGAAAAGTGGCTCGCGGGGTCGTTCCTAGTCGATCGAGTGTCTCACATCGCCGGCATTTACAGATTCGCTGATATTCCCCTGCTCTTCCATCGCTGACTCTGCGGAAAAATCGGGGACTCGCCATCAATTCCCAGCCGCCGTGGCTGTAGGGATTTGTTGCGGGGGTATAGAAGGAAACAGCCACAAGGAATCCAGAGTACAAGAAAGCTAAAATGCAACCCCCGATGAGCGACCGTTCAGCTGACCGTTCTGGGGACCTCACTGGGGGGCCGGATGAGGCAGCAAGCTAGGCAGCATCGGGGCAGCTAAGGCCGCTACCTGCTCATCAGCAGCTTCATCAGCTAGATCATAGATCACCAGCTACCTGAACAGTTATGATGGACAGAAGAGCTACCGGAAACAGCTTGCGGGTACTCCGATAGCTAACTCCCATGACCATTCTATTCGATTCTGATAGCTATTCTGATCAGCTTTTTGATCTCTGATAGCTTCTCTGATCAAGCAAGCTTCTCATCAGCCCTGAAGTGTGCAGCAGCTTGGCGGTCTCGGATCCGGTTCTTGAAATCGGTTGTTGGTCACGTTTATCGGAGCTCTCCTTGTTGCATCTGGTCGACGTGCTGGTTGGCAAGCTGAGAGCCACTTGCATCTCGCGGGGACAGTCGTCGAGTGGATATGGAAGCTGTGCGTCGGAAGTTAGTCATAAGCTAGAGCGTGCAGGGCGGTCGGTGAGCCCTGCAGCTTTACATACGGGAGGACATTGAGTGAGATACGTCTCGAGTATGCATACTGCGAACAACTCTGCGGAACTGTCGGTAATCTTCAGCGGATCAGATCGCGATTCTCGAGCTCACGGCGAGCGCATCCAGCCCGTACGGAAATACAAAGGCCGAAGGTCGACACCATACCGTATCCGTGGCTATGTATCTTCACCAGACCAGCATGATCATAGATCATAGATGGCCCATCCACTGCACCGGTCACATGATTGCAGATTGCGATGTCGAAAGTCCACGAATGCCACGAATCCTAGTGAATACCGTCAGCTAGACAAGCTACTAGACAACAGGAAAGGTATCCACGACGGAGTCCGGAAACCGGTACTTTTAATGCTGCTATACCGACTGCAGCTCCCACTGCATCCGAGAGGCTCCCCACGACTTCTCCGCTCGGGTTTCCGCGCTTCTCTCCTGGAAGCGGAGATCGAAAGCAACGGATACAGGAGACCTTTGGAAGTATCTACGGAGATCTTGGAGCTTGGCGCGAGCCGTTCAATATGTGCATGTTCTGTGTCGGGCTATCCGTAATGAGTCAGCAGGAGCAGATCCGGATGCGTCCAGGAAGCGGACTTCGGAGAGAGAACAGCTGGCAGAACCAGTCACTAATGGTCGAACGAGACGTGAAGCTATTCCCTGACCTTGCAGTTCAGCTAATAGACAGGGTTGGAAGGCCTTTGCTCTGTGCGCGAGCCTTCAAGTAAACACAGGACAACAAACGCTGCAAGACTTCCCGTTCCCCCAATCCCCTCCTACACTGACGAGTTCCATTCATCTAGGAAGATCGAGGCCGGACCTATCGTATCCGCATCTACCGCAAGTCAGGTTCAACTGCTACACCGGTACATCACACGTCTGGTAGACCATCAAAGTTTGCTACTACCAGGAGCAAACGCCATAATCAGCTAAGCTTGGGGAAGATAATTTATCGAGGTTAGCGGGAGAGCCAGTGAGAATCGAAAGTCGCATTGTCAGGTACGTAGGCCTGCGACTTTGCCCTGGACAGGCGGTCAGGTCGACTAACTGGGTGCTGTCTTCCTTCAGCTCTGGGTCACTCCTCCGTGTGCCGGATCCACCTCGAGCTTCGGCGCCCTCAGGTCTGTACCATGACAGAATGACTTAGAAGAGGTATGTCAGACGACGTTTCTGAAGACACCTTTCAGCGCGGCACAGAGGATAACGACGTATCTCGGCCCGCCTGACTTGATCAGTTTCTGAAGAAAAGGGGCAGGTATTCAACTTGAATCAAAAGGCGAGAAGCACTACGCTCACGATTTGCAAAGCGTGTACGGCGCGACTCTCTATTCCTGACGCCTTCCGAAATGGCTATCCTTTCTAGGCGACTGCACAGGCCAGGTCCGCCCAATATCCTTCCACAACCGAGTGCGTAGCAAACTCGTACCGTTGTGAGGAGGTACTCATCGGCCGTCCTTATGCAGACCCGCTGCGATGTTGACACCGGTGGTGGGACTGGTGGCGGGCACTAGAATCGAAACTTTACCCATCGCCATGTCAATCGCGCGACGTCAGAAAGACTATGTTGTTTGACCGGCAGACTCACGGACCGACAGACTAAGCGTTGACCTATGCTTCCTTTGCATCTCATAATCACTGCGCTCTGCCCAGCGATGTCACGTTCGTCTCGACCCGATCGGAAAGCGACTCTCTGTCTCGTTGTTTGGACATCAAACGTAACGTCGTATCGACCGAGTGTGAGAACCCTCCGATTGTTTTAACACACACAGCTCCCCAGCATCTCGGCTCTGGTCATCATGATCTCTCTCCCCTGGAGCCCGAAGACGCTATGCAGGGTCAGTCGCAAGTGTGAGACGAGACTCACAAAACCACCCAGCTCGCTAGGCACCCTTGTCTTTATACTTGTACATTAGCCAAGATTATATCGGTTGGTGATTGTTAGCCTTCCAGCATCTACTGGACGCATAAGAGCCGGTGTTCGGTATGAGAACTGCCAGTCGAATCGGTGAAGTAGGGGATCAGTTGAGAACGAGGCAAACAAGCTGATAGCGGTCAGACTCAGGAGACAGTCGCGCGACAGCGTCTCCCTTGCCAAGGGGCTATATAATGGGACAGTGTCGCGATACAATGATCTGAGGGCTGTATGCCATATAGAGTGTCGAGGCGGAGCGCATGATCTTTACGCCCGACTTGCGGTGCAGCTGTTACGTCCGGCACCTACAATGAGTGGCCGAGTGGCATGCCTGGCATTGCAAGGGATATAAACACGTCATTCAACTTGCTTTGTCTGGCGGCGATCCGAACGTTCCGAATTCACGCGTCTTTGGCCACTCCCCAACGGAAAACACGCGCGCAGAGGAGTAGAATGTCGATCAGTCAAGTTGTCGACCAGGTTCGTCTGTCGATTTCGTCTCCTCCCCGGCTAGTCACCACCCTCATCCTACAAAATGGCCTCTCGAACCAGCATCGCACGACTCACCCGTGCTCTCCCCAAGTCATCCGTCGCTGGTCTTTCCACCGCTGCGGGTCTCACTCCTGCCGTTGCTGCATCCAAGCTCGTCGGACGAAATGCGCTCGCTACTACGCCCATCGCTCGAGTTGCCCGGACTGCTAGCATTTTGGAGGGTATGAGGCAGGCGTCGACGGAGGCTGGTGCTGGGTCCATGGTGAGCAGGCGGAATGTTTGTGCGGTACGAGTCTGAAATATTCACTGATTTCCCGACCGCAGACTGTGCGAGAAGCTCTTGCGTCGGCCATGGAGGAAGAGATGAACAGGGACAAGACCGTTTATGTTCTCGGTGAAGAGGTTGCTAGGTACAACGGTGCATACAAGGCAAGTGGGAGCGAAAGGAGAAATTCGAGCTTCACCTCGATTGGGTACTAACCTCTTCATCATCTACAGGTCACCAAGGGTCTGCTCGACAAGTTCGGAGAGGGCCGAGTCATCGACACCCCTATCACTGAAATGGGTTTCGCCGGTCTCGCCGTCGGTTCCGCCCTTGCCGGTCTCCGTCCCGTTTGTGAATTCATGACTTGGAACTTTGCCATGCAAGCCATCGACCACATCGTCAACAGTGCCGCCAAGACCTACTACATGTCGGGTGGAAACGTCCCGTGTCCCATCGTGTTCCGTGGACCGAACGGTGCCGCTGCTGGTGTCGGTGCGCAGCATTCGCAGGATTTCGCCGCGTGGTACGGAAGTGTGCCGGGTTTGAAGGTCATCTCGCCTTGGTCGGCCGCTGACCACCGAGGTCTCTTGAAGGTATGTATGCAGAAATCAAGTTTTGTTGTGAAACATATGCTGATTCATTTCTCCGCAGGCCGCCATCCGAGACCCCAACCCCGTTTGTTTGCTCGAGAACGAACTGCTGTACGGTGTCTCGTTCCCGTTGACCGCGGAAGAGCTCTCGGAAGACTTCGTTCTCCCGATCGGCAAGGCCAAGGTTGAGAAGGAGGGATCCGACATTACGATCGTCACTCACAGCAAGAACGTCACACACGCATTGGAAGCCGCCGAGATTTTGGAGAAGGAGGATGGCATCAAGGTCGAGGTTATCAACTTGAGGTCGATCAGGCCGTTGGATATCGAGACGATCATTGCTTCAGTCAAGAAGACGAATCACCTGGTCACGCTCGAGTCTGGTTGGCCCGGTAAGTAGCGATGCGAAGAATAGGCGGACTTGATGCTTATCTTGTTCTCTTGCCCTCTATAGGTTTCGGTGTCGGTTCGGAAGTCATCGCGCAGGTCGTCGAGTCGCCCGCATTCGACTACCTCGATGCTCCCCCCGAGCGAATCACCGGTGCCGATGTCCCTACTCCTGTCAGTCGCGTTTCAGCTGATCTACGAGCGATGGTTTACTGATATATTTGCGCATATAGTACGCTGAGCCCCTGGAGAACTTGGCCTTCCCCGACACACCGTTGATCGCCAAGACGCTGAGGAACCACCTCTGTGAGTGATATCCGTGTCCAAGCTTCGCACAGGGTCCTGATTGTGGACATTCCCCTTAGACCGACAATAGACGCGCTTCTAGAACCGTATGACAGGGAGCTTTGTACTGGATGTATCTCTTCATGAGTTATTAGATTGTTGTGGCTACGTCTTGTCTGCCGAGTGTTCCCGTTGGACAGCGGTGTCAGACCGAAAGCATTGCAAGTGAAGCAAGTTGAGCAGCGACAGTTACAACCCATGGTGACAACCCCTATCGATGCGCTTTCTCCTGCCCAACCTAAGCGCGTTCCCCCGGCGGCCGGATGAAACCTAATTTTCCGCCCGAGCCGACGGCGACGAGCAGCTCAACACGACTTTGTTCTTGCTCTTCACTCGTCTGGTGATTCAAAGCTGGAAATCTGGTAACAGAGCACCCCTCAAAAGGAACAATCGCACTTCTTGACTGAACTCGTCGAGCCCTTTTGAGCACAATCATACACTCATCACACGTTGTATCAGAAGAAAATAAGGGTGAGCCAAATCCTGCAGAGGTTGGGCGATAACTGAACCATACTCCTCCTCCAGACATTCACAATGCCTCACACACAGCTCAACAACTCGGACAAGCAGTACCTCGCTGCCTCTGCCGCGCTTGACGAACTCAAAAAGTACGAAACTCGAGATGGTCTTTCCCTCAACGACTTGATGGACACGAAGCGAAACGGCATCGGCGGTCTGACGTACAACGACTTCTTGCTCTTGCCCGGCAAGATCGAGTTCCCCGCTTCCGACGTCGCCCTTCTGTCCAAGGTGACCAAGAAGATTGTTCTCAACACGCCGTTCATGTCGTCTCCCATGGACACGGTCACGGAAGCCGAGATGGCCATCGCCATCGCCTTGCACGGTGGTCTCGGTATCATTCACCACAACTGTTCTCCCGAAGAACAGGCCCTTATGGTTCGAAAGGTCAAGAAGTACGAAAACGGATTCATCACCGACCCCGTCTGTCTTTCGCCCGAAGGCACAGTCGAGGATGCCTTGATCATCAAGGAGGAACGAGGTTTCTGCGGTCTGCCGATCACTGAAACCGGAGAGGCAGGAGGCAAGCTGCTCGGTATCGTTACCGGTCGAGACATCCAGTTCCGGGACCCATCGACCTCGCTCAAGGACGTCATGACCACCGACCTCGTCGTCGGACAAGCCGGTATCACTTTGCAGGAAGCCAACACCATCTTGCGAGACAGCAAGAAGGGAAAGCTTCCCATCGTCGACGACAAGGGAAACTTGATCTCCCTCTTGGCCCGATCGGATTTGCTCAAGAACCAAAACTTCCCGCTCGCATCCAAGTTGCCCGAGTCCAAGCAGCTCTACTGTGGTGCCGCCATCGGTACCCGAGATGCCGACAAGACTCGATTGGAGTTGCTCGTTCAAGCCGGTCTTGACGTTGTCGTTCTCGACTCGTCCCAGGGTAACTCGATCTACCAGATCGAATTCATCAAGTGGATCAAGCAGACCTTCCCCAACCTCGAGGTCATCGCCGGTAACGTCGTTACCCGAGAACAAGCCGCTCAGCTCATCCTCGCCGGTGCCGACGGTCTCCGAGTCGGTATGGGTTCCGGTTCCATCTGTATCACCCAGGAAGTCATGGCCGTCGGTCGACCTCAAGGAACGGCCGTCTACGCCGTTTCCGAATTCGCCGCTCGATTTGGTGTGCCGACCGTGGCTGACGGTGGTATCCAGAACGTCGGACACATCGCCAAGGCTCTTGCGCTCGGCGCCTCCGCCGTCATGATGGGTGGCATGTTGGCCGGTACGACCGAGTCTCCAGGAGAGTACTTCTACCACGACGGCAAGCGAGTCAAGACCTACCGAGGTATGGGCTCCATTGAAGCCATGGAGAACAACAAGAAGGGTATCCCCTCGAGCGGCAAGGGCAAGGCTGCCGCCGCTGCCAAGAGCATTCACAACGCCGCCACCGCCCGATACTTCTCCGAAGCCGATGCCGTCAAGGTCGCACAGGGTGTGTCCGGTGATGTCGTCGACAAGGGACCGTTGGCCAAGTTCATCCCGTACTTGTACACCGGGCTGCAACACTCGCTCCAAGATGCGGGTGTCAAGTCGATTCAGGAAATGCAGACTGCCGCCAAGGAGGGCGAGCTCAGGTTTGAGCTCAGGACGGCGAGCGCGCAGGCAGAAGGCGGTGTCTCCAACTTGCACTCGTACACCAAGCGGTTGTTCGCTTAGGTGATTGAGCAGATCATCATTCAAATAGATTTACGTCAGTAGGAGGCGCATCAGCACGTCTTGTATTTTATAGGGGTTTCGGCGATATTGCTATTTCGTATCGACTGAAGACTCTATCTCACACACCCTTTAAGGCTGGTGCTTGCTGAGAAGCTCTGCAGGGTTATGCCCATTTCGCTATTGCTGATGTTGCATTTCAGGCTTGATTCATATATAACACGACTCGAGCGCATCTCCGGACAATACACATATGCCACCGAGATGTCCATTGACATTACAGTAGCTGACACCTGCGATAACTGCCGAGCAGATGACGCCTCAGGTCTTGACCTTACGTCTTAATCGGCTCTTGACGGCAGCATCCTCGTCGGGCCCTTTTTGCGAGACGAAAAGCTACTCCGTGAGAGAGTTGCGAGTAGGGTACAGCTCCAACAGCATCTGATTGGTCTGCAGGACAGGGTCAATCATTAGCGAGCTTGCAGCCAGCAGGTCACGAAATAGAACCGACTCCTTGGACTGTGCCGTTTGCGATCATTCTGGGTGGAGTGATCTCGGCGAAGCCAAGGCGTTGATAGAAATTGACCGCCTCTGTGTAAGTCGTAATTAATTGTCAACGCGAGTACACAGCAAGATGAGTAGATCATCGATATAACAAAGGATGAGGCATACCTGCGGTGCTCGCCAAGATGATGTTGAGCGAGTGACTCTTGCAATGGTCGATGATATGCGACAACAAGGCTTTGCCGATACCGCGTCCTTGTTGCTGTGGATCTACCGCGAAGTATGTTACGTCTGCGGAGGATGGTCGTGAGGTCAGAGTGAGCTTGGGTAGGCGCTTTCAGATAGCAGCGCAGGTTGTGAAAGGCGCGACGCACAGAATACTTGACCATATTTTGCGGTATAGGACGCCTTGAAGTCGCGATTATCGCACTTGTCGTTCTCTTCGTCGTTCATCCCGATGACGATAATACGCCCTTTGACCCCTGTCAACCCTGGAGCCAGCAACCTTCCAATAGCTACTCCTGCGACGTTTCCTTCCCCGTCTTCAGCGACAATTGACAAGGCGTGAGGCAGGTCCGTATATAGTCGGGCAATCTCGGTGTGAGCTTGTATCCAATTTTCTTCCATAACATTTGGGGCAATTGTGGACCAGTCGCCTGCTCGCTTGTTTGTCTCCCATAGGATTCTGCTGCCTGCCAAGGCGTCTGATGCTGTCGCTTTCCTGATCTTGACTGGAAGCATAACTTGAAGTTTGAAATTTTGCTGGAATGCCCTGATGGCAGGGTAAAAGGCGATGAATCTCGGTGAGCGTGTCTGATGATAAATAGTTTCCGCTCAGTGACATCGCCCTTTGTGGGACATGACTGCCTTTGTTCATTCCAGGTATGAGGTAGCTGCGAACAGCGTCCTTCGGTGGAAAGCACCAGTACCCCTTGACCCCCTGATCCAGCAAAATCGAACGAGATGGGTTTCCACTTATCTACAGCGCAACCGTGTCCTGTTGGAGGAGTCAGACGTCGCAGAAGGAACAGATGCCGCACGTAGATTGCCTTTTTGGGTCGGGAATGGTGCAAGTTGCAGCATATGGTTGGCGTTACTCAGCAAGGTTACATTGTTACTATGTGCTACTTGGTAGCGCCTTGGTCGCGGGAGGCGCTCTATCCACCCAAACGGCCTGCAGTTCATTACAGGCGTCAGCTTAAAACGCAGTCACGTATGCTAGACCCGCTTACCATCATCTTGACCGACTCCTCGCCATCTTCAGTGAGAATAATCTGCGTCCGATCCTTGTCGATACTGGGGCTGTTGACCCATCGTCGGACGGCGTCGATCTTTGCGGGGGAGACGTTGTATTGTTTGTATAGCTTGTCGGCGGATTCGCCGTCGGGGAGAGATTTGAGTTGGTCGAGTAGGGTGGATAGGAGCGAGGCCGTTAGATGGTCGGGAGGTGGTGCGGCGGAGTCTGATGTGAGGTTGGAGGATCTGGAGAGCATGGTACGGAGAGCCGGAGCTTGCTGTAATTTACGAGGCAGATGGGGTATTAGGTCATGTCCTGAAGAAGCACTGAGGGTGAGGCTCGCCTTTTCGAACGGTGTCCCTGGCTTGGGAACCGCCACCTGACCTAGTCTGCTCAAGTTTGCCAAAAAGTCGGGATCTGCGGCATCCCGGATGATCGCTGGAGACGCAGGAATGGTGAGTCTGCGTCAGTTTACGAAAAATGGAAAACTGGACTTACTGTCATCTTTTGCTTCACTAGCATGTACGTTCTTCCTTCCCGTCTGATTCGCCGTACCAGCGCCCGACGGACGTATCAATCCATAGTCGAGAGGACCGCCGGGAGACTTTGTGCTGTCGCCTGAGGGCCCACGAGTGGGAGGTTGAACTTTATCGGCGCCGAGGGGAAGGATGCCTTCGGGATACTCGCGGGGCGTTCGAGCGCCAGCCCAGGCTGGAGGGGCTTTGGGCAGCTTTCGCGCTGACTTGCTGGCTGATGATCCCATGGTGGTTTATGGGTAGTCGATGCAGATGGTAGAAAGGTCAAAGAGCGATAAATGTCTTCTGAATACCTCGACGATCGGCGGCGATGAATGAATCTGAAACGTGACGAATCGAATTCAGTTGATTCCGCTCAGCGGGTGGATAGCTTAGGTAGATAGATATATAGCCATGTTCAGCCCACTGGTGGCAGACCAGACACGAACACCATCGACAATGCCGTTCAGAGTAGCCATCCTCACCGTTTCAGACACGGCCTGCAACAAGGGCCTCGAGTATGACCTGTCGGGGCCGCTCCTCAAGCAAAAGGTCGACCAGAATCCAGAGTATGCCTTGGCAGACACCGCCATAGTTCCGGATGATATCGCTCTTATCCGTGAACAGGTCAAGGAATGGGTGGATAGGAAGGGACAGGATAAGGTAGACTGGGTGATCACTACCGGAGGTTAGTGCTGGAACATGTTACTGGGGAATTTTCGTCTCATAACTGACAATCAATCGTAGGAACTGGATTCGGAGAGCGGGACGTTACACCTCAAGTGAGCTTCCCTCTTACACGATAGCCTCATCCCTGATCCAATCCTTCTTCTCGCTCCAGGCGCTATCGCCATATATCTCGCCGCTTCCAGGTCTTCTGCAATACCTGACAACCTTCTTTTTGTCGAAAACCCCTCGAGCTGTCTTATCCCGCACAGTGGTCGGACTGTATGACCGTACGTTGGTACTCTGCTTGCCAGGAAGTCAAAAGGCCTGCCAGGAAGGGTGGGAAGCTATGACAGACGGAGTAAGAGGATTTCCTTGCAATACGCTTGACGACCGTCGCTTACACTGCTGAATCTGACTCTTCCAGGCCATGACCTCGGTCGTCGCCCACGGTCTGAAACAGCTGCAAGGCGGTTCAGGGGAAGACATTCATCCACCGCGAGAGACTGTCAAGCAAGGCAACGCTACCGCACATACCGTCTCCGCCGGACTGGACACCGTTCAGGATCAAGCACTGCAGGGATATCCCGCCGAGCATTCCGGATGCGGTCATCGGCATCGACACGAGGCCCCAGAATCACAAGGTGATCGTGACCACCATCACCACCACCACCATCATCGTCATCATCACAAGCAAGGAGCGCTCAGTAAGGACCCCTCGGCAGCCGTCTCGGGGCGTTTGCGCCAGTCCCCGTTCCCGCTGATCTCGCTCAAGGAGGCCCTGGCGATCGTCGATGCGGAGTCGAAGCCGTTGCCTGTGGAGACTGTAAAGACCGGCCACAAGCTGAAGAATTACGTTCTGGCAGAGGACGTTCTGTCGGCTACGGATCTGCCGGTGACGAGAACTACCGCGGTCGATGGGTACGCTGTTGTGGCAGATTCGTTCAATCGTGCAGCTCGAGGAGTGAAGAGCGTCGAGGGTCTCGTTGCGCGTGTGGCCAAAGGGCGCGATGAGCAACAAGATTCGAACGACGAGAAACTCTTGGTGTACCGCATCAATACCGGTGGACCGTTGCCGTCGGGTACGGATTCTGTTATCATGGTGGAAGATACGGAGCTAGTGTCCGGCGAGTACCGTAGTACTCACACTGTTAATCTGCATCGATCGTGGCGCTGACCTATGTATCACAGGCTCGGACGATGGTCAAGAATTCGAAATCAGGATTCTACTGGAAAAAGTCCCGGTCGGGGATAACGTCAGGCAGCCCGGATCGGACGCGAGGAAGGGGGAGCGAGTGCTTGAGAAGGGCACCGTAATAGGCTCAGGCGGTGGAGAGGTTGGCCTTTTAGGATTTGTGGGCAAACGAGAAGTGAGTTGGAATACGAGGCGATCAGCTCCTCAGCTCATTTCCCTGCGAACAGGTGTTGGTCCACCGGCGACCTGTGGTAGCACTTCTATCGACGGGAAATGAGCTAGTCGAGCTAGAGCAAAGCGCAACAGAATCAGAGTCCGACACCTGGACAGGGGTGGTGGACACGAATCGACCTTCACTCAAAGCGACATTGGAGGGTTTGGGCTACGACGTGGTTGATGTCGGAATTGCACCCGACACGTGAGTCTGTCGAGCTCGATTGTGTGGACTTTTTCTGAATGCTGCTCTGCAGTATGGACTTACAGGAAGCAGCATTGCGGAAGGGACTGGCTATGGCCGATATGCTCATCACAACGGGCGGCACCAGTATGGGCGAGGCGGATCTTCTGAAGGTACATTCTATGGACTGAGAGTGAAATTTGGATGCTGAATCCATGCTGGCATAGCCTCTCATTGAACATCGGCTTGGAGGTACCATTCATTTCGGAAGAGTGGCGATGAAGCCTGGAAAACGCGAGTCCCAATGTTCACTGTGGAGCAGTATCATGCTCATAAGGGGTATCTCTATTCACAGCTACAACCTTTGCAACGATCCCCCCGACGGAAACGGGCGGCCAGAGCAAGATCATTTTCGCCCTTCCCGGAAATCCCGCTTCCGCATTAGTGACATTCTACCTATTCGCATTGCCTTCCTTACGGGCGCTGGGAGGCTGGCCGACCGAGCGGAGACATCTGCCGCGAATTGGTGTCGAGGTATGTAAAGTCGAAGACATCGTGCCGGTTGAATCTGACTGGTGTGTCAATCAGGTTGACCGTGATATGAAATTGGACGCCCGGGAAGAGTTTCATCGTGTCATCGTCTCTCCTTCCCGAGATCGTCCGGGCGTCCTCGTGGCCACATCCACCGGGGGACAACAGAGCTCGAGGGTGGCAAGCCTCTGTGGAGCGAATGGGCTCGTGCATCTGCCATTATTGGAAGCTGGCGGCAAGAACAAGGTCAGCAAAGGCGACATCGTGAATGCGGTGATTATAGGAGAGATTAGGGGATGACAGTGTACAGTGATCAGATGCAGCTAGAAAGTAGTCGACAACGGGCTCCGTGTATATTTCCCCAACAAAATGTCAATACAATCAGAAAACTCTAGCAAGAGCCAAGTCAAATCCAGTCTATAGCGTCCGTCGACATTCGCCGTGTTATCCAGCTACTCTGAAGGCATCGCACTCGCCGCCTCCTTCGCCGAATGGGCAGCCTTTGAGATAGATTGCAGTTAGCTATCAGTGTGAGTAGCGCCAGGAAAGGAGACATACCCCTGTCACTCCGGAGGAGAAACCCATCGTGTGCAGCACCTTCTTTCCGGCCTTCTTCAACACGCCCTCAGGATGACTAGGCGGTGTTTGGTTGACTCTGAGCTCCGCGTACTCGCCGACCTTGACCGGGAATAAGTTCAAAATGTCGGTCTTGCGATGGAAACGGGCGATCTTCATAGCGAGACGCCATTCGATGGCGGCAAGTTCAGCTCGGAGCACACGCTCTAGTTCGTGGTGGGAAATTCTGAGAAGGCATCGTTATGAGCATTGCGCCAAGACCGAAGAAGTAATTAGACCTACGCTTCCATGGGGTTCTGAGTGTGGGAACTGGCAATCGCATCGTCTACCAGCGTCAAGTAAGCTCGTGTCGAGGTCTACAGCGCAGCGATCTGTTAGCTCTTGCAGCGCATCCATAAAGACGGAGACCTACCTCGCTGAGGTACGGCTCAAATCTCGTCGGCGAGTAGTACATGTAGTGCGTCAAGGTGACCATGCAGCTCGGGCACAACAAGCTGTTTCCGCGATTGACAATGGCTCGGTTTCCGATCTGGCTCGTAGAGTCCGGGATGAGACTCTTGAGCACGACGACGACATCCTCTCGATAGGCGGTCAATTCCCGCATTTTGGTTTCGCCTGTCGAGGCGCGATTAGCACAAACTCTTTCGAGATATGGGTCGGGAAACTCACTCGACTTTGCAAACCACTTTTTGCCAGCTCGACCGAGAGGATCGGGCTTGGCCTTGGTGGCTAGCTTGCCCTTTGCTTGAGCCTTTGTCCTCGCTCTATTGTCTGCGACCTTGGGATCCTCGCGCTCCGGATTGTGGTGTTGAATGTGTGCCGGTCGCGGTACTTTTGATGAACTTCCAAATTCACTGTCTCCCTCCGAGAACTCGCCGTAGCCAGGTCCTCGCTGTGGATAGCCCGTATCTGGAGGAGCGATAGTCGAATCGGTGCTCAGCATTGCAGGGTGACTCGAGCTGCCGAGGGGCGGAGAATGAGATACTGAATGCGCACCTGATAGTTGGGGAGATCTTCCAAATTCATCCAGTTGCTCGTGTTTCACTTTCTTGTCGGCGTTGTCCGCTGCGGCTTGCATTCGATGGTGGACACCCTGGAAGGCGCCAGGGACCATGCGCTCTGGCAAGGCAGAGCTGATGACGCCGATGGGACTTGTGATTACATCGGCTTTGGCTGAAGAATCTTGCTCGATCTTGGCCCGTTCTTGTTGACGAGCGTACTCGGCGGGCCATACACATGTGCAGGGACCGGCGTAGGTAGGCCTGGGAGGCACGACATAGCTGGATCCGTCGAACATGGTGATACGAGGAGGAAGATACCTGCCAAAGGGGGATCAAGCTGTCATGACGATATGATATACTGGTCAAGCGATCCCTGGAGGCTGACGGCCGGGCGCAGCCGCAAGATGCACTCAAAGCAGATCAAAGGAAGTATGACGATATGTTCGAGTTATTATCTGATGCAAGTACCGACTTTGTGTACCGTACCGTACCGTAGCTACATGTAGAAATCCAGCGAATCCCACCTCCACCTCCTTCCTGCCGTCATTTCGCGTGCGCGACCTCGTGGCGCCGAAAGCGAAAGCGGCGCCGAACGATCGGGGTTGCCTCTTGAAACACAAGCGTCCCTCGTTGATCGTTGGGTCGTTGGGACAAGGCCTTGGCCGCGCATCCCATAACTCTGAGCTTGCGCACTCTCTCCCTCCAACATGAACACTCGATCAGACAACAACAACGCTCCGTTATCCTCTAAAACAGCACTGCCCTTCGGCACCGCCTCCGCCTACAACGATACATTCCCGCAACCTTCCTCTTCGTCCCCACTGTCCGATTACAGGAGTAGAGGCAATGCTCGTCGGGTCGCAGGAGTCAGCGAGGAGACGCTGAGGGCGAGTGTCCAGGGAAAGGGCGAGGCGGAGAGTGGTGGTCTGCTGGAAGTGACGGCAGAGACCTGCTATCAGCTGTCCTTGTTCAAGAGTGAGTCCATTCCAAAGGGTCTAGCGATTGCGTATTTACCGTTGCCCACATCAGCCATCATGAATGAATACCGCCGGTTTGATGATATGAGTCAGTTCAGCTTTTGCCTTCAGGTCTGATGATGGCGATACTGAGCCTCTATTCGCGCGCACAGTCATCGTCCGCCTCAACAGGGCGTCAGCAGCGAGAAGAGATGAGAATCGGTCGCGCGGTTTGTCGCCAACAAGGGGACAAGACGAGACTTGCCTCAAAGTCTGGAGGGAGATGATTGGTATGTCGGTTTCACTCTTTCTCCGTTACTTTGCCCAGATTGACGAAATCATCCCCCAGCTGGATGGCAGCATCGACAGCGCCTCATCACCTTTTGCACCACTACCGTCGAGCGCGACTTGCAAGAAAAGGAACGTCTGATAAAGGGACAGGAGCCAGGTCTGGATCGCCGCCCATCAGCGAGTCTATTCGAGGAGCAAGTTTTGGTGAGTCCTGCGGAGGTCGGGCCTATTGGCTGCTTAACATTCCCTCGTACAGGCCAATCAACTCGCGACGGAGAATACGGTCGAATCTATCGTGCGGAAACGCACAGTCGAGGGTAAGCGATCCATGTGCAATTTTCACCGAATCTCGCTAAGTGGTATTCTCCTCTTTCAGCGTTCAAGAGTCAGTGCAAGTTTTTCGTTCCGCCAGAGGGGGATGAAGCGAAGACGTGGTGGGACGTGGCGAATCAGGCAAGATGAGGAGGCGGTTGTTTGACTCGCTTCTGTCGTACCGCCTTGGCATAATCACCATTCTAGCCATATCAACCTCTCATCGTTCAGACCATAGTCACCAGCTGCTCGCGCCTCTTCCCCTTTGGCGTTTGTGTTATTTGGCCTTGTTACCCCGTCTTCACTAGCTGCGACAGCCTCGAAGGTAGTCGGCGTGTGGCTCTGCACAAATTCCTGATGGGAGATCAACTGGGCAGCATCTGGCAAACGGTCTGGCGCATGCGTCGTCTCGTTTCTACGAGAAGGCCACACTGTGAATGCGGAGATTGTCGACACTGCCCATGAGATGGTAAGCTAGACCACAAGCTAGACGACAATTGCTAAAACGGGGGTGCAGAAAGTGTGCAGAAGAGCAGGATAGCTAGCAGGATCGATAAGGAGAAGACGTTAGTTGCGCGCTAACGGAAGCACTCAAAGGTTTTCTCAGATTAGATATATTCGCTGCGTGGCATATAACCACGAGTCTGAAGAATGTCTTCTAGGCGGTGCCGCGACTGCGCGAGGCCAAGTAGACTATCACTTGAGCCTTAGGGCTTCCGCTGATGGAAGTGGTCACCATGTGGTAGCCAGTTTGTAACCGATGAGAAAGCTGAAAGAAGGTCGGAGCACTTCGTCCCCTGATTGGGGGCTTCACCCGCCCTGAAGGCATGACCGCAAAGTCCCCGGTCCTAATAGATAGGCGGTTGAGACTCTGTGCTGTCGCAGCCACATCGCACCTACTACAAAGCATGAATGGACCACAGTGCACACACCACACCGGTCAAGGTTCCGCCAGTCAAGCTACTCAGTCGCGCTCAGCAGACCTTGTAAAGATCCAGGTCAAGTCTTTCTGATAACACAGCAGGACCCACTCGAGGCCTGACTGGCTACACTAGTAAGGAAGAAAGGTGAGTGTGGTGTCCAGTCTCCTCAAGGTGATCGCTGCCGGCCGCAATGCTAGGTATTCGGTGTTCCGCCCGTCGATAAAACCCGGCGGGATAGCAATCATCAATGCTCGCATGTCATGGACTATCGGGCAGCAAGCAGTCACCGCCTTCCTCTGCAATGTTCACTGACGTCTACTTCCTTCGGACAATTGGCAGTATTCTAACACAAACCAACACAAGATTTACTATGTTTGGTGTGATCAACATGTATCCCTTGGCCGATGGTGAGTCCGCCCGCCTATCTTTGAAACCTGAGAGGCCTGATAGCTGACGCACCGTGATGGGTACCCCAAAGCGCCTTGCAAAAAGGTATCGAGTCTGCCTGTTTCCTCGTGCGGACCCAGACCCAACATTGCCAGAAGCGGAAGCTCACTAGGCAGGCTCTCCGATACCTCCAACGCGCGCCTCGAGCTCCTTCGAGACATCGGCACAACATACGACCTGATCAAATTCGTTGGCTGCAAGACTCATCATGACTTGTCGGTGGCACTGCGAATGTTGTTGCCGTACCTGGTTCCGCCAACTGCTCCCTCCGATGTAGCATCTTCCAAATCATACCGCACAATGCCTGTCGACAACGACAACGATATTCGGATACGACATCTGGCCACTGAGCCGCAACTGGCGGAAAACATCGTAAACTCTGTAATCGAGATGTACATCAAAGAGAAACTAGCCTCCAGGCCCAGAGGCACCAGAAATACGGAGAAGGGACGGCACGAGGTCGGACGAAAGTTGGCGATATTGGAAAAAGAGGTGAGCGGAAGTCCAAGAGACTTGGACGTCACTTGCCCCCGATAGCGGCTCAGCTAAACGCCCTGATGCCTCGCAGTTTTCCAAAAATCCTGCAATCTTGCGGGCATTCGACGTAGTTCGACACCGCTACCACCTGCCCCTTCGGACAGGTGTCACTGTCACCAGGCCCTCATCTTCCGTCCAGGGAAGCATTGGCTCAGGGGCATCATCTTCCTACCATACGGTGGACGGCTGCGAATTGCCTGCGGCTGATGTCAGACCCCTTCAATACCTCCCGGGAGAGGATGTCCGGGCTGTTCGCCACATCAATGCTTCGCCCCTGACGAGGAAAGAATCGAGAGATTCTTTCCGACCGACAGCCGAAGGGTCTGCCGCTTCTGCCTGTAACATGGATGTAACGATCCGCGACCGCAACACGGCCCACGTAACCGCAAGCCTTCACAGCTCTAAGGAAAATCGTCTCAGACGGGAACCCTCAAGTAGCTATCACCTATCGCAAAATCGATCGTCCGACGCATGGTGCCGTCACCTATGGGAAGCGCTTGACGATTCAGACCTGGAATCTACAGCAAGCGAATTGTTTTGGCAGGACCCGAGCGCCGCCACTTCGGATATTGGTGTGATCAATTACAGTCTCCCTCGACGGCTCAATTCGATTTCGCAAACACGCCAATCATGCTCGTCGGCTTCTTCCGCCACGACATGCATCGCAGATGACGTCGTGAATATCGAGTTTGCTCTGGCACTACATACTCCGCACCCATTATCTTCCCGGGCGGAAGCGGGTCATCACAAACCCAAGCGTTGCAACCCTCCCATACCTGAATGGGAATCGTTTACTTTCAGCGATCAGGCGCCGGCGCCTCGCAGCCGCTTCCGGATCTCCGACCGGGAAGTTTCACAAGTGGCTCAACCTTCTGCGGACAGACGTTTGACGACCGGGGATGAGCCCATCGATGGAACTGTGTTCGATGCCAGTGTCTGCAACAACGGGAGTTGGACGCCGGGACCACTTCACATACAGCGACAGTACCCGAGTTTCGCCTCGGATCAAACCATCTGTGAACCACCATGCATGAGCCCGACCGACAAAGCGGACCTGTGTCCTGGCAAAGCGGTGGTGTCCGGACCGGCGAGAAGGGAGAGCGGCGTCTGGCCGCTGCATCTGCAGATATGAGGGGCCCATAGGAATGCTGGTGGATATACTTAAAGTTGTACACCTATTGCCGATACTCTGCCTAGTCTGTATAGATGCATGTGGTGCCTCGCTATGACGACGTGAATGGTCGAGGAGGTTGTGATTGTGATATATGGAGAATTCGAGATGATGGGTCCGTGCTTTGCTGCTCTGTTGATGTACGTTGAGCGTAAATGCGATGGTCTAACGAGACGTTTGGCTTAATCGAAGACTGATGTCAAGACAACGTATTAGGCTTGATGTACACGATTGGAGTAGGATACTCACCAAACTTCAGGACAAAGTTGGTGATGATTGCGGCTATCGTTCGGAATATGATTGGTTTAGCTTTGAACTGACAACTCGGGCGAAACACCTCTTACCCAGCAAGCAGACACAAAGAATAGTCTGTGGAAAATGATGAGTATCAAGGCATACAGTGATCTCGCGTCAGAAATGCTCACCGGCCCTAGTCTGTCGTCGTATGGCGCACCGGTCCTTTGTCTGATGGCACGTGCTCGCATCTGGTATATGACGAGGGCGTAGACCATGACTCCCATAGCTGTGATTGAGAAGGTCAATGCGGGACGATTGAATACCTACACCTGTCTGCAATGACTCACCGACGACCGTGTACATGGCGGCACTGATCCTTCCGACCTTGTCACCGAAATTCAACAGCCCCACAGCGAGACCACCGAGGACTACTGCGAAATGCAGCCATGATAGGAATGTTCGTTCGTTGGCGAAGAAGACCTTTGGCTCTACTCTGACGGGGACGGCGATCCTCTGGGAACACGATGAAGGGCGAGGTATGATAAGCTGGCGAAATCACGTCGCTGCTCTTCAGCGAGAGGATGACATACCTTTTGAGCCTGCCGCTGTAGCAAAGGTTGTGTCGACATGCTGGTACGTTGTAGAGTACAAGCGAGGCAACAGTGACGGGTATACCTCGACGTCGTTGAATGATTTTCGTTGGATGCCAAGGAGGAGGACGGCATGACAAGCTTTGAGCTCGAGTGCGCCCGGATTCCTGACCTCATCTGTTTCAGACTCGCGTTCGATTTGGTTCCGTTCATCTTCTTCATAGGCATGTCAACACTCCATATCTTCTATCTTCCCTGACATTGTTATCCATCGAGATCCACATCAACGATGGACGACCAACAACCACCGCCATCGCCATCGGCTACCGCCAGTGTCCCAGTGAAAAAGGAGGCACCGCTCAAGCGTCTACCAAAGACTGCATTCAACTCTGTCGAGTATCCCGGACCCATTGCACATCAGCCAGCATCGGTGAACTATGCGCTCTCAACCTTGGGAAGGCAACCAGCTGTCGACGCGTGCTTCAATAGAGCCACGCGGATCCTCGAGCTCCGATACGACGTCCATGATACTTGGTCACATCCGATCGTTGGCGAAAACGTTCCAGTTCAGCGTCTCGTCTTGAAAGTCACGAGGAGGAGACGAAAGATCAAGGAGCGTGTCGAGCCTTTGACTAACGCAAATGGACAAGGATCCACGGCAAACTCGCAGGATCCAACAGTGTCGAATGGCGGAATCTTCAAAGCAGAGATTGTGGGCGTTGTGAAGAGTACCGTCCGCTTTCGAGGCAAGTACACATCGACGGTACTCTTTCGACGCGTAGTAACCCCTTTCTCGATGCAGCTATGGCCGATTATCGGTACACTCCCGATACCACCGCCCGTATCCCGAATCTGATAGAAGCCTTGAAATCTGCTGATCGTAAGTTGCGCAATTGACCAATGCCGGGGAATCTCGATCTGATTGTCCTTTGTCTCCAGCTGAGCCTCTTCTCGAATTCGAGTTCAAGGATTCCGAGATGCCAAGAGTCGTGTCGACTGGCGCAACACCACTCGATCCTTCAATCATCGGCGACAGCGGCGGACTTGGTAATTCCAACGCGTCGGACACTCGCTCTTCCGTCGACCATGTCAACGAATTTAGAAGCACTATGCCTACACTTCCGCCGCCAATGTTCTCCAGACAAGTCGCACCGCATTCTTTCCTGTAAGTTTCGAAAAGATACTACATGCTCAGGCGGGGCCTAATGCGGTATACGTCTTCCTTAGCTACCAGGCGAACCCCACGACGAAAGTCGTATCATACACCCATCCCGTCACAGGCGAAGAGTATCAGAGATTGAGCAACACCAATCGTGCCAAGACGTATGCAGTCCTGGCCATCCGCTTCCTAGAGCACGACAGTAAGTTTTGCGTGCTTGCGGTGCTTGTTTGTTTTGACTAATCACGGCAATATTACTCCAGCTCCCAACTCACCTGTGGAAGAGATCAAGCAGGCCGCCAAGAAACTTGACCAGGCCCTCTTGCGCAAACTTCAAGATGTAAAATTTTGGGATTATTCCTCCTTGGTGATCGCTGATCATTCGCCACATCCTTCAGGTCGTAAAGCAGAGACCAATGTGGACCCGGGTTGCCTTGTTCAATCAGTTCACCGTGGAGGAGGTCAAATTGCTCGACAGGTTCGTGAATCCCTGCAGTCCCATTCTATACATGTATCTGACCACCCACTTTCTAGCAAGAAGGCATTCGTACCTTTCTGCGCTTACACCTTTCAGGACGGATACGCCCGAGAACTTCTCATTCCTTTTGGCTACGATCCCAGAAAAGATCCAGAATCGTACATGTATGTCCTGAGGTCAACCGCATTCGAATGTCGCTGTTGCTCATTACGCCCACCCCAGATATCAAAAGGTACACTTTCGAATCACTGCCAGAGGCCAGGGAGGCATTCGAACAAAGATCAGGCGCCACATCGATTCGGACTTTGCATCGGAACAGAGCGGAGGAAACGCTGGGAGGATCAATCAGTAAGCTTACGAGACATTCCCTTTGAGCTTCTTGCCTGACAGCCGCTGCTTTCGCATCTCGTCTAAAGGAAAAGTCACATCTTCGATGGCAAGGAACTCCATCGATCTGAAGCCACTTATCAGCTGGTAGACATAACGGATACTCTGCTCTACGATCTGATAAGAGATCCTATAGCCCGGAGCTCGAGTTGCGATGTAAGTACCAGTGCCGAAGCTTGTTTTGCATTCTTCTGAGCTAAGAGGTCAATTGGTGCCACAGATGAATTACGGATGGTTTAAAGCAGAGCAATTGAACGCGATCAAAGGCATTGTACGACGCAAATGGCTAGCCCTGTCCGAAAACCGAGTCTGCACGGACGAAGATTGTTTCGATCTTGTCGAGGAGTTTTACTCCAGGAAGCAGCCTTCTGGACCTGCCGAAGAACCATCTCACCGCGGTGGTCGTCCCAAGGGTGGAGGTGGATATATTGCGGGTGAAATACCGACAAACACTACCACACAATCGACGTCGAAGAAGGACAAATGGAAGCGTAAAGCAGTTGCCCGATTACCCGCGACTGCTGAGGATTTGACCGTGAGTAGACGATGGTCCGGACGTTGGACCACGAAGCTAAAGTGTTCAACAATCTCTCCGCTCGCAGGCTGCGAGATTGCAGGAGACGTTAGAAAGGGAGCAGCGTGAAGCACTACAAGCGCGATATCGTGATGGCAGCCTTCAGGCAGGGCATGACTCTTAGTCCAAATGGTCAGGTTCGCTCAGAGTATTGTAGATATTCGTTGCCCCATGATCATTCCAGCGATATATCAGTTGCCCTTTCAAATAACGAGGACTCTCGGGTGCATATAAGATACTCCTGTCGGCAGTGAGGTCGAGCCTTGGCCAGTTACGCAGTCTCCTCGTCTTCCTATTCTCGGAAGCGAAAGAGACATTGAGGAATTGCAGGACACTTTCCTTTAGCTGAAATCCTGGCCTACCGGACGTATACTGCCCGATCACTGTATTGAGGGAGTCTCTCCGTGCCGGAAGGGATGGCCTTCCAAACTCGGTTTGCGGAAAATCCACCGCTCGCGAAGTGCAGTGACGCATCTTTCGCGCCTTGACCAGCTTGATCTGACGCCCCCTATCCTGTACCGCACGCGAGCGCCAAAGTCACCACATGAATCCGCCGCACATCATATAGTCGCTATTGTGCTGATACAAAGATCCGCTTATTCGGCTTTGGCAGCTCGAGCCTCTCGGACGGCCTTCTGCGATCCCTGGGCGGCGAAACGGGCGTTTCGTCGGAACTGCAGAGAGACAGAGGGATGAGCGAGCGCTCGTGCGTACCTCCGCTCACATGACTCACCTTGGGGTCAACACCCTTCATGGAAGCGTACTTGTTTCCCTTGGGCTTGGTGATACCGTTTCGGTGAGCTGTTGAGGTGAACCGTGGCGGAGCGGTCACGGGCAGTTGAAGATTTTGGCGATGATTCCAAGGTAGCCGATTCGGAAGGGAGCGATTCCGTCGAGACGTTTGCAGCGAGTCCAATCCACCATTCCGTTCATTCACACCGATGCCATCCCATTCCATTTCCCCATTCATGCCCATTCATCATTCATCCAATCGTCCCAGTTCCGCCATATTCCACCACATTCCCGTCAACGTCCACCATTCCATTTCCAGATCGAGCGGGTTGAGAAGGTGCATGGTGTGTTTGTGCGATTGCATGTCCAGTGAAGAGATTGAATATTGAAGTAAAAGTAAAGTGCACGATCAGCCTTGCTCTCGGTCCCTTCGAATGCTCCATAGACGAACCCTTCCTGGACTGGTTGTGGCTGTAGAGCAGGAAAGGCGGTCAGTATATGACCTTCCGATGGCCTGAAACTAGACTTACGCGGTGTGGTTCTTGGACTTGGACATCTTGAATAAATTCCGTCGGCGGTGGAAGGAGTTTCGTCGGGGTCAGAGGCGAGCTAGGCACGTTTCAAGTTGACCAAATCGACATCATCAACGTCGTCGCCGTCGGTGCCGGCGATGGTGAGGAAGGGAAAGCTCGACGCGGCACTGAGGAGTGGTTGTCCAGAGCTGGTCGAACTGCCCAAAAGCAAGCGCAAGAAAGCGCAAACTTCCCGCTATGGATTCTATGTATTGCTATACACTTCGAGTATACCACAAAAACCTGCTGATAAGATAAGATAAGAGAACGGATTCTTCGACTTGTCAGGATCCGACTATCCGACTCGCGAGGTTACTGGAGCTGCACTCCATATCCTCGCCAGAAACAGCGGTGGAAGGATTCATGCGCGATCAGCGGAGATTGGCTATTCGGTGGCGAGATTTTCGGATCGTCGGGAACCGTGACGATACATACATTGTGCCCATTCCAATACCTGACAGCTCATTGTTCGACCATTGTAAACGACTACTCACTCATGGCATTGTTGTTGAAGAGCCGTAACCCGACCATCGAATGATGTGTATATGATGCCCTAATCAAATCAAGCGCACTGATGCCAGGGGTCCAACGGTCCTTGCCATGGACAAGATACCCTCAGAGGAGGCGCAGTTCGGCTCTCGTAGAAAGGATTGCCAGCCAGACGAGAAGACAAGTCTAGGTATTCCTGGGATGACAAGGGTATGCAAAAGAGACAGCAGACACTTGGAAATCTATTTGACAAGGGCGCATGTTGCGCGAATACAATTACTGGGCTAGCCTGGCGTATTAAGATATGCAGAGCGAAAAGACAAAGGTCGAAGTGACGTTGAAAGCCGACAGGGGCTCTCGTGCAGCGAGAGTAAAACACCCGACACCCTGAGGGACGGCAGGCGATAGGCATCGTCCCCAGCGATCATGCAACCACGCTGGAAGTGGAAGCGGTCTTGAGAGCGGTTTTGGCGTTTTTCGAGACAAGAGCCTGTACGTGGAGCATCATTAGCATCGCCGACTGAATGATACGGAACGAAAGAGGAAGGTACCCACCTTGTGGATATGGGGCAAAACACCACCTCCCGCAATCGTAGCCTGAATCATGGCGTCCAATTCCGAATCGCCTCGAATCGCAAGTTGGAGATGTCGAGGGGTGATTCTCTTGACTTTGAGATCCTTCGCCGCGTTTCCTGCGCGAATTAGGAAGACGATCAAGAGATTAGGGGATGCTCCGCAAGGGATTCGCGCGGGCTTACCAGCCAATTCGAGAACCTCTGCCGCCAAGTACTCCATGATAGCGGCCACGTAGACGGCAGCTTTCGCGCCTATCCTGACGTGTTTCTGAGTTCTATTCCTGAGGAAACTGTCGGGCGCGGGGGAATGCACTCATCAGTTACTGATTGATGAGCGCTCGAAAGGAGAAACAGAGTCGCCATACCGATGAATTCGACCGACGGGGAACTGAGTGGAGGAAAATCGTTTAGCACGACCATGATAAGAGTGATCCAGGAGACTCTACTCACCTGGAGACCAGCTTTCGCAGCCCTGGTGTGAAGCAGTTTGGCTTCGCTCGCAGTTTTGGTCTTGCCTCCTGTCGCGGGAGGGGCAGCGGCGGGAGCCGTTTCTGTCTTTTGAGCGGGCATCTTGTCGTATCGCAATCAGGCGGTGTCTGAACAACGTCGGGAGACAGAGGACGAGGGCTTGAGGGTAGGTATATATAGACGACGACAGGAGAATGGACAATGATAAACAACAACACTCACTCCGACGCAAGCATTGCATGAGTCACATCTGCTATTTGCTTCCGCCGATCACTATCGCGCGTCGACTGAATCGTCGTCTCGTGTCATGTCGAGGCCATGATGAGCTGCATACAGCGCTGGCCTCAGGCAGCGGTATCGTACGACCACAGCCAGTATGGCCACGTCCAGGACATCATAGCCGCCAATCAAAAGTCGCCTTTTCGTTCGTCTCTTCGCCTCCGCTCCGCCATGTCGCATCGATCCCCGTACAATAGCAGGTCCCATAACGCTTCTCCTGCTCCGGTACTACTTCCAGGTCAGCAATATGGCGCGTCTTCAGGAAGAGCATCACCATTCGGAAATCCAACGCTCAGGACCGGCCCGAGAAACGCGTACCACAATGGAGCGAGCAACGACCATCAGCTCCTGCAGCCATCGCCATCCCATGCGGGCACGAGCTATGCACCGAATACCAACAGCGCCGTACCGAGATTCACGGAAAGCCCATATCAGTCCGACTCGTACTCAAGAACAGCGCAGCAGCTCGAGCATCAGAATGATGACAAGCTCGAGGGTCTCATGAGCAAAGTGAGAATACTAAAAGACGTCAGTCGCCATTTCGTTTCACCGGGTTGCCATGTAAAGAAACTCATTCATGAAAACAGGTCACAATCGGCATAGGGGACGAAGTTCGACAGTCAAATATGGAACTAGGAAACATGGTAAGCTTGACGGCTCTAGTACAGTGATACTTGCCTGATGGTCTGTTTATGGATGTTGTTTGCAGAATGACGCCTTTTCCTCGACATCGACGTTTCTGAGCGGCACATTCCAGCGCATGAACAAGATGGCAAGACGGCAGGGTGGTCAATGGTGCTATCTCATGCTCTTCCTACTGCTGGTTCTCTGGATATTCGTCATTCTTTGGATAAAAAGAAGATGAAGGGCGTCAACATCAGTGCGTTTGAAACGCTTCTTCTCTCGTGCCGGGTCTGCTCTGGAATGGTACAATCACTTGTAATGATATGTCTCGGACTGTATCCGTATCTTTCCTGGACTCCTTGAAAGTTTAGAGCGTCATGTTCTGAATAGATCTTCCAAGTCGAGGCTTTGTGGTAGAGGCATAAGATCGGGGGAAACACCCTCGGCCTGATGATCTCGTCGGAGGCTCAGTGATCGTGATATATACCGCCTGCCACTGCCCTTCGCCACTGCTCTCAAACGAGAGGGATCGAAGGGAAGCAGAAGTTTGGCGAAGCAAGGAGGCGGTATAACGTCATGCATCTTGCGGCGGCCGATCGCAAGAGTGATCGATTCGCCCCTGAACGTTGCCTCGACTCTCGACTGGATTGCAATCGGCCACATGTATGCTCTACATGTCGCACCCTGTCTGCTGTAAGATCCATCCACTGCTCTCTCTCCCAACCCTTACAATGTCCGGCGCACCTACCGCAGCACAACTGCGTACCCTGTACCAAAACACAGTCACGGCGTCGCAGCGTTTCGCCTCGTACAACTTCAGCAACTATTTTGCACGCCGCGCAAAGGATTCGTTCGAGCCATACCTGGCATCTGAGGACAAGCTCAACTCTGTCAAGCCGGAGGAATTGTCCAAGTTTTACCAACAAAAGACCGAAGAGCTCGAGATCTTGCGGAGGTCGGCAGAGGTCAACCGGATGTACGAAGGGCCCAAGTTGGTCGTTGAACACGCACTACCGATTACCTGTAAGTTCAAGGATATGACTCCGCCTAAGTCGTACCAGCTGACATTCATCGTTCTCCAGCCGGCGGTGGAGACGGAGCGGAGGCTTCGCCATAAACTTCCCGGCATCCCGTCAATTTTAGCGCTGTGGTGTGTACTTTGTGAGATAGAGTTGTAAAATATTCAGACCCTTCCGTTTCGCCGCTCGACACAGGTCAACTGTTCGCTTCCACGATGGAATATGGTCTATGATTCATCACACAGCCTATAACCTAGTAACGTGTATCATAAACCCGAAAAGGCGAAGTTGACCTAGTATGCCAGCACAACGGGAAGACGCTCGCTCTGTTCACCTACTTCCCGATCCTTCTGTTATCGATGCGAGGCGCGGAGATGGCGGTCGGGATGTCATCGGAGTCGCGACGTTCGAATTGTCCGGCTCCAGAGGTGTGAAGTGAAACCGGAGGCGATGAAGCTGTCGTGTAGCTGATGATCAGCGTTCCGTATCTGCGGCGCAGGAATCCAACACTCACCACTGGAAGCTTTGGAAAGAGCACAAATACGCAAGCGGCAAAGTTGATACCAAACAGCAGAAAGTTGTACTTGACGTAGTGCGTGGATATGAGGAATCTAGAATCAAGTTCAAAAGATGAGAACAGGACATCCGGCGTCTCGTTCAGATGTGCAACATACAAAAAGATGGGAACACTCGTCAGCCATTTCTTCGAAGGCGTGTACTGAGCCCCGGCATCGATTTGTTCCCATAGCGTCAAGTCGTCGTACGCTCCGCCAGTAGTCAGACTACGGAACAGGGAAATGGGAATTAGAAATAGTACGGCGAGAGACTTGTTCAAGAACTCACTTTGACTCGAACGGAACGCCCGTAACATAATGGAACATGGTGTATGATACCTAGACAATAGTATTGTCAGTTTCGTTCCAGAGGACAACGGGGATCAAGGTGACATACCGCAACATAGCCTAGATTAACAATAGTCCAGCTGTACGGTTGTGTCATGCTAGGCAGGGCATCGATGATGACCTTTGCAACCAAGATCAAGACTGGGTGTATGAGCCATGCTCCTAAATCGCAGTCATCACGCCGTCAGCGTGCAATTCAGATACACAACCTTAGGACTACTTACCGGGAGCGTTCACCCAAGCAGCGTTTTCATTGACGCCGACGCCGAGGCGATCCACCACACCTTCCGGCTCATCGCCGCCTACTTCTGTCACTGTCACCAGACTGGAACTCCGTGCCCTGCCTTTGCCTTTTGATGCACCGAGATGTCCAGCGTTGGGCGACGAGTCGGAAGTCAAGCTCGGACTGTTGCTGAGTTCCCCAGAAGTAACTTTCTGTATTGCGTTCGAAGACAATGATCGGGATACCGACCGAACATGGAGGTTTCTGTTAGGCGAGGCCATATGGCTAGACTGCGCCGACTGCTGGGACGGCGAAGTGATGAACGCTCTTGTAGGATGCGATGCTGACCTGGATCTTCCCGGCGGTGTCGAGGGAGTTGAGAGAAACTGCGTAGACATGGCGTATTTGAAGCCGGCTTTGTAGACAGCAGCGTGAGGTGGTGCACGAGTCCAGAAGAACGATGGAGGTCTCTGCTTGTGCAAAGGATGAGCAGGGTTGATCTGGTATGCAGTGGTCAAAGGAGAGATTGCGATTGCAGATAGGGATAGCGTACAAAAACGAGCTCGGACCCAGCTTGGCTGCGGAAGTGGAGGTGCACCCAAACCAACAAACGATTCGGACGCGAATAACGCGTCTCAAGCGTCGCCAGAGTCAAAGTCGTTCGACTGTCGTCTGGAAACTCGTTCGATATGGACTCTGCGTCGAACATGATGGCCTCGAGTTGGGGTGACGGACGTGGTCATCGGAGGATCAGGTTCAGCCCTCCACTGCGTAGCAAGACGCATGACAATCAGGATACCCTTCCCATACTGACTGTAAGCCATGGACTCTGAAGACCTCGCCTCTGGCCTCCAGTGGTTGACTTCATGAGTTCATGTGGGTCCCGAAGGAATGGGTACATTGAACAGCCACAACAATGGCAAGTCTTGGCAGAAGTGACCGCTTCGTTGTGGCCCCGAATTGTAGCTGACCCAAGATTCGTTGCAGGAGGGTCTGGGGTAGCTAACTTCTGGCAATTGCAGGTTCGCAGAGCAGAATCGCGGCCTGGAGATAGCCAGCGACAACGGTCGAAACTCCTGATCCGTTCGCGGAGGGTAGGTGATGCTTAGGCGTGGAGATACGGGACGATACCGCCCGACGCATTATGCATATGTCGCCCCCGCTCTGATTGGTCAAACTGGTACGAGACGAAACACGATGTCGCAGGGCGGGCATTCGCATCCATTTGCATTGCGTCGGGTGATACTTTCGTTGCTGTCGTTGGTGAGAGGCCATCCGCCACAGTAGCCCTAGCCATGCAGCAAGGAGATGCTAGTGTTTCGTGATGGACAAGCTGTCGCCCCCGTCATCTACGTATCGGACTCTTCTAGTAATGGGTCTGTGTCATGCCTCCGACATGACTGCACCTACGACACGCGACAGCGCGAGGGTACAGCCTGGAGACAAACCTCGCTAAGCGTCAATCCGCGATCCATTGCGTCAGCAAGATAAGTCAAGTCAGCAGCTGCAGAATGGTATAAGGAAAGCTACGCAGTAGGCGACCATCACAGTTGTATACTTCGAACGATTATTGCTAGTCATACGATTGTCATACGGAGAATCAATACCACTGCGCAATACAACTTCAGTTCCACCTTTCAGTCTATGTCAGTCGCGCAGCGGTCCTGACATAATAATCGTTCCCCAACCTATCGGCGCACCTTCCATGGTCCACCGCTCCAGGCGCCGAACAACCTCTCGTCCTCCTGCGCTCCTCGCTCGCATCGAAACCGAAGCAAGACCCTCTCTCCACTCGCGGATCGCTGGAGCTCCGCCTTTCCTACGTCAATATCGTCAGCAAATCTCTCCCGGAAGGTCCTTACACTCACGGATAACCGGCGCACCACCTTTCCTCCGTCAATACCGTCAAGAACCCCAACTCCCGCAACACTCGCCCAACCATGGAAACCGACCCGATGTTCCAGTTCGGTTCCATCGACGCGGGCGCTATTCCGATGGCGCCTCCCGCCGATCCCGCGGTCGCTCCCATGGCCGCTCAAGCCGTCAACCCCGCGGTCGCGCAGTATGAGGAGATGGCGCAGAGGTTGGCGATGATGGAGGCGTCGCAGAAAGCGTTCGTGGATCAAGTCAGCGACCTCAAGAAGAAGAACCAATCCCTCGAAGACTTACGGGGGGCTGGATTCCCCGCGCTCGATGCGTCGTCCATCGCCGCTCTTCTCCAGGCAAGTGAGCACGCTCCAAAGATCACTCCTCCGGACAAATTCGAGCACGGACCTAAACAAAGCGTGGACGAATTCATCAGTAAGCTCGACCGGGTATTCCGTTCGCGACCCCGTGCGTTCCAAAACGAGCAACTCAAGATCGACTACGTGTGCAACCTGTTGGCAGGGGACGCGCATAAGGTTATCGAACCGTTCCAGAACCTTCCGTTGGAGAAGCAACCCACCTGGCTCAGGACCTGGGACGCTTTCAAGGTCTATCTCCGACAACGCTTCACCGACCTCAATAAACGCGGTGCCGCAAAGACAAACTTGAAGGCGCTGGTCCAGGGGAAGTTGACCGTCTCCAAGTATACGCAGAAGTTTGACGAATACGCGGCCTGGTTGAGCGACTTCGGTGAACCCGCCTTGATGGACCACTACTTCAGGGGTCTGAAATGGAACATTCGAAGGGAGTTGTTAGACGCCGATCGTTTCTCCTCACTGGCCGAACTCTCCCTTGCGGCGAACACTTACGATCAATACTATCGCAACCTGGAGGATTCGGAACGCGCCGCCCTCGCCTTCGCTATCGAAGACTCTCCCGTCAAGACCGTCGTCACATCCTCTTCCGCCGACCCGGCGCCCATGGAGATCGACGCCACGACCACCAAGAGCTGGGAGCAATTCTTAGACCCTGCGACGGGCAAGCTACTCAAGAGCGAACGGGACTTACGAATCAAGGAAGGCCGCTGCATCTTCTGCCGCGACCTGAACCACAAGATCAAGGACTGTCCCAAACGACGCAAGTTCGAAGCAACTTCCAAGGCAAATGTTTCCGCGGCGGATTTAAAAGAGGACGCCTGTTGATGGATGAAGAGTCAGCAACAGGCAACAAAGGCATAGGCGACACAGTTGTACCCACCCAAGCTGCGACCTTATGTCCTTCCAAGAATGTCGATATCAATTATACACGATCAGACTTCCAAATCTCTTCTGTCAACTCACGGGTTGACAACCACCTTCACCTCGCTCTCCAAATCCAAACGCCAAAACACTCCTTTACGGTCCGAGCTATGCTGGATTCCGGCGCGACGGGTAACTTCATCCATCGTCGACTGGTTGAACAGCACGGTCTGGAGAAGGAGCAATTATCAGTTCCTTTATCCCTCACGGTGATTGATGGTCGACCTATCGAATCGGGACGCCTTACACATATCACCAAGGCGATCATGTTGAGCTGCCCAAACCACTCCGAGAGCATCCAGCTTTACCCTGCCGAGCTGGGTCAACACGATCTGATCCTGGGTCTTCCTTGGTTGAAAAAACATAACCCATCAGTCAACTGGACAAACGAAAGCGTGACGTTTGCTGCACCTACTTCGTCCGGGAAGACGCCGCCCGTATCCATTGCGATGATCGACATTGCCGAGGCAAAGGACCTGTACAATTCCCACAAGGCTCAATGCTGGATAGGACGGATCGATGAAGAGGACAATCGGTTAACCATTAACGCTCTGGAACACGGAGAGCTCGATCACATACCAGAGGAATTCCGCGACTTCGCCCCTATCTTCTCCAAGGTCGAAGCGGACGTACTGCCGAAGCACTGCAAGTACGACCACGCCATCGATATCGTCCCCGACGCAAAACTCCCTGCGGGACCCCTATACTCGTTGTCAGAAACGGAACTCAAGGCACTCGATGAATACTTACGAGAAAACATCGCCAAGGGGTTCATTAGGCAATCCACATCGTCTTGCGCAGCTCCGATTCTGTTCGTGAGAAAGAAGGACGGATCGCTTAGGTTGTGCGTGGACTATCGCCGACTGAACGCAATCACCTTGATCGATAAGCACCCACTTCCGCTGGTGCAAGAAGCACTGGACCGGCTCCGCGGCGCACAAATCTATACCAAGATTGACCTGAGAGGGGCGTATAACCTGATCAGGATCAAAAAGGGAGATGAGTGGAAAACCGCATTCAAGACTCGATACGGACTCTACGAATATAGAGTAATGCCCTTTGGGCTTACCAACGCGCCCGCCACATTTCAACGTATGATTAACGAAGTCCTTCGGGAATTCCTGGACGTCTTCGTCATCGTGTATCTCGACGATATCCTCGTCTTCTCGAGGAACCGCAAAGAACACGTCGAACACGTTCGCAAGGTGCTTACCAAGCTCAGAGAGAATCAGCTGTGGGCAAAGGCAGACAAATGTCAGTTCTTCCAAAAGAAAGTCGAATACCTCGGTTTCGTGGTCTCACCAGATGGAGTCGAGATGGACCGAGGGAAAATCGAAGTCATCCTCGACTGGCCGGCGCCAAAAACTGTGAAGGAGGTCAGATCGTTTTTAGGATTTGCGAACTTCTACCGCAAATTCATCAAAGGCTACTCACATACGGCCGAACCGCTGACCCGCCTGACGAAAGACGACGTCGCTTGGTGCTGGGACACCAGAACGCAACACGCGTTCGACACTCTCAAAACCGCTTTCACCACGGCACCGATTCTGTGCCATTTCGATCCAAGTCGACCGATCGTACTTGAGTGCGATGCATCCGACTTTGCCGTCGGCGCGGTGATTTCACACCCGAACAACCAAGGCCTGCTCCAACCGGTAGCGTTCTTCTCCAGAAAAATGGATAAAGCGGAACTGAACTATAAAATATACGACAAAGAGCTATTAGCGATCGTCGAAGCGTTCAAAGAATGGAGAGCTTACACGGAAGGGGCAAGACATACCATCAAAGTCTTCTCTGACCACAACAACCTCGTCTACTTCTCCACTGCCAAAATCCTCGATCGGCGTCAGGGTCGCTGGATGGAGAAACTTTCGGGTTTCAATTTCGAGATCGTACACCGTCCTGGGTTGATGATGGGGAAACCCGATGCCTTGAGCCGACTGGAGAAGTACCGGGAGGGAACCAGGGCGAGCGAATCGGAGCCGCGAACATTGCTGGAGCCGAGGCACCTTGTCTGCGCCAGTTGCGGGATCGCAGCGACCGACAGTTCGGAGGTCGAGGAGACCCTGCAAGACAGAATCAGGATTGCGCAAAGGAACTCGCAGGAGATCCGCAACTTGCAGGAAGCGGTTCAAAACCCCGCAGGCCCCGCAGAATTGCCGGAGGACGTCAGAGAGTACTCGTACTCACCTGAAACTCGACTGCTCCTCCGCAACCGCAAAGTGTTCGTTCCGGACGTGCAAGATCTCCGCTTAGACGTCGTTAGCGCATTCCACGACGGGCCCGTGAATGGACACCCTGGCCAAAAGAAGACGTTAGCGTCAATCAAACGTCATTACTGGTTCGAGGAGATGCCAAAATTTGTTGACACCTACGTGCGCGGGTGCCACACCTGCAAGCGTAACAAGTCACTGCGGCACGCCAAATTCGGCAAACTGCAGCCGTTGCCCATCCCATCAGGACCGTGGCGTTCCATCGCGATGGATGCGATAGTTGGCTTGCCACCTTCTTCAGGCAAAGACGCCGTCCTCGTCTTTACGGATCGCTTCACCAAAATGATCCATTGCGTCCCGTTCACAGAGAAAGGTTTCGACTCACCAGAACTGGCCCGCATATTCCGCCAGAACATTTTCCGACTCCACGGCGCGCCAGAGAGCATCATCTCTGACAGGGGATCTTGGTTTACGTCCAAGTTCTGGCAACATTACACTGCAGGGTTGGACATCGTCAGTAATCTGTCCACTGCGTTCCATCCGCAAACGGATGGTCAAACGGAAAGGGCGAACCAGCAAATCGAACAATACCTGCGAATCTTCGGCAACGACGAACAGGACGATTGGACGGACTTCCTCGACCTGGCTGAATTTCAGTACAATAACCTGAAACACAGCTCAACAGGGTACTCACCGTTCGAGGCCAATCAGGGCTACCATCCGCTGCACCCCGCCGTTGTTCTCTGTTCTCCCTTCGCCGAGTCCGGCTACGCAAAAGGCCCTGGAACACCTGGAGGAACTTCGTCAAGCCCTCACCGTCAACCTGAAGAAAGCCCAAGACACGTACGCGATGTATTACGACAAGAAGACCCAAGAACCTCCGGACTTCCAGCCCGGGGACCAAGTCTGGCTGAACGCCCGACACCTAACGACTACCCGACCGAGCAAGAAACTGGATCAGAAACTCGTCGGGCCATACACGATCACGGAGCGAGTAGGCAAAGTAGCGTACCGACTGGACTTACCTCCGGCATTGGCAATACACCCCGTTTTCCACGTATCCCTCCTCGAGCCTTACCAAGTTGGACATCCAGGACAAATCCAAGAGGCGCCGCCTGCGACGACAGTTGAAGGCGAAGAGCAATACGAGCCCGAAAAGATCTTGGAGGATCGTCAAGTCGGATCAAAGCTGCAAGTGTTGGTCAAGTGGGTCGGGTTCACGAACGATCACAATGAGTGGAAGGACTACGAGGAAGTCAAGAGCCTCAAAGTCGTCAAGGCCTACGCGCGTCAACATCCCGATCGCTTTCCGAAAATCGCGTCACGACGCGTCGCTTCAAAACCTCATCGTCCTCGTCATTCAAAAGGGTGAGAGGGGGCATTCTGTCATGCCTCCGACATGACTGCACCTACGACACGCGACAGCGCGAGGGTACAGCCTGGAGACAAACCTCGCTAAGCGTCAATCCGCGATCCATTGCGTCAGCAAGATAAGTCAAGTCAGCAGCTGCAGAATGGTATAAGGAAAGCTACGCAGTAGGCGACCATCACAGTTGTATACTTCGAACGATTATTGCTAGTCATACGATTGTCATACGGAGAATCAATACCACTGCGCAATACAACTTCAGTTCCACCTTTCAGTCTATGTCAGTCGCGCAGCGGTCCTGACAGTCTGGCAACTCGGTCGCATGACACTTTCCAATCCCTTCGGACGTATGGCCATATCGTAGGTACCTTATCAGGCGTTGCGCGGGATCGCTACGCGTGCCATCTAGACTATATGAGGGAGTAGGACATGGCCATGGATACGGGTCCGACATCGCAAACCCTACCTGTAGTCATGGTCATCCGTTACAGAGTATACCAAGACGTGTATCGTATCACATGATCACGCGCTTCCCAGAGCACTTGTACTGTCTCTTGAGCATCTGGTCAGCGAGCGTGAAGCATGAGCAGGGGCGCCTTAATGCACTTTCATGTCGAAGAGGCTTGCTTCGAGTGCGACCTCTTTACATGAGATATGAGCAAACCATTAGATGAGAAGATGAGTCGTTCAAATCTCGCGCACTTCGGGACTCGGGTCGCGCCATAATTCAGTCCGTATGCGTGTCATCAAGGTTCGAGGAAGGAGTCGCAGGGGTCCATTCTATCCGATGTAACGGATAGAAGGGTTCTCTAGATACTTCGAAACGTAGAAGTCGACTTGCACCGCTGTCGCGCTAGACATCGAGGGGCAAAAGCAAGGTTGTCAGGTAGCTGTGTCTGACGAACCTGAAAACCTGAATGACAAAGCTGCATAGCTGGCAAAAGCATGGTGTTTGATGGCTCGTGACTTATACACACATCTCCTAGCGTTCGACGACGATGCTTCAAAATTCCGTTCTGCAATACTCTCTTACAGAAAGAGCCGGAATCTCCAGTCGACAGCGATCCCACATAAGCATTGGCGTCACAGAGCCTGTGGCAGACCCTTTTCAAAAGGCAATTATCCTTTTCCCTGAGAGCAGCCACCCAAAAGGCGGGCGTCTCCACAACTCTCCGACAAGAGTTTCATACCCCGTCATCATGGCAGATACCGCCAAAGCTAAAAAGACCAGTTTGCACTTCGGTACGCGGTATGTCTGGCGTTGGATTTCAGACGAGTCGACGAAGCCGAGCAGATTCGCACATAATAGTTCCAGGTGGTGCGGTACCATTCAACCCAGCCCCACGGCGTGTTTGACCCATCAGTCGCAGCCGGAAGTGGATAGCAGATTCAATCCATCTCCTCTAGAGTCCCTCGATCTTATCTCAGGCGCACTTCGTGATCGTCGTAGATGGTCTCGCTCCGATGCTGCATCAGAATGAACAGATGTTGTAAGGCATATGCATAGGCGGTAGGCTTAGTATGCCACGGAGGCCGCGGAATCGCGCGAGAGTTTCGATCCACCCTTGAGTATACTGTTCTGGCTTGGCCTAGCGTATATGACGGTTGTCGTCTTGCCAACATCGCACGCGACAGGGCACATAGGAAAGGTACCCGGACCCAGACATCCGCCTGGTAATCCTTACGTGCTGTGCTCTGCGATCATGGAAAGGTGGGTCTTTGTATACAAACCTTCCACCAAAGGCTTTTCGCAGTGCCTTTCGGAGTAGCTGAACATCAGGGTGATTTGACGGAACCTGGGCACCAGAGTGGTCTGCGGACATTTAGAACCCACCGTAACTATCACTATAGGAAATGCCATCTGGCTGCCCCTGACGATCAGCGATATCCGGGGAAGATCCCTAACGCCGCCAACAGGGCGGTCATTGCGGGTACGAATGATCACGACTACCTGGTGCGCGATAAATGAGCTAGCTGGGTTGATTACCAGACAGCCCCCAAGGCATCTGAGTATCAGTATTATAGTGTATCGGCGACCGCAAAGCCGGTAACGATGGCTAACAGGCGCTGACTACCCTTCCACTTCACTTGTATTACACACCGGTCATACGCCTACCGTCTGAATTTATAGCAAGACACGTATGAGACGATTCCCAGACCTGCTCATGTGACTATCTCCTAAAGCACAGAGGTTTAAGGGGTGAAGATTGGCAGTCTCAGCTCATCGTATGATCGATTGGAAGGGGGAAGCACCCCGTGCGAAGGGATGCCAATGCCCTTCAGGTCGCTGATGTCGGAAGTCGTTTGTGTATATACGAGACAGATCGACCTTTGGAGTTGTACCGCAGTCCTCGCGCTTTCGTCCCACGTGATGGTCCACTTCCCTATACTGCCCTCGCTGATTTTTTCGCAGAGGAGCGTCGACATATTGAAGCAATACCGCTTTTGATCACGAAAAGCCAGGGATCTATACTGGGCAAGCACTCTGCATCCCGCGCACAGGTTTGGCACGACCGAGAGGCAAAGTTCATGTGACAGATCGGCTGATACCGGTCCTTTGCTATTGTGGATCGGGGAATAGCTGTAAAGTAGGTGTTACCGGAAGCAGCTGTAACTTGAATCCACTCGATGCCTCGATGCAGCTGTATGATATGAGACGCATGATCAGCTTCGCAAGTGCGAATCTGTGAATACTTTGAGCGCAGGACGGCGTAGAGCAATCACATGGCAATTTATGATGCCCTACCTTACCCTACAGGGAGGACGATTCATGACGACAGCAGCATATCCAACTGTCCTTTGACAGTCGAAAGACCTTCAAGAGGTCAACATACCTCGAGAACTCAGAAAGTTGATTTCGAGTATGGATCAAGTTCGAGGAATCCAAGTCGTCGGCGGACGCGAATAAATCCCGAGGAATGATGGAGAACACTCTCCTCGTTAACGTTTGAGATCTATGCAATATGTCGTGACGAATGGTCATGAAGATAGCAACTGCAAGAACCTGAATTTGCGCATGATCTATCGAAATACAAGCGACGAGCATTCTTGAGCTACAGAAGAAAGCCCATATTTGCTTATAAGTGGTAAATACCAGCAACGCGTTTCTGTTGCTCTGGCACTACAGGGGCTACACTACTGTGATTCAATACAGAATCCACAATATATCGACAGTATGATGAAGGCCTATAACTCAGTGGCAAATCATCAATATTACGTTCAATCCTGCCCCCATACTTGTCATCCTTCACCTAATCTTCCCTTCGATTTTATCCTTCTTCAATCCAGCCGTACTGCCTTCCGTGATACCGTCTGGCTCATTCGTTGCCTCGATCAGCATGTGCGCAGCCCTGCGCATGACAGCTCATCAGTTCGTGTCAATCTTATCTGGTTTTACTCATTTCTCGCACAAGTGGTAGTGTGATTTTTGTATAGCCAACATCTATCAGCAGCTTTTTCTTGTTTCCGGAGGATTTGTCCGATGAAAACAATATGTAATTATTCGATGCATTGCCAGTTGAGAGAATAACTTGAAAACATGTCGAAATATGCTCGCAGTACAGCTCACTGAATCTGTGGCCTATCATGCAAAGCGCCTCAGAGCCGAAAAGTAATGTCAACTGAAAGCTTCAAGGGCGTAACTCATCTTCATGTAGGTGCTCTGGATATTGCACTAAAGTTTCTTGCTCAATGAAGACTGACATGATTTCTGATATGAACCTAGACGCGTAACACTGCTGAGGATAGATGTTAAACCAAGCACGATATGACAAGCTGTGATGATAGAAAATTGAATTAACAATGCGCAGAAAGCATTGGATCAATGTGAAATTGTTTCGAGCTTTGGCTTGGAGGACGTAAGACGACCGGGGGTGGGAACAAGCTTATTTGCTAGCTCCCGTATACTTCCCCCTATCTTGTGAGATTGAGCTCCTCAGCCTCAAGAGTTCACGCAATGAGATGTGTATAGAAATCTCGGGAGCAGCGATGAACATCTCGCATAACGGAAAGATCAGATAGCATCAGTTCTCGACGGATGTGCAAGTGAAAACCTTGCTGAGCCACAGATAACACATGTAGTCGCGTGCGTTCATCTAGAGGAAAATACCAATACCCATGAATTATCATGAGTTGATGGTTGATCGTAAAGTTACACTCGAATTGTTAGCTCTTTGAGGGTTAAAGTGTGCTGGGTAATGTCTCTTTCCAATTTTACGGTATCGCTTTGGTTGTGATTCGGCGCCATGTGTGACCTTTCGAGAGAAGCATCGATGACCTGCGAAGCGATACAGAGAAGTCTAGTACGCGACCTGATCAATGCGACTTACCAATAGTATGTGCGATCTCTCGAGCAAGGGGCTTTCAGATGATGCATTGGACTGCAGACAGCCTAAAAGCATGGTCACAAACTGCTTAGCTCTTCTACAAGTTCTGCGCCTGAGTTAGGCCTGCCAGCTGACATCAGCGCATCGCTGTAAAATTCAGAGGGCAATATCTCCGCATACTATGGGTCACAGCCTAGATTGGGCCCATGTCCGGAGAGACCGCCCCCGGTGTACTCTTCCCTGCCGGGCGAGGAGAAGCTAATCCACCTTACAAAGTGTTGTTAGGTCGTTCCCTGACCCAGTGACAGGACAATTTTGATGAAGGCACATCTGAAGAGAATTGGCTGTCTGGACTTAGCTTAGCCGCTGAAACGTGATACGACTTTGCACGAGCATGACGGCCAATTAGCCAGGTCAGAGAGTGTCTAACTATGAGGTTTTCCGATGCCAGTGTACTCTTTGCCGGTCGAATGGCCAAGTTCTCTCTTGATATTTGCAGATGGATGCCTCAGAATACAGATAGCATACACACTGTGGCAAGCGCCTGATCTCGGTTCTTATATAGCCGAAAGCTTCCGATTGACAAGAATCTACATATGTCGGTATCTACCAAGTTCTGACGAACTTTCGTCCTTGATGCAAAGTCGCAGGGGTCTATGCTTTGATGATGAGGTCTTGCGAGCTTGAGAGCTAGCCGCAACTCAGAGAACTAATCTCGGGTCTACCTAAACCTTTATCTATATGCCTGCATGGTATCCGCATAAGACATAAAAATCTCGGCCAAGCAGACGAGCTCATTGCTGTAATGATACTGTCTGACGTAGTGGAGCTTGACATGATTGTGCATTCATTTTTCTTTGTCGTCTCTGTCTCTCCAGAAACTCACTCAACTTCACATCTCGTCATCGCCTAACACCGTCACCTCGCGTACCTTTACCTTTCATCGTCGCAACACTCGTCTTCCCTCTTCGCAAGTATAGTCACCAGCGTCACGCGAACGTCACATAGCATAGGCGTTCATCCAAACTGTCAGGCGAACCTTTCACGCGACCTCACTACTCGAACCTCACCGCTTCGCGCGATCAACCTTTTTACGTGGATCTCCACGCTTAGCACGAAGCCCTCTCGCGCAAAACAGTAGATGTCTGGCTAAACGATGAGTAGATATAACTCGGACAGCATTCCTTCTCCAAGACATATTCGCAGTATGAGCTACTCGGGTCTTCCTGTAAAAGCATCGCTAGGTCGTAGGTCAATATGCGTTCGAAGGAATCTGTGTCGGGTCCCTCTTCACGGGAACACCTATTGTTTAAAAGACCAAGGCTAGGTGTCTGTGACATGTGTCGAAGCTCAACTAAAAGGATTCAAGGAAAATGGCTGACTCACGTGAAGTAATAATCGCACGCTACAAGAGCTTTGGGAGAACGCAGATGACTCGAGCCGTTGAGTACGAGAAATGGGCCGGTGCAAATTCCAAAACGAAGGCGATTGCAGAGACGATAGTGCTTGCCGCTATGACTATGGAAAATTCGTGCAGGATGCGAAGGAGATGATCGCAAAGACACACAGTATCAGTATACGCGGGGCATGAGACTCTAAAAATTGGACCATTCTGCTGTCATGCGACGTTTCATAAGGCTCTAGCAGTCCGCCGACGAAAAGTTCCTCAAGTTCCACCTATGTATGTGTTGACTGCAAAACGTGTCTGTATGCCATTGACGCATGAAGAGCAGAGTGCCAGCGTGGCGACATACCAGAGGCAGTATCGAACATGAAAATACCAGTGCCTGGACATATGGCGGATACTGCTTTTTTACGTATGAAAAGCAAGAGTTCCGGTCAAGGATGTCGTTAGCTAGTGTCAGGAGACGAGGACGCTGAGACAACCGGGGCTAGTCTGGATGAGCCCGTCAGATTTGGGTGAAGCAGGCAAGCATGCAGCCTTGCACGATTTCTGTGTTATAAGGTGATTGGCCTGATGGCAGTATAGGCAAGCTCTACATGCGGCTCTACACGCGCATGCCGCATCGTTATGATAAATAAGCATTCTGACGAGTTTATGACAGCTTGAATCAGAGAGCACAGTGACAGCCAAATACCAGCAAAACCTAAAGAAGCACAGGGAGTCAGGGGTTCTGTGGACGATCGCCAAATTCCGGACACGCATCAATCATGCATGCGGCCCAAAACTGAATATAGATTGGATACACTGATGCCTTCAGTCATCTTTTTAGAGCGTGACGGAATGTTCAAGCAGCTATGGGATATGAGATCGTGAATCAATTGAGAGATCCACGTGTACTAAAGTGTACATCTCACTCGAAATTGTCGCTAACATCAGATCACCGGTCCCTGTCGTTTCCAATGCGTAAATGGCAAGAGCTCAGGTTTCTGACGTCTTGTACAGTTTGTCAATGTGATGCGCTGCTATCGAATTCAGCGGAGTCAGCGGCACCGATATGGTTGTGGTATGAATCTTGGGGTATTGAGTTGGAATCGTGAATAATGCTACTTTGTGCAACCCCATGCCACTTGATTACAAGGTGAATCCACCGTATATGACGATAGCTTCTCGTCAGCGATAGGTCGCTCTTCCTGATGTGGTTTCAAGAACTAGAAAAAGTGCGATATACCATGAAGTCAACAACCATTTCGCAGTATGAGTCCAGGAGAAATCTCGCTTAGAATCATGCTGAAGAGATCATGAATGTCAATACCTGGATTTGGCGTCAGACCATTTTTAAACCTCTCTGTGATTCCTTGAGAAGGAATGTTGCTGCGTGCGACGACGGTTGTGGTTTCGCATCGGACACCTCGTGAAGCTGATGAACGACCTTTGAACAGCAATCCACTTAATCCACGACAATTCCGGGCCGCGCTGGTAATGACAAATGCCGATCAAACTCAGCGAGGTCGACACGCGTGAAATCAAAGTTCGATCTGTGAAGGCTCGTCTTTGATTACCTATTGTCATTCGGTTGACTGACACACGTTTCAGTCTTTTCCAGTAGGATGCATGCCATAGGACATTCGGATGCAGTCGTTGACTAAATAAACGTTCTTACACTTGAGCGATAGTGCGGTGGACTGACATAATGCCTAGTTCCAGATAGCCAACGGACGATGAGCTGGACGATGCACAATGTTGAACCGACTAGTCAGACCTTGTATATATTCTTACAGGTCAGCTGCTCTCCATTTCGGTCCACCTTTTTGTATCGGTGACGGGATTCGAAGCATTGCCTCTTATCACGAGGCTTGCTTGCCGTCATCCGAGCCATATGGTCTTCACCTCTGAGGAATCTTGCATTCAGTAAAAACCTCAATGTCATCCGCTGGAGTATTTAGATTGGAACCATATTATATTGCATGCACCTGCCTAGCCTGATATCAATGACGTCTCCGAAGCAGACGCAAATGTCTTTCAGCTTTCAGGCAGGTACGTTGAGCTTGTAGTCTTCTGCCATCGGTGACTGCAACTTTGCCTCTCATGTCAGTCGGGTCGACGACCTCTTCGCCTGAGCGACCCAGTGATGTTGGTTTCGGGCATACGGAAAGTATGATGTAAGTTTTTGCGCCAACGCATCTCAGATGCATGGTATGAAAAGATAGTGCTTCCTGGAATCTGGAATGATAGTTCTAATTGCCTACAGATCTAGATAGAAGCCTTTCAACAACGTCAACTCGACAAAAGCCAGAGGCAGACAGGCCACGGCTGACAGACGATTATGGTTTACCCTGAATAGTGCTGCTGGCGCCTCTGACCGTCTTTCACTGTGACCGTTGAAACGACGACATCGATGAGACCTCGGATCATACTCGTGGCCATCAACTTGAACCACCATTACGCGGAATCGGATCTGGTCGACGCTTCTGCTCACGCGCGGAGAACGAACAGGATGACTGTTGTGCAAAACCCGTGCTTTCTCTTACCGCCGGATTGTGTCATGGCTCTTGCTGGAGGCATACATTTGCTGCGTCGTCAAGACTTGGCATCCTCGTGACGGTGTTTCCAACACATCTCATCTCGTACGACTTGCATTCATGATGACTACGCCGCCTTACATGAAAGCAAGCGGTGTATTGCTATTACACCTTTTTTGGTGCCGCTCCTCACTTCATGGAAGCCTTGCGCCTTCGCATGGCAGCCAACTTTCCTCCTGCGACAGGCTTCTTTTGGGACGAACGGATGCCGGTACTTCCGTTATCGGCTGCGGGCCCGTCAATCCCTTCCTCCTCCTCTTCCTCAAGGTCGTCTGCCGCGCCTTCCGTATCGCTCTTCACTTGGAATCGGCCAACAAGCGACTGGTAGACTCGGACGGGCCACAAAGAGCGCCATGAGGGTGGTTGAGCGAGACTGATCAAGGGTGTGAGGTGGTCCTCTTCAGGCTGTTGCGTGGGCAAGGCGCGTACATCAGTGGTCCATATCTTATGATGAACCGAAACGACTTGACTTACCATGAATACCTCGCCGTCCACGACGACGAGATCCAGGCTCTGGCTAAACTCGGCCCCTTCCACCATGGGCACTCGGACCTTTCTTCTCCTAGATGCGACGACAGGAGCAGTGGGAGTAGCGGTTCCTGGCGCGGTCGGCGTCGCTGATCCGTTCTTCTTTGTCTTGTCTCTTTTGGCTTCTCGTGCTTGAATCTTGGCCTGACGTTTGGAGATCAAGGGTGTTGCGTCGGCGTCTGGCAAGCTGTTGACCTGATCGATGACGCTCGCAAGAACAGATTCCTTGTCTTCTCCAACGGGTTCGGACTCGGTGATAGGCGTCGCTGTGCCGCTTGTGAGGGAACTGCTGCCTCCGGCCCTAGCCAGAGCCGCTCGGGTAAAGTATTCGACACGTTGTTTGTCACGTCGGTGATTGACTCGCAAGATAAGGTAATGAACCAAGGAGGTGATGAGGACCAGGAAGAAGACGACGTGTATGACGGATGGCCGGAAGCGCGAGTAGTAGTAACCTGTTCCTCGCCATTTGGGAACGCCATTCTTGAAGAAGAACTGCAGCAGAGGTAGTATTAGCGACGGGTTTCAGAAGGGACGGGGGGATGAAGGCTGAACGCACGTCGTATCGAGTCCGCTTGGTGGGATCCCTCAGGATCTCGGTGATTGTACCCAGTCGAGCGAAGCGGGCATGAATGTCCTTGACCTTGGGATTCTTGTCCGGGCTGAGGGCAGAAGGTTTGGTCAGTCGGGGATCAAGTGGAAACATTGACAGACATACTGCAGCTCGAGCGATCGCTTTCGGTATTGACGATTGATATCTTTCAATTGTGACTGAGGAGGTACGCCAAGGAACGAATAGAACGTGGTGCCCTTTCCTTCCGACGCTTCGAGTGCCGAGACGAGGTCAAAGATCTCGTGATCCTCTTTGGTCCATCTGCAGGAAGGGAGGTTAGTTGGGGGAAACAGGGCATGAGTGAAGCCGTGACGCACGCTGCGACACATGCCACAAAAGCCAAGAGGCCTAGGATGGCGAGGAGCTTCATGATGCGGAGTGAGGAGATGGTATCGGAGATGGAGAAGGAGAAGGAAGAGCAAGACGTCGAGTTGTAGGGTGTCGACACTCACCTAGCTGAGCCAAGCCAACTCTGACCAGTCAACGCGTCGATAATGTCTCGGATATTCTCCGTTCAGCTTCATCGAGCGACCAACTTCAACTTCTACCAACTTCAACGACTCAACTCGTAGCGTAGAGCGTCTTGCCTCATCTCGTTCCCGCCGACATCGCCATCGGTCAAGATGGCCGTTGACAAGGGAGACAAACAGGTCAGCCGCAAGAAACCCAACAAGGCTATCCATAGCTTCTCGGGGGTGAGCACTCCCCGAATTGCAACGATTCCTCGGTTCTTGACCGCTCTTCGTTAACGTATAGTTCACATCCGCCTTTACGGCACCATCCAGTAACCCTACATCCGACGATGGCCCGAGAACAAGTCGAAGTGCGTCACGCAGAACCGATAGAGCTACAGCATCTACCAGCAAGAGGCAGAATGAAAGACAGTCCGCGGCCGATGTAATCGTTCTCGACAGCAGCGACATCGAGGAAGAAGTACCAGTCAAGAAACGACAGCGAACATCGGTTCCAAGATCAAAAGTGCCGGTAGACATCATCTCCGATGATGAACCAGTAGTGGTGACGAAACGCAAAGGGAAGAGCAAGGCCGTAACCGCATCTGACACAGCATCCTCGGTTGCCCACGATTCACCAGAGCACATGCAACAGGCCATGTGGTGTGACGCGTATGCTCCGACATCGACATCAGATCTCGCTCCTTCCAAGACTCGCGTACAATCGGTTCGAAACTGGATGGAAGAAGCGCTTTACGGACGTCCAGCTTCTGTTGATCCAGATATCCCGTTCAGCAAGTCGGCCCGAGATCGAATACGCAAGTACCGCAGGATATTGGTCCTGTCGGGTCCCGCAGGGGTTGGCAAGACGACCACATTGAAAGTTGTCGCGAAGGAGCTCAGCGTCGAAGTCGTAGAGTGGGAAGAAGGAGCGGAAGAATGGAGCTTGGCTGGAAACATAGGTGAGATATTGGCCTCGTTGCGTCTTTGACGCGTCTCCCGGCCATACTAATTCCGGTTGGCTTTGTAGACAAAGAAAGTATCAATAGCAAATTCGTGGGATTTCTCTCGCGCAACGCCTACAATCCGCTGTCACTTTCGAATACCTCTCCCGTACCAAGCACGTCTCAGCATAGTAGCACCTCGACAGCGACTCCGCTCAGGATCCTCCTCCTGACGTCACTACCCAATCTATCGCACCTCCCGACTAGGCAGACATTTCATCAGGCCCTGCTCGATTACACGAAATCCTTCACATCAACGTCATGTCCGCTCGTCATTGTCGTTCCAGATGCCGGGAATAGTGGTGCGGCGGAGGAATCCTGGATGGGCGGGGATAACGGCGGAGATGGAGCCTGGGACTTGAGAAGCGTGATTGGGAAGGAGCTGGTGGAGAATCCTGCTGTAAGGATAATAGAGTGGGTTCGCTCGAAGATCACCTTTTGCTATGCTCACCACCCTCTGCGCAATCCTTCTGGTGACGTGCAGATTCCTCCCTATGGCCCCTACCTTTCTGGTCAAAGCCCTCAAGCGAATATCTGCGCTCGCTTTCCCGGACGTCAAGTCACGTCCGTCGCAAGACTCGATGCAGCTTATTGCCCACACGGCCAACGGCGATTTGCGCAGCGCTATCAACTCTTTGCAGTTCCTGAGCCGCGGGGATCAAGGTCATGGTCTCAATGCCAAGGCCGCCAATCCTCGCGCCAAAGCCTCTGGAAAGGGCAGCAGAGGTGGCAAAGGCGCTAAACTCAATACCAGCAACGAAGTGAAGACTTTGTGAGCGCATTCTCAATATTCCTGCAGCATTTGTCATTGATTGGTATCACCATGCTTTGCCGGGTCCTCTGCACTGTTAGACTGAACGCCATTGCCAGACGAGAACAGAGTCTCGGCCTCTTCCACGCCCTGGGCAAGGTCCTTTACAACAAGAGTAAGTGCGACTTGTACCCTTCTCAAAGTCCCCAACACGGTGAACTTACATCGCTCTGCCGCTTGTTACCAGGAATAGGAGATGCGGGAGAAGACGGCACGGTCGACACCGAAGCCTTGGACAACGAAGAAAAGTATGCGCAGGCACATCACCTGCCGCCGCACCTTGCCATTCATGAAAGGCGAAGATACGAAAATGATCTCGACGTGAGTCACGGCTGTGAGATAGGTCTCATACAGCGCGGATGCTGAACGCGTGTCGACGATGCAGATGTTGATTGCTTCGGTCCCAGTGGATACTGCGACTTTCACCCTATGGATACATCAAAACCTTCCCGCGTTCTGCTCTGAAGTGGAAGAAGTAGAGGAGGCGTATGATGATATCTGCCGGGCAGATTTGATGCGGGCGGATGATGATCTGGTAGGTGGGAAACGCGGCAGACCCGAGAGGCGTTCAGCTAATTGCGAATTTGCCCTTGTGCGCAGTGGCAGAGATCTCAACAGGCGATTGCGTATGCTTTCCATGTTGCGGTGCGCGGCGCTCTCAGTGGCCTACCTACACCTGTGCCTAAGTGAGTTGCAATCCCGATTTTCCGCCGGTAGTGTCTGATTCCGATCCGTGAATGCCAGAAACCATCAAAAGATTGTCAAGCCTCAGTTTTTCGACTATCTGCGGATGAGGCGGGACCGTCAGGAATCTGTCACAGCTGCAGGGAAATGGCTGGCGATCCGGAGTGTTGCACGTCAAGACCCGAAATCCGTCGATACTGCTCAGGCTGACAGTGAAGCGTACGGTAGATGGGGCGGCCAGCTCAGTCAAAGCGTTCTGGCTACGGAAATACTGCCATGTTTGCGGGTTCTGAAAAGGGCTGGTTCCCGTACGTGCAACGAGAGCTGGGTGGAGGGCGGTTGAGGGCTGATTCTCTGCCTAATTCAGAAATACCCTCTGCTGTCGTACCGGATGGGGAGGACGCCTTCGTGGCGTTCGAAGACGATGAGTTCAAATTGGAGGTATTCGACGAGCGTGACGAGGTTCCAGTCAACGAGATCAGCGAAACCCAATCGGTGGACAATACCTTGGCGCGTACCTCTCAAAGTCGATTTTCCGCCCAAGACAGGAGTATACCTAGTGAAGAAGAGATGATCCAGGCATCAACATGGTTGGAGGACGATGATATCGACGAAGACTGATGTTTACGTGGAAAAGAACGAGAATGGTGACATAGATCTTAATCGACGAAACGCGACATCACGACACGGACAATTAGCAACATGGATAGCGTGCGCTCGATCCGAATCAGTTGTACAAGGCTACGTAGCCACTATCCACGCAATATATTACAGAGTAGACGGTCGCGCGTCAGACGGTTCAATGTCCCCAGCTCAATTAAAGCACTATACAAGGTCCGTTATAGTTGAGGAGATCCAGGGCTATTCCCAATCAGAATCCTCGTCGTCATCGTCGGCAGCTCCGGTGTTTGCAGCGTGACTTGCTTGTGCGTCAACCTTGACCATTGGCGCAATTCCCCGCTGTGATTGTTGATCCTTGATCGCAACATAACTTTCTTCGGACACTCTGGCAGATGTGCTGGACGAGTCCGTGACGCTAGCCGATGGAAGGGCGGGACTGCCAAGCGTTCCAATGGCACTGGTGGCGTTGGGGCTTTCAGCGGTATTTGCAAGAGCTTGATCATCTGCCTTTGCTGCGGGCGATGATGCTTCAGCGGTGGTGGGAGATTCATCCTCTTCGTCCCAGCTGAAGTCTTCGGCCTGCGGTTCCAGAGTCGCTAAACCGCCCAGTCGACGTTAGCGAAACAGCGCGTGCTGGGAACTAGATAGCTCACCTTGCAGGAGCTGCTGTCGTTTACGCTCTTCATCCTCGATGGCGTATTTGTGGAAGAAGTACCTGCGATAGAGGCGGTCAGTCTAGTACACCCCCGACAGCCCGATTGCACCCACCTCGTCCAGAAGACCTGCTGACTTAATTGCGAGGGCACTGAAGGGTCATCGCAAAACAATGATGGGGATCAGCATTAACGGAAATGAACGCTCGCGGCGAGATTACGTACCCAAGGCGTCCCTGGTCGCTCTGAGGGTCTCGGCATCTGCACTCTCCTTCTCCAATTCCTCGCGAATCTTTGTTTCGAAAGCGATGCCTTCAACGCCCCCTTGCTCCTCAATTTCCGTCTTGTAGAAGGCTTGAAAGGCGGCGCGTCTCGAGGCGGACTCTGTCTCGGCTGCGGGATCGACCAAGAATAATTCCTTGTCTGCTCGGAGCCGACGGAGCAGCGCTTCTTTACGGAGCTGAGCGCGCGATACTTCGAGGCTACCGGATCGGGTCATGTCGTATGGCGCTGTGTCGTCTTGGTTTTGGCCGGCAGTGGAGAACGCATACATATCCGAGCCGTCCCAGATCATGCCGCCTTGACCATCTTCGTCCGGGGGAAGGACTTTGACAGCGTCCTTCAGAAACTCTCCGGCGTGGCGGAAATACTCCTCGGCGAGCTTCTCTGCTTGTTGGATGTTGAGCATTGTTCCAGCTTGAGCGAGGTTCTTCTGGATGTTGGAGCTGAATTGGGCGAGGTTGACATCGCTGCGGGTCAGAGACTGTAGTTGAGGGTTATTTGAGGCAGAAGCGATTGACTCCCCGAGCGATTTTTGCAACGTCGCTAGATTCTGGTTGATCGTTGCATTGATGGTATGGCTCTGGGACGAGAGGGTTTCGCTGATCTTGGTGAAGAAGTCTTTCGTCGGCAAGGGGGTACTGGAAGCACCCTCGCCGCCGAGTGCACCATTTCCATCATCGACAGATTCTGCCGTAGCTCGTCCCTTTCCTTTTCCGGTGGTAGACGCCGCGGGTTCCGTCGAAAGGTCCTTGATACCCAACTCGACCGTCTGCGTCTGTAGCTTCTTGAGATCCTCCTGTGCTTCTTGAACGGTGCGCGAGAAATCCTTCTTGACAGATTCAAACGCAAATGCAGACTACGACGACACCTTAGATGACGATTACGTTCACACAGGATATATGCTCACCTGTTTGCGAAGACCTCCCCAAAGACTGCCGCCCCATGACGATAAGTTGTGCACAACTTGCTCGACCTCTTGCTCCAATGTAGCTGCTCCTGCCGGGGCTTGAGCCGAAGAAGCAGAACCTGTGTCGGAGTCTGCGACGGCTGCGGCGCGAGATGAAGAAGCTTGCTGTTCTGCTTGGTCGGGTGCCACGGGCACGGGAGTGGACGATCTGGTAGCTCCGGGCGAGCCAGGCTTGAATGCTGATTCTGCGACGAGATCCATCTGCGAGAGTGGAGAGCGGCAAGGAGATGGGGCAGGGGTTGTAGGTAATGAAGGGCGACATGCTCTTCTTGTGATCGCTGCGCTGCCTTCGGTGAGTCATCCGGCCTTGTTTACTTTCTGATTTCCACTTCCAACACATACTTCTTGAGCGCTTTCCCTGCCTCAAACATACCCTTGTTCTCTCCCTCGAGCCATGTCACGCAGGTCCGCCAACCTATCAAGGTTCGCTGGAACGTCGCAACCACCTCAGGCCTCAATCTATGGCCAGACGGACGAAAGCGAAAGTCCGACCGCGTTCACGAATCATCGCCCAGACTCGGACGACGGCTCGTATCCCCTTCGACCGCTTTCGGGCAACAAGCTCTCGGGTAGATCAAGGACAGAATCCGGTGGCGATCTCGATGGCAACTCGACTCCTCGCAGCCTCCTCCGGCCCACGAGCAGGGCCCAGCGCAACCCGAACGGCAGAAAGAAAAGCCGGCTCTCTGACGCTGATCAGGAGGATGAAGGATACTCCTATTCTGGCCTTGATGACGGACAAGCAGAACAAGATCGACTGTTGCTATCCAGTGCTGGAATGGATGGGGCGTGGCCGTCCGAGGGATCGCGGTTCCTGGATACGGTCGACGAACAAGGCGAGCGGCGCTTCTCGGTAAGTAGACGTGTCTCTTCGCTCTGTGGACATTAACAGGACTCGTATACCCCAAAGGTTGCAGAAGCAGCTATACAAACCCTCAAGGCGAGAAATGAAACCAAAGTAAGCGACAAGTCACGCATCATTCCATTCGGGCCAGGAGGTAGGTCGAGCTATGACCACTGCACAACTGGTTAAACGGAAACTAAGCCACCATACTTACAGTCAAGAGCAACGGATCAAGCTTTCCGCCCAACGTGATACGAAACCAAAAATACAGCATCATCAGCTTTCTCCCTCTCGTCTTTTACGAGCAATTCAAATTCTTCTTCAACCTGTACTTTCTCCTCGTTGCCTTGAGCCAGTTTATTCCAGCGCTGAAGATCGGTAAGTCCGTCTACGCTCACGGTTGTCCGTCGCTGACCGGGACATCTTTGACAGGCTTCATAGCAACATACATCGCCCCTCTCGCCTTTGTGCTGAGTGTGACTATGGGCAAAGAGGCATACGACGACTACCAGCGACATGTTCGGGACAAGGAAGCGAACTCCTTTCGTTACCTTGTTCTTGATCGGAATATCCGCCTTGACACCGTAGACGACCCGGAAACGCATCTTGGGATGGCGTTGACCAGAAGTATTCCAGCTGCAGCGATCAAGGCGGGAGATCTGGTAGTCTTGGAAAAGAACATGCGGGTTCCGGCGGATATGATCCTGCTCAGGACTTCAGAAGCTGGAAATCACGGGACCACAGCGACCGCCAAAGCACCACGTCACATTCATGACTCTGAATTGGTTGATTTCAATCAAGCAGCAGAGGTTCCGCCAGAGACGTCCATTCCGCAAGCCGAAGAGGAGGGTGGATCATGCTTTGTCAGAACCGATCAGCTCGATGGAGAAACAGACTGGAAGCTCAAGATCGCCGTCTCCAAGACGCAGGGGTGCTCAAACAGGGAGTTGTTGAGTATAAGGGGCGAATTATATGGTGAGACCAGTTTTCCTTTCCACTCATAACAACATACTGATTCGGCCGTTCTTCGTGTCCTCGTCAGCGGATCCTCCGATGAAGGATATCCATAGCTTTCTCGGCAACTTGACAGTGGAGTCTGAAACTTCACAACCAGATATTGTTCCTCTCAACGTCGAAAATATCCTTTGGGCAAATACAGTACTCGCAGCTGGATCTGCGGTCGGGATGGTCGTATACACAGGCAAAGAGACAAGAGCAGCAATGAACACCAGCGAACCCGAGACGAAGACTGGTTTGCTGGACCTGGAGATCAATCGTATCGCCAAGGTAAATCTGGCTTGTTTGTGACGGGTTCCCTTCTGACAACACTACGCACCTGTAGACATTGTGCACCGTGACATTTCTACTTTCTCTGCTGCTCGTAGCCCTGAATGGCTTCCGGGGCCAATGGTACATCTATGTTTTCAGATTCTTAATCCTGTTCTCGTCTATCATACCCATCAGGTTCGTATCCCCTTCCTCCCGTCCAAAACATCCCTTGCTGACTCTTTACCCATCGCAGTCTGCGCGTAAATCTCGACATGGGAAAGACTGTGTACGCCCACCAGATACAAACGGACAGAGAGATAGCGGGAACCATTGTCAGAACCAGCACTCTGCCGGAAGAGCTGGGCCGGATCGAGTACCTGCTGAGCGACAAAACGGGAACACTGACTCAAAACGGTACGTAGACTTGACCCACACGGTATCGATCGCAGTCTCATTCGCCTTGTATTCATCCCGTAGAAATGGAAATGAAAAAGCTTCACATGGGTACTATGTCGTACGGATCAGACGCTATGGATGAAATCGTACATCAGCTAGGTGTTGCGTTCTCAGACAATGCTTCAGGCGGTATGTTTGGGCAGCTGCTTGTTCGTCTATTGCACTGACTAGGTCCAACCACAGCCAGGAGACAGGACTCGATGTCGACAGGCACGCCGATCACCGGACGGGGTCGACGGGATATATCTTCCCGTGTCAGAGATGCAGTTCAGGCCCTGGCCGTATGTCATAATGTAGGTTGCAGGCATACTTTGTGCGAGGGAATTTTCTCATACAAGCCTGCCTATAGGTTACGCCGGTGCAAAATGACGATGGCTCTGTCACGTACCAGGCTTCATCGCCGGACGAAGTCGCGATCGTGAGATGGACCGAGTCCATGGGAATCACCCTTGTCGCGCGGGAACGAAAGCAGATGACACTACGCGATCCGACAGGAACACTGCATCATTACCAAATCCTTGCGGTCTTTCCGTTCACCTCGGAGTCTAAGCGTATGGGCATTATCGTGCGAGAAGTCGAAACAGGAGAGATCACTTTTGTGCAGAAAGGGGCGGATGTGGTCATGGCTAAGATCGTACAAAAGAACGACTGGCTAGACGAGGAATGTGGCAACATGGCGAGGGAAGGATTGCGTACATTGGTGGTGGGACGCAAACGCCTCAGCCAGGACCATTATCGACGCTTCGATATGCGGCACAGGGAGGCGCAACTCGACATGGCGGACCGGAATACCGCTGTCGCGGACGTCATTGCATCGGAGCTTGAGCTGGAACTCGAGCTTTTAGCTCTGACGGGGGTGGAAGACAAATTGCAAGAGGACGTCAAGCCGACTCTTGAGCTCTTGCGCAATGCTGGTCTCAAGATTTGGATGTTGACCGGTGACAAGATCGAAACGGCGACATGCATTGCAATGTCCAGCAAGTTGGTAGCACGGGGACAGTATATACACCAAGTAGCCAAACGTACGTTAACGCCCCTCGTCGGACGACAATAGCTGACCAAGCTATTGGACAGTCAAGACGCCTCAGCAAGCCATGGACATGTTGGATTTTCTGCGAACAAAGTTGGAATGTTGTCTAGTTATCGATGGCGAATCGTTGCAGGTAAGCTCACGGCGTGACATTTTCTGTTCGCTAAGCACGTTGTGTTGATGTCATTCTTCTGCAGCTATGTTTAGACAGTTACAAACAGCCTTTTATCGAGATCGCCACTCAGTTACCGGTCGTTGTCGCCTGTCGGTGTTCGCCCACTCAAAAAGCAGATGTCGCTCGATTGATCCGTCAGTTCACCAAGAAACGGGTTTGCTGCATCGGAGACGGTGGCAACGATGTTAGTATGATCCAGGCAGCCGATGTCGGTATGTACTCTGTAACAGCGCGTTCACAGCCTCTTCCTCACCTTGACGCACTTTTGCTCCCCATTAGGGGTCGGCATAGTCGGAAAGGAAGGGAAACAGGCGTCCCTGGCGGCAGACTTTTCGATCAATCAGTTCAGCTTCCTGACCAAGCTGCTACTGTGGCACGGAAGAAATTCGTACAAACGCTCAGCGAAATTGGCGCAATTTGTCATTCACAGGGGTCTCATCATCTCTGTCATTCAGGCAGTGTTTAGTTCGATATTCTTCTTTGCCCGTAAGCATCGGGTCATATATACAATATCTAACCCAGACTGATATCGGTTTTGAAACTTAGCAATTGCCGTGTATCAAGGCTGGCTACAGGTCGGTTACGCAACATTGTACACAATGGCCCCTGTCTTTTCACTGGTACTCGACAAGGATGTCAGCGAAGATTTGGCCTTGCTGTATCCCGAGCTGTACAAGGAATTGATTAAGGTAGGTTTTTCAGAAATGTTGGAATGCAGCGACAACCAACCCTCTTCCCCATACGCAGGGACGAACGTTGTCCACAAAGACCTTCTTCGAGTGGCTCACCATCAGCGTTTACCAAGGTGAATGATCCTCAACATGTGCTCAGCGGGAAAGAGCTAAATGTGCGGTGAACAGGCGGCGTAATTATGGTCCTGTCGCTCCTCTTCTTCGAAAACGAATTCATCAATATCGTAGCAATCTCTTACACTGCTTTAGTTCTCAATGAGCTGATCATGGTGGCTTTGGAGATAACAAAATGGTACGTAATGATGACCGGATTAGTGAGATTCGCTGACGAGACGTTTCCGCAATAGGCATACGTATATGATATTGGCGGAGATAGTAACCTTGGCACTGTATATCGGCAGTATGGTTGTCTTGCCACAATACTTCGGTATGTGAAGCTTCTCGCCCTGTTTCCCTTCACACAGCTCATTTTCACGCTCGCAGATCTCTCCTTCATCGTTTCCCAGCGCTTCATCTTCAAGGTCGGGGTCATTGTCGCAATCAGCAGTTTCCCTCTTTGGGCCATCAAAGTCATTCGAAGTCGATTCGCACCGGCAGCATATGTAAAGGTGTCCCAGTTTTGATGAATCGTTGTAGCATCGTCGCATCATAGAAAGCATATAAGGTACAACCAGTCGCAAGCGTCAGCCGAGTCATCTCACAGCGTTGTGCGATCACCATCAGGGCTGCGCCTCGCGAGCTTTAATCCACAGTGGTGCACCAATCGGGGAATTCGCAAGCCTAACCTGAATTTCGTCTGTCACGTCGCCGCGCAACGTGAGCATCTTGACGGGATAGGTCACTTGCAACACTTACAGTTTTCCATTTCCTTCTTCAGAAGCTTCACGAGCTTGTCGCCGTCCCGCCTCTTGCCCTCGTTGGCCTTTCCTGTGTCGCCTCCTACCTCTTCTCCCGTCAACAACCGCTTTCTCTTGTCGAAGGTCACGACATTGCCGACCTCCATCTCCTGCGCCAGGATGCTGATTCTCTGCATTGCCGCTTTCATTCCCTCGGCGTCCTTTGTGTCGATGCCGATGAGTGCCTTGATCTGGTCATCCGCGCCTGAAGCGGACGTCAGGGACGATCCAAAGAGCAGAGGATATAGTTGGGTGATCGCCAGGGAACCGACGATCCACTGTTCTCTGAGGAACGCGATCCACTGGAAGGGCAGCAGCTTTGGTGCAATGCGAGTCGTGATTTGGTATACCAATGATGAGACGGGAGACAATAGCAGAGACAATTCGACGGTCGCGAGGATCGCCAGCAGGTAGAATCGGAGCTTTTAGACATAGATGCAGGATAGGAGGAGCGCAGGTCATCAGAAGCGCGCGATGCAACCTGAAACGGTAGAACTTGCCCATTTCCCTGGCGTCATTTCGGGGCGGCAATCTGCAATGGGGCAGAGGACAGGTGAGCATGCCACATTCGCAATCGGGAACAGCCTGGAAGGCTTACAGGCAAGCATAACTTGCACAGCAATGGTGATACCGTACCATACGGCCATGTCCTGCAAACCGCGAACTGCATAATCACGAACGGTCGTGGCTTGCGACCAGCCGATGGACTTGGGACCGAATCTAGATTTGAGCGCGATACAAGTCAACGAAAGAGAGCCGAAACTGGGAGCGCAAGGCTGGGAGCTGAGAACGGAATGCGTACCGATCATAAGCCATTCGCGCGTTGGGCTCCATCAAGACCTCGTATCCCTCCCTCATGTGCACCCAGAGCTCGCCCTGCGCGCCGCCCGCTCCAAGCTTGTCGGGATGATATTTCCTGCTCATGCTTCTCCATGCGCTCTTGAGACCGGCCTCGTCGATGGATGGCGACACCTGAAGTAGGTCGTAGTACGTAGATGGCGAGACGAGGTTTGTTTGGATCGCGCGTAGTGTCAGGTATAATAGATAGACGACGATGACGATCACATGCGCGACCTAGCGTAACAAGGTGTTAGCTGCACGTAATTGGAGAGATTGATTTGCGTCCATGACATGGACCCAGCCAAGACACAGCCGCGGTCGCTCCATACATATCCTGGTTGATGAGCGAAACCATATATCGGACAGTTGGACGAACATGCGGATGCGCCAAACGTTGACACTCGGCTCTCCGGTCTCCGATTGCAATTTGAGACGAAAGTACTCACCCTTCGATTCCGTCTCCATCCCTCACTCCCCGGCGGACCGGTTCTCCACTCCAGACCCAACTTTGCCAACACGGCCCTCGCATTGCTGCCCTTTGCTCCGTGTCGTTTCTTCGGGATGCGTGACGGCGGCGTATCCGTAGTACCGATGACGCGGTCGATAGCACCAGCGAGGATGCTCCCCAGGATCGGCGGGAGGAATGAATAGGCGAGGTGTGTGACGAGGAAGGACATGGTCGATGGGCGGGGCGGCAAGGAAGAGAGAGACGAATCGACGACGACCGAGGCTCAAGATGATATCACTATTCCCCGATGCACGTGACACCTCCACCTCCTATCTATCCATCACCGTCTACATGCGTGGGTTACAACTAGTCGCGCCTTTTACTCGTAATGCGCATCCTCGGTCGCTCCATCTTCCTCGACAGCCTCGAGCAGACCATCGCCCTCGGGAAGGCTGTACAGACGCAGCATGGGCTAAAATCACAGACCCAAGTTTAGTATTCGGCCGACCAGCTCCTAACCAGAGTACTCACAGCATTCGGGTCCTTGACCAAGACGAATCGCCCATCTTCCTGCTTCAGCAACCTGTCCACGAGCATTCGAACGATACCCCAACCGTTGTTGATAGAAACGTTCATCTGCGTAGCGACGTCTCGCGGCTTGACCGTCTGCACGAGCAGAATGGAATGACGCTGGGCGTCTGTCGGCTTGGCCCGGCTCACGAAACTATAAAGGCGGTCAGCTCGAGTCTATCACCAGGGACTGCAACACGCACCCAAGCTTCATCGCATCCACGCCGGCCAACAACGCCTGGACCGTCCACCTCGCCAACTTGGCCGAGTTGTTCTTCATCTCGGTCGCAATCACCGCACCCCGCTGCGCGTCCAACTTGCTTCGCCAATCCGGCGCCTTGCCGCTGCCCTGGGCCTTGGAGTCAAACTCGTTGAGCGCCTTGATGGTGATGTACTGGTCCTTCTTGCCCGCGTAGGCATCGATCTCGGTTCGGACGACCATGTTGATCGGCTCCTCGTCACCGCTGACCGAGATGTTGAACTTTCGGTATCGGTACGCGCACGATGCGAGCGGCTCGTTTTCCTCGGCCGAGTAGAACGGGTTCGGGTTCTTGAACGCCTTTTTCTTGCCCTCGTCGACGATCTGGGATGCAAAGTTCGAGTTGATGTAGGTGGCCTCGAGCGAGAGCGAGCCGGGGCTGTTGACGTTGTCGGCCTTTTCGCTGTCGGCAGGAGGGTCCTGTGCGTTTTCGTTGACGGTCACAAAGTCTGTAACGGGATGAGCGGGATGGCACGAGGAGACGGATAGAGGAACGCACCGAAAGGTCCACCTTCACGCTTGTCAAAGTAAATGTTGTTTCCCTCCTTGGTAACGACGATATCCCACGAGTTTACGCTTCGGGTAGCGGTCATCAGGACAGACAAGATGGCATCAGTCGTGTACACCTGGGCTTCCTCCTTTTGTGCGAGTTCGGTAATGATCGGGTCGTCGCTCGTCGTGGTGTTGTACCTGAGCATATCCTTGACCTCGAGCGGCTTTTCGTTTCGGGTGTTGACGCCGTCAAACTGCTTGTTGTAGGCAAAGATGGTGCCATGGATGGACCTGCGAAGTTTGTCAGCTGTCGTCTCTTCGTCCCGTCGAGGGCGACATACAAATCCTCGGGCTGCTCCACCGGGAGCGTGAGCTTTTGCAGTCTCGTGAATGCAATTTCCTCCAACAGATCCCAATCCGAACCGATGGTGATCGACCAATCTCGAATACGTTGCGGCTGGGGAACGCTGTCAGAAACGTCACACGCAGCACCACCACGAAACTCACCTTGTCCCAGCTGTTGTATCCGCCGTAACCACCTCGACCCCTGCCTCGGTATGAACTGTTGATTCCCCTGTTGTCGCCTCGCGCACCAAAGTTCGATGCGCCTCCCCGTCCGCCCCGACCACCAGCGGCACCTCCCCTCGCGAATGTTCCCCGTCCACGTCCCCGACCGACAAACAACCCCGTACCCCTGCCTCTGGCCGCTCCGACCACACGCCCGGCATCCACCAAGGAGAACGAGCGTTCATCTTCATCCCGCTCGAAGCCAAAGTTTCCCGTTGCCGCGGCGGTCGAAGCGCCGTACGCCTCTCGCTGGTTGCCCCGCGCACCTCCTCGTGCGCCGCCTCGAGTTCCTCGGGTTTGCGTCACGGCTGCCGCCGGGTCGGTCTCGCCGATAAAGTCAGCGACGTGGGTGATCTTGTCCGACTTTGAGAATGGAGCGTAAGGGACACTGTAAAGGCGCGAGTCAGCGAAACTCGAACGTCGTGACCGCAAAGTACGCACTCCTGGAACCGCTTCGGGACGGCCGAGGTGCTAGGACCCCATGAGCCGTCTGCGTTGTCGTGAATGCTGGGCAATGCGAATGAAGCCATGATGGACGATGGGTTATGATGGCCTGTCACCTGGACGACTCGACTCAACACTTGACCTCATCTTTTTCCCAGAGACAAGGTCAAGGTGACCAAAGCAAGGCGCGCGAGTTAGGTAAGCGCGGCCAGAGTGGGGATGACGGTCTGGATACTATGTCTTCTCCGCCATCTCTACTTGTGGAAGAGCGCCGCCTGATGCTATCGATGGTCGGCAATGGCGCGCGGAGGATAAATCGTCAGATAAAGCTCGAGTTGAAAGTCGGTCGCGATCTCAGAAGCGTTCTCAGAGGTGGATCAACGGTTACTGACGGCGCGGAGCGTCTTGAGCTGATGACCTCCTCCGAGTTGCGATGACACTCGGGGAGCTCGCCTAGGTGCCGTTCGAGCTTGCAACCGGACTGACTGAGAATACTTCAGCTTTCCGTCACAGACCAAGAAATCAGGCCCAACTATGCAGATTACGGTTCAAAGACGGTGACCTGATATCGTCCGCTCGTCACCACAGCCCGGTGTTTTGGTCGTTGCAGCCTTAGGATACTAGTACAAACCTGACGGAGCAATTTGGGTCATTGGCCGACGGGCAGAGTATAAATCGCAAAACACGTCGCGTGTGGTCGTGTCGTGGGGCACGAAAACAGTAGGATGCGCCGACAGCTTTTGCCAGTGCGTGGGGAGCTTACCTTTCCATGGCTCATGCTTACTCGCTGATCCTGTTGTTACATACAATACCGTTGACTTATTCGTACCATCCGCCGCCTGTTGAGATCAAGCTCCGATGCAGGTGGTCAATGTCATTGGGGCCCCACCACAGCCTGATGTCTCCGGTATGGCAGCCTTTACTTAACTCCCTGTGCAGACTTGAACAAGCGTTTTGTGCAATCAGTGCTGCCGGGCAGATGGTAATAGGGGCGTTCAAATACCTCTCCGAAACGCAGATATGGGTCGTTTCAAGCGTTTTATAGGTTAACCGAGCTTCTGGGGGCTTTCTGAGTGGAAGCCGCGTAAGTTCGGATTTGGGAAGTCCGGGCTGAAATCGTCCTACATCCGCCTCCGTTCGACGAACAGGAAATAGCTACCCAAGACGTCTTTTCGACGCTTTTGCCACCAAATAGAAGCTACGTAAGGGCCGGTTCCACAAGCGAGGGTAAAACCACGTTCTAGTTGTACATCGACGTGTTTTTCATCAGTACAGGTTCAGATCGATGGCATACGCGTTCAGACGCACCAGGACCAGCAAGCTTCAACTCACGTATAGCGGGCCAACTGCTGTTTGCCATCTCAAGTCAGAATCGACGTACGCTGCTCATACCACCCGAGGCGCACCATGCAGCCCCATCAACACTCCCGTCTCCAGTACCACCACCCCAATTCCCCGCTCTTTGCGAGCCTGACGCCGCCGCAGTCCTACAACGTCCCTCAAGAACACCATGAGCTGTCGCGCCATCCGCAAGCTCATCCGCACCATCCGACTCACCCGTCCTTCAATCCCGCCTACGCGGCACCGGTCCATCCCAATGCGTACGGATGTCAAGGCCCCGACGTCGACCGCCTTCGCAGGCTACACCTGCATAACCCGGCGGACTACCAAGGTTATAATCAAGGGTTCTTAGTCAGTAATTCGTTCCGTCGCGGCTCAATCGCACTGACCGCTTGCCTTTCAGGAGCCACCGCTGTCTCAATCCCCCCATTTCAACCCGTCCCAATCGCTGGCCAGCGCGTCTGCGCCGTCTACTCGCGCTCCCCCCATCCTCGCACGTTTCGCCGATCCCGCCGCACCATCCGTCGTCCCAGCCGCGTCCGCGCAACCAATCTCCGCTCCGTCGCCGGCGGCATCTACTCCGGTCGTATCCGCCACGCCGCCCGTCAGTTCCGACGTTCCGTACGTCGCCGGCAAGTTCGCTTCCCAGAAATACGAACACGATCACGGCGATCAACCGCCGTCCATGAAGAATCGTATTTCCGCGAACGAGGTGCTTCTGGAGTGGCAGGAAGTGCCGAGGAGGATGGGAGAGCTGAAGCTGCAGGGAAGGAACAAGAATCGGTTTGTTCAGCCGGTGATCAACATCCTGAAGAGCCATCGGATGGCGGAGCGAGAGCCGAAGAACATCGTGAAGCGCGTACGTACCGAAGAGCAGTTCGTTAAACCGCGACTTGATCTTACTTTCCGACACAGTTGGAGGACACATGGGCTGAAGCGAAGGCCCAGAAGACGGCTTTCGAGAACAAATCAACCGGATGGGGTCAGGATGTCAATGACGAGTTGTCGTTCGATGGTAAGTGTTACGCCATATCTGCCGCCGACACGTCGAACTCACTAGAGAACTGCGATCGTCCAGAACGAGTCAAGGCTACCTGGCCGTTGTATCACCGGTTCAAAGACGTGCTCTACGATGCAGCCGGAAGCGAGCCAATGGGACGTCACGACAGTTCCGCCGCCAATCCCGACGACCGTGCGGAAATGATGGCAAGCCTATTGCCGGCCACTGGAAGCACCCGGACCCCTATCACGGCCATGGACGTGTTCGGAGATATCGACGAGGCGGATTTGGAACTGCCGGCGGCGTCGGGGGATGAACTCGGGGGGCACGAGGGTAGTGCGGAGAATGAGGAGGCGGATCGTCGGGAGGAGGAGGAAGCGATGGGAGCCGGGACCAGCAAGAGGCAGCAAGAAGTCGAGCAGCGCCGCGCGGCAAGACAAGCGGGTGAACCATCGCGCTTCGACACCGACTCCATAACGACATCGACGACCTCGGATTCGGCTGGAATTCCGAAGACGCCCTCCGCCCCTATCAAAAAGAATACTCAAGCTGCTCCGATGTCCACAGCGTCGTCCGACGTACCGGACTCCGAGTCCCGCAAGGCAGGGAAGGGCAAGAGAAAGGCCAGGGAGACGGTGGAAGATACGATGTTGGAGTTGCACGAGAAGGAGCAGGCAAGTGCGAAGGCCGCCGACGCCAAGATGGAGGAACATATCGTCAAACGTCTGAAGATCGAGGCAGATCGGTTGGACATGGAGAAAGCGAGGATTGAGGAGGAGAACAAGCGCTACCTTGTACAGGATGGACGAACGACGGAAAGGGAAGCCCGCGAAGCTGAGAGGCATAAAGTGGAAATGTCGAAGCATGAAGACGACCTTTTCTTCTCGCGATATGGACGTTTTGAGAAGGAGGTGGAGAGTCGTAAAAGAAGCCCGGAAAAGGCAGGTCGGTTCATATGGGGCGAGGAATGGCCGGATGTAGAGAGACAGAGCCCCTTAGCACTTGTACCGCCTGTACAACTTATCCATTAGCTAGCTGTCCTACTAGAGTTGACTTAGCTTCTCTGCTTGC
>JAKLLX010000189.1:0-27155 GCA_022813745.1 Naganishia kalamii | reverse complement strand
TCATATGTATTAGATCATCAAGTGTTTACATACACCTTGGTCTCTGTGGTTCGATCCCACGTCATAGTTCTTAGCTAATCTGATCTGTCTTCTGGAGGTTGGTGTCCAACGCCAAGTCCCTCACTCGTCCATTCCTGACAGGATCACTGGACTTTCTGTATAGGCGCGCCGGATTCATGGGGAAAATAGCCGTAGCAACACTCCGATTACAGATCGCTTGATAGAAGCATGACACCAATCACGCGCCCAATCAAATCTCCGGTCAAAATTAGCGGAACTGATGGCCAACACCACGGCTGGCCGTGCAATTAAAGAAGCTTGGACATCTGATGACTTGACACCGGCTGATACCTCGAACTGAGCGATGTTTGCGGAAAACCGAGTCATTATGACACTGGATATGAAGGTCTGGTGCACTACCGCACGTTGCGGAAAAACGGCTTTGTAGGGTCAGAACGGGTGCTTGAGAAACATCGAGAGCCGTGCTGATCGACCCCCCATTCGATATCAGCTAGTCATCTGAGTATTCCTAATGATAAAGCTCCGGGAACTTCCACAAAGTCTGGGGCGGCTTAGTCATAGATTACAGAAACAAAAATCGGATGCTAGGCACCGTGAGCGAATTCAGCTACAGATGGGCGTGTGCATCATGTGAGGGTGGAGACGACTTGCTCAGAACGGTTCTGTGACCAAGCACATAACTACGAATGATCCTGCGACTGTAAAGGTTCAGAAATATCAGACGGTTAAACTGCCTCACTATACCGAAGATTGGGTTTGAGTTGTAGCAAGATGTGCTTTCAGAAAGAAAGACGTTAGTAGCAGCATGAACGGCTACTCCTTACTATGACTGATGACCGTTGAAGGTGTTGAAAAGTGGTGGAAGATGTTCATACGAAAAAAGGCGAGGTATAGGAGGTATGTTATCAAAAAGGGCAGAATGCCCTCCATATATGGATGTGTGCCGAGGGCGAGGCTACGTTGGTGCATGATAAGAAGATCAACAGCCTAGGAAAAGACTCGAGACACGAGCAAGCGAGCATGCGTGCGCATGCACGTACGAGTAACGAGGAAATGCTCGTGCGTGTGGCGAGGGAATGAGTATGATCGTGAATGTAACGAGGAAACGAGTGTGATCGGACGAATGATGATGAGTCATGAGACAGGCTAGGGTCTATGTCAAGGTCGTACGGGCGGAATACGTAGCGTAGAAGTAGCAGTCATAAAGCAATGTAATATGACGGTAATAAGGCGTTAGATGGGGAAGAAGGTGGAGCTTCTGTAAACTCCCTCTCTCTGCAAAAGTGGATTCCACCATGGTCATCGTCTGTCGCCTGACCACGATGGCTTAAATCCTACCTCTCAAGGAAGAAGGCTTTACAATCGAACGACTAGTGGCAATATTCAAACTTCTTCTTCTGTCCTCACGGGATTCCGCAAGACATTGTGTCCGATCGCTGACCGATCTTCACCCCAAGATGTTGGCGGGAACTCTGCACTGGACTGGGCACAAAGCTAAACCTCAATACCGCGCAGCATCCTCAGAGTAAGAGACAAACTGAACGAGTCATCCATGTTGGGTCAACAATTGTTTTTCCCAAGTCGCGATGTGATGGCGAATGTCAATCTGATCTTGCGATCGGATTTCACAAGTCACACAAGTTCGCAGACTGGTTATTTTTGATAGGTGGCAAAAAGTGACTGTTCCCAGACTCTATAGAGTTGTTATGTAATACTCACCTGTTTTGTTGACTGCCAACTAATACGCTCCAGTCAACTCAAAGGGTAACTGATCCTTATGATAGCAAGTAGGGAAGGTCAGTACGGTCTTAGGTAATCTCGGATATCTCGGGGATGACGGACGAGAGGGAAAAAGGCGCAAGCGCCTTAAGCGCATCGGATTTTCACCTGCGAGTGAGACCCGGGAGAGTCAAGAGGGAGAGACGAGTAGGATAGCATGTAGTATACCTTTGCAGTCAAGTCACGTATTGATTAGACTTGTACTGCAATAGGTAAGTTGTACAAGGGCATCGATTGAAGTCACGTATTGATTAGACTTGTACTGCCATAATCCTTGCTGGAAGGTGAAAGGGAGTATCGTGGAAACTGGATCTAATTGTAAGATTCTGTAGATGCGTTGTCGAATATAGCACGTATGATACGGATAATGATTGCGACTATTTACAGAGCTAGGCCTTCGAGGGGACCAGTTAATGAATTATGCTACTACGATCCAACTACGGAGATGGGGAATAGAGTAGGCATATAGGAAAGTATAGAAGAGTCAGGACGATTGCCAGCTATGAGGCTGAGATCAATCTATGAAGTGGTAATCAAAGCTGAGTATGCTGAGGCTAGCTAACTACTCGAGCGATTGATTTACCTGCCAGAGGAATCTCTGGCCTTCATAGGTGCAGTTGGAAGCAGTGGCGAGATGTATCTATATAAACTATAGACCCTCTTGCCTCCAGACATGAAAAGCGCAAGACCGGAGTGAAAACCTGCTCGGGTGGATAGCCAGCGTTGGCGCGCCTGAGTAGTGACAAGGTCACTTAACTGCACACGCGCTCAAACTCCGACACAATCGTGATTCAATTGCCATGAGGCTGGAACGGTATAACCTTGGCTATGTTCTGCAGACGATTTGAATGACATGCCGAATAGAACGGTTGTGAGGCAGGCATCGACACCCTGCGCCTTACCGTCCCATATTCCGTCCTATTGTTGCACTTTTATTTGCTCCATATCTCTCTCTCTTCATTTTCTGCCTCTTCCGGCCCTGATCCCACGTCTCCCTCGGCCAGAACGGTAGAGAAACCGGCGCCAGAGTGCTTGACTCAGCGCGCGAGATATGACTAGATGTGTCTTTTCCTGTGTCTTCTCCTGTGTCGTTCCGTGTGTCTGTCACTTCGTCTTCCAAAAGTAGCTCTGCTGTCAGTCCACGTATACATTGGACCAGTCGGTCGTGCCTTCCGAGTTGCCAGCAGACGAGAAGCACCCTTGGATATAACACAATTTGTTAAGCCATCTGATCGCTTCTTCGCGCAACGATTAGCTATTCTCGAGATCTCTCCAGATTGACTTGTCGTATGGCGCTTGTCCACCAACGATTATACCGTTATCTCTGACTGTTCGACCAGCATCGTCGCTGGCTTTGTGCATCCCGACAATAATCAGCTCGAGCGTGAGACGCGGGGTCTTAACAACTTCGGGGGTACCATCGAGTGACCCTTGAAACATCGAATTCGACATCGAAGTCAACGTCTCACTTCACAAGACGCTTCCGTCCCTCTCCCCTTCCGCCTTATGCACGAGCCGCTCACCGGTCTGCTAAGTCACAATCTCCTTAAACAAGAGATAAGAAACAGCTATATGGGACAGGCCAAATTCCATTTGCAATCCCCCTTTGCTTTTGCTCTCACCCTTTATCGTATCGACTTGTCTCAATCACTGGGCAACGCCTTCCTATAAAGGGTCAACCAGTGCTAGTAAGCCTTAGCTACCCTTCTTACTACTAACATCTTCTATTGGTAAAGCACAGCTTACTGCAAATCGAACCCAGCCAACGGTCTCGTGAGTCCTTCTAACGGTCTGACATTTACCCAAGCCTTTACACATAACTTGAGGCTGATATGAAGGACGGCTGCACAGGAAAACCCGACTATCTCGGGAATGCGAAGATCAATGAAGTCGTCTGTCGCCGAGTCTATGCAAATATATGGTACAGCGAGCGGATGGCGTATGTCAGGAATGGGGCAGGGCTTGGAAGCTTATCGCCACCTCGCAAGGACAGGACAAGGTTGAGAGGATATGGCTGTGGGTTCGAATCACGTGATCAGTAAGGATGATGATCGTATACTGAAGTTGACATATGATCTTGCTCTGGGCAAGATATTACAAGAGTGGCAAAAGGGGTAGAAAGCTAGCTATATATACTCATCAGATTGTAGTGGCGAATCAAGGTTGTCTAGGGAGCTGACCGATCCGTAAGCAAGCTGTGAGGAGGCTCGCCGCAGTGCGCAGAGGCTCAGCTCACCCCAGTGCGCGGTGCACTGAGGCTCGCCACATCCCATCGCATGCGCGGGTGCGCTGCGGGGAGTTGGGCGGCGCGGATAAATAAAGTTGGTGATATGTAGTACAGAGTTGGCTATTCGGACTAGATATACGGCGGAGGCGATAGCGAGACGAATACAGAAGCTAGCTGGACCGTTGAGGACGGATGTTGATCGGAGGAGTCCGCATAAGCTATGGGTAAGGTCAAACCTGGAGGACTAGATGCCGTTCATGACAGCACCCCCCGGTTCAAGGCGAAGTCCCATGAGCCTAAGTTTTTCGTTTTCGTTGAGTCTTCCTTTTTGATGTGTGGGATTTTATTGGAGGGAACATAGCAGCAGAGTCGGCATGTTCTTTGCGGAATTTCTTGAGGATCGAGAGATGTTCGAGTTCTTCGATAGGCTCCGAAGTGTCTTCGGAATCAGGATATCCTTCCCAATGAACGAGATACCTGTAGCGACGGGATTTGTTGTCAAAGGTACCGTCAAGGATTCGTTCCGGTACGTATTGTCGTTCTCCTTCTACGATGATAGGAGGAGCTTCTTGTTGGGGTTGGTTCGGATAACCTTGCTTGTAAGGTCCGAATTGGGACACATGGAAATCATTGTTGATATCCATGGTCGGAGGGAGATCTAGACGATAGGCTAAGTCTGAGATCTTTTCGGTTATCTTGAAGTTTCCAAGTAACTTATGGTCGAGTTTTCGTGAAGGTCTGGATGTGGCGATGTTTCTAGCGTTTAGCCAGATCTTGTCACCAACCTTGAACAGAGGTTCATCTGCAAGGTTCAGGTGAGATTTGACTTTGCGATTGTAATGCTTCGCATAGTCTTCTTGTGCTTTCGCTATGTTTTGCTTCAGCGTCTCTCGAATATTGGCGAGTCTTTCGAGACGACTTTGAGCTGAAGTATTCCCTGTCGGTACGACGGGACAGGAAGGTTCCGGAGGATGACACCCATAGTTTGCGTAAAAAGGTGTCATCTTGGTCGAAGCATGTTCGGAGTTGTTATATGTGAACTCTGCTTTGTAAAGCATCTGCGACCAGTTATCCTGTTGATAGTTAACGAACATTCGTAGATATTGTTCGAGAATTTGATTGACCCGTTCAGTCTGACCATCGGTTTTGGGATGATAGGCAGTACTGAAGTTCAACTTGATACCTAGGCCAGAGCAGAATGCTCGCCAGAACTTCGAGGTAAAGATAGGACCTCGATCGGATACGATGTCTTGAGGAATTCCATGAAGGCGGAATATGAAATTGAACATAGTTGCGAGATGTTCAGAGGTGAATCCTTCTTCCCTAAACGGTAGGAAGTGGGACAGTTTCGTGAGACGACATACGATCACCGTGATGGAGTCGTATTTGTTTGAGTCGGGAAGTTTGACTATAGCGTCAATCGAAATGGATCTCCAAGGCCCACTAGGAAATGGGAAGTGGCTGGAGCAATCCAACTGGTAAGTGGTGTGGTGTCATATTTCGCTGGCAGGTATCACAACCTGTAACGTAGGTCTTGACGAAGGCTCGCATACCAGGCCAGTATCAATCTATCTCGATATGGCGGAGACCGGAGACTGTTTAACAAGTCTGTTGCTGAATAGCACAAATTAGATCATGAAGTCTAGGTCCAAAGGCTACAAATGGGCTTCTCTTGATACTCGTCAAGCAGTCGTGGCGAACCAGCCATCTCGAGGCGGTCCCCTGGGTTCTCTTCGCACGTGTTGAGCGGCGTTATGATCCCCAAAATAATGGCAGCAGCACGAGTAATTGTACTGGCAGCGCGGAAGATGATGATGCTGCTGCACGCTTAGTCATCGTGCCATCCGCACTTGCGTCTCCTAAGGGAGGAGTAAGCATGTAGCGTAGGGGCAATTCACCATGGTGCGTTCGTAACAACGCTCTCGGCTCCTGTCAACACTCGAAAGCCTTTAGCGCCTAGCTGATCCGTTGTCACAGTGAGACTGTAAGTTTCACTCCCTCCACCAGTAACTGAGAGGTCATTCGCTGACCTTTGCGCGTCTTTCGATCACGTGTCATCCAGATTGCTCTACAATATCTGGGAAAATGACGTGTTCTTGTGCAAACTTGCGTGCAACGACTTGTGCAACGCTTTGTGCAACATCTGGTGCAACCGCTTGTACAACTTCTTGTGCAATCCTTTGCACACGAATGACCGAGTCATCAAAGGGGATACAAGGAAGCCTGACGAGCTGCTTAGAGGAATCGATATGCTATCGTAGGTAGTATAGATACGAACCCAAATAGCTGGAAAGTTATGACAGGTGAACTTGCTGCACGCAATATTGGATCTTATTCGTCGACTTTACACTCCTTCAGCTTCAGCAGGGACTAGCTACCCTTCAACCCTTAGTGGTATGCTGCGATAGGCAGTGAGGAAGGCAGGTCAGCATTATATAACAGCTGTGTGGAATCCGGAAAACACTTGTGTTGCCACGAGAACCCTGGAGTGAATATCCTCGACTGCGTATGACGTGTAATCTCAGATCATAGTATCTCAGAAAATCACAAGTTCTACGCGCGACTGAAGGGATTGTTCTGGCACTCAACAGGTATCCTCTATCTGGAGTATGCCTCTCTGCATCTATTCGGTCAAAAGAACGGCACCTTATCTAAAGCGTTTCTGGTTAATATACCTTGCTGGATGGTGAACCAACGTCCTGTCCGCAAATCAGAGGATTTGAGCCCACGACATTTGAGTTAAGGGTGTCCGCGCTTTGGCAATGACGCGAGATATTGCTGAGGGCGAATGATGAGTACTGAGCATCCAAGAGAGACGATGAATGAATATGACACGCGTATCAACATAAGGCTACGGCCAACATGTTTCTTGGCATTGTACAACAGTCGCCTAGTACAGAGCTATCATACTATTAGGACAGAGACGAGACACAAAGTGAGGCGAAAGGCAAAGGAGGAGCGTGACTGCGTGAAAAAGCAAGGCAAGAGACAGGAATGACAGGCTGTTTCTTTACAGTTACACGTACGAGCATACAGACCCCAGGACACTAGGCGGTTTACAGGCATGCACGATACGACTTGCTCAAAACAGCATTCTGACAAGGTTTGCTCCCGCTTAAGGCATAGAATCCTGCGGGGCTGCATCGGGAGCACCTTGACGCCTGCAATATACGACTTGACTACGACTTGAGCAGGCACAGTGCGTGACAGCGTGTCAAGCAGGGAGTGTCTTGGGGCCTGATCATAATCAGTTTGACACTTCTGGTACGTGTTTACTCTCTTCCTCGCTGCTCGTGCGTGCATGCTCGCTTGCCCGTTTCTTTCATGTGTCATGGACGGGTGTGGTAAGTCATTCATAACATCATTCTCCACCCTTTATCGTATCAACTCCTTTACCACAGTTCAATACCTTCAAGGCTCACCAGTCATCATAAGGATTAGCTACCCTTGCTGATATTGACGTCTTTCTTCAGTAAAGCACATCGCATTGAGACTCGAACCCAACCGTTGGTAGAGTAAGTCATGCTACCTAGCTGACATGTCCTCTGACCTTGATCCGCGGAATGTCGCACATCCACTAGAAATGAGTCGGGAACATACATCCCCTTCCTCATCATTTATGGTCTTGATATTACCGCTCTATCTACACATCTTTATAATTACTACTTGTCGTCACTTCTTGCTCGCTGAAACACCTTGGTAGAGGCACGTTAAAACGCTAACCGCAATGGGTAGGGTATGGCGTGGTAGATGTTTCCTGCCCCAAAATGACGAACGATGACTGTTCGATATTGCACTGCGGTAACTTCCAACCCTTCCGCAGTCAGGCAATGGTCTCTCCTGTCAGATGTCGTAAGAGCCATCTTCATCGCTTGACCTTCAGCCTCAATCATATCAGCTTGTCTCATCGTAATTCCCACTTCTTTAAAGTCAGCGCGATCGGTGACGCCATGAACGAAGATCTTTAGGCCGCGGCACCTTGAGAAGATCGAACACATCAATTTTGAATCACCCTTTGATATACGTTAAGTGCAGGACTCTCTCAAGATTAGCTATCCTTCTTCTTCCACTTCAGTTGCAAACATCAGTTCTGTTTTGAGTAACAAGAGTTAACGCTTGTGCTAGATTTCTTAACGACATCGGAGCTACGAGGCTTCGCCGGATAGACCACTTGCCGGCGCGACTTCGCCGGATAGATCACTTGCCCGCGCGACAGGGCAACTCTGTGACTATCACACAAACACTGGAATCGCAAAGTCAAAGCCCACGTCAACTGAACAGACGAACCACTATTCAGAGTCGTTGATAAGGTCTGGTCCTGTTCCACAGACATGTACATTTCCAGACCTTCAGCGAACCTCGATCATAAATTCCTTCGTCAAATATCTCGGAGATACCTTCTCACCTTGGGCTACCTCTTACTCTGGATATCGATAACTCATTCTATGTAGGATCTCCTCAAAGGCGAATCTGCGCAAGAGACTCTCAGTCTTTCCACTAGACGTATCGACTACAATGGTGCATTGACGTATGACTACGCTACGAGCGAATTGTATCACTCAACCTGGAGCCTAAGGAGAGCTAGGCACCTCCCCAGGGCGGCGGACCCAATTGATTTGACGGCCTCGCAGGATTGACCCTTTCCGTGCCCTGGAACGTTCCGTTGGGCGTCTGTCCGTTCGGTCTCTGGGTCACACCATTGCCACCGTTCCTAAGACAGGGGTGTTGCCTGAAGACGTAACTAACCCGTCCCTATTTGTCGCGGACGTGTTGGGGGTTGCGCTGGACTGACTCGTATCCGGCACACTTGCAGCGGTATCGCGTGAGGCGCTTGCTATAGAAGCTCCACTTCCGAGTTCAGTTGCTAACGTGTCTACGTCGGGCATCAGCGGTCGATATTGTCTATTGAAGTTGGCCGCCAAAGACATATACGGAAGCTTCCGGAGAAATCGCCATGGCTCTTATACTAGCTCTATGTAAACGTATGCTTGGGAAGCCAAAGGAAGTACCCGTCTTCTCAGCTTCGCCTAGACGTTATTAGATTTCGTGATAACGCGAGCTGTGCCGACGCTTCTCGTTACTTCGGCGAGAAATTACGGCAGTTCTACTCTTTCGGATGAATTAGGGGCTATGTTATCCTATTCTATACTATGCTCTCGCTATGCTGTGCTATGTGGGCCGGACACATTCGCTCCGAAGAAGGTCTATAAGCCCAAGGTCCGACAGGCCCTCACCAGATCCATGACTGTTCATCTTGCCAAGAGGGATCATTCCAACTGTGATAGTAGGAATCGCCAGTTGGAAAAATCTTTATGTCCTCATTCTGCAAGGCACCATGTCACGGACTCGCGTCGGTACTATGTTCAAACCCGAAAGCTAGGAATTCGAAGCCGTAATACTCTTCCCTTCGTGTCTTCAGGCAGGAGGATTCTAGGGTTCCGTCACAGCTGATCTTCATGATGTCACAAGCTGGAGCGCTCCTTTCGAGAAGCACCGTCATCAGGTTCATCGTCAGTTGATCGTCCCGTTTTTCAGTTTCTACCAGTTTCTCGAGTTCTTCGGGAGAGTTGGACATACACTTTGTCTTGCAAACCCCAAGATGCTTGTCCCCACTTACTAGGTTCAGAAATCCTGGTGAATGGGGCAATTGGAATATCCGTCACGATTCACGAACTAACTTCGAGGCTTGAAGAGACTTTTGAGGTCAGCCATGTCTGTGCCCTCCCGCTGTGTGGGCTAATCAACCGGCTCGATGCATGTAACAGTAAGTACTGAAGCAGGGAAGTGGAGTTGCATACAAGTGACACTTGAATTATGCTATCTACCCACAATCGTAAAGTGGTCAGTAAGACACCAGCAAGAGGACGGGAGGGAACAGCACGCGACTAGACCACGTGTAGGGTGTAATGACATCACGTAATACTGATCATGGACCTGCGCTCTTGCTCGGAGATAATGGAATTACCACAGATGGCGAGCATCTGAAAAACCTCCTTCTACATGCATTTACGGCCCGGAAGTAGACAGTTCTGCTCGGTCTGCCGTCGCACATCTGATATATTTGCATGCGCGAAAGGTTTGTGGTGAAACAGGGTTCCTCGAGGACCATATAGCAAGCTGTCTTATCGCAGTCAAGAGATCTTTAGGGTGGATATAGCGATAATAGCTCATGAATAGTTGAATCTGAGTGCATGTTATGCAATCGCGGTAAGGGTGAAAGTTTCTTTGGTCGCTGCAAGCTTGTAGCGAACCAGCAAGAAGGATCAATCAGTCCTGCAAATACATGAAGACAGAGGACTGGTCGACGAGCTGGTCTTGAAGTATGTAACATCTCGAAGTATGTATTATACAAGGTCGAATGCCGAGCGGACCCTTGTATAGGTGTCTACCTTCATACTTGTTATTAGAGAAATTAGTTTACTATCGTGCACCCGGTAGGGAGATCAACGTGTGCTGGTAAGCGAAGTTTTTGAGGACGGGAGAGCGGACTTAAGTGGCAGAGAAACGAGTGCAAGAAAGGTTTAAGAATCCCTCACTTTAAGGCAGCGACTCCGGATGCTCATCGCGTCGTCAGTGTCACATCGTTCTCGGCCGCGATAATGAAGTAGTGAGCCTCGAGGATATAGCGGATATATCGCATCGGTTGGCTGTGCTGAGACACCTCCCCAGTCTCGCAGTATGAATTGCCTACCTTCCAGAGTAACGATGCTGTTACAGAGTGGTACATATCGATTTTGCTTCAGAGGTATCCTGGCATTGATCAAAATACGATCCTTTGAGCCTTTAGTCTTTAAGGACCGCTGAAAGGGAAGAGTACCTCCTCGATCACATGTTAAGCATTCCTGAAGAGGTATTTAACACCCTGAAAAAGCATTGACTCATTGATATGTGACACAGACCGGAAAGCTCATACTTGATTCTCGCTAGAAACACAGTGACCAAATGGTAACTTCATCAGCCTCTACCAACAAAGATACACCCAGCTCTATCCGGTGGGGTGCCGTCAAGACATCAACTTTCCACGTGTCGCCGCCCTCCTTAGCTTCGACAATGAAAGACGACCTAGAAAGTCTGGAGAGCACGCTTCCCCAGCAAGGTAATCTGAACGATCTTAAAGCCCTCGTCCAAGGTGAAGTCCACAGAGACACTTATAGGACGGATCTGCTCAAACTCAAAACTGTGAAGGGAAACACTCTTGCCATCGAGCCTAATCAGAAAACCAAAGACAAGATAGCGACTGCTGTCTGCGTGGCTGTGGAATCCAGGATCGCATGGAGCGATGATCCCGATGAAGCAGATGAGGAGGCTGTGGCTTTGTACAATCTAGTTCTTCGGACGATCGCGGCAGAAGCGGCGGTTGTCCGACAGACAAATGCCTGCGATTAGTACTCCTGTAGCAGAAGATGATCGCCGGGCCCGTTCGTAGGAGCCATCACACGAATCATATGCTACATGAATCACATGCTGAGTCAAGTAGCAGATGCAGATTGCATCTAGCGACAATGCGTATGTCCGGCAAGCCTGTCGCATGGACTGTCGGGATTCAGCCCTGGATCTTAAGCACGTATCCTCCAATTGGATGGGGTCCGGTCTATTTCATTCCCATGATCCGTAGCTAGTCCATGTCAGCATTATGATCGGATTTTGCTGATCTCCCAGCCGTATGCGACTCCATTCCTGATCACGGGACTGTTTATGGCGTTTATGGCCTCTGTATCATTTACCTTCTGCATTTCGATGGGGTCGATACTCAATCACTACTCATGGATACTTCGGTTTGCACGTGTGAGCAGAAGACTTCATGATGCGAGCCGAGTGGGATTGACATTTATATATATAGCTAAATAAATGGAGAGCTCGGGGTGAAGTGGACCCATCTGCCTACTTGCCAAAACGACGAGTGCTGATCGCAATGGCTGGTGGATTCATAAGCCCATGAGACCTGGCCATTTGTAGAGAGTGCAGTCATCTGCGCAGTTCTGACCCACCTAAGAACGCTCTTTGCTCGAGCTGCCTGATGAAAGAGTCTTTCCTCTCGAAACGCCAGCTGAGCCTAAGAGCTCAAAGTTACGTCATCAGTGACTCCAGAGTTGGACCTTCACATGATTCAAACGGCATTCAGTCTCCCTTTCGCGTTCGAATCAACACCGGACAAAGCCCTCCTTGCGTCCTGGACATCATAGATCCTGTCTAAACCGGACATGACACAATACCATCCTCCACCGGCACTGTATCAGTTTCAAGGCACCCAATATCCGCAATTTGGACAACAACGATCGGGCTTCGCTTTGGCGCTCGAGCAGGGCTTCGCCGAACCAGTGAAGGATGCGAGGAAAGTGACGTATGGTACGGAGCTTGAGAGTGGAATGGCCAATGGGATTGTTCTCAATGGAGGGAAGACGCGGAGGTCGTCAGAGAACATGGAACCGGAACGACATCGCGCCGGGTCACGTCGCAGAAAGAGCACGTCCACGATCACACCTCACATGTTGAAGATGGATCCGATCGCCCATTCAGCAAGGCAACCTCCCTTCACTCTTCCTACACCAACATTGCCGACGGCCATGCCAATATTGCCTCCTCCGACCAGGTCATCCACTATCGCTGATCCGTCAACAACCTCACAAAGGGATCAAGCAGTCGAAGAGTACATCGTCCTCGAATTGCGGCGTGAAAAGGAACGAAAGCGGAAGGCGGATTATCGAGCAAGGAAGAGAAGGGAGGCGCTCGGTCTCTCACCTGTGGTGGCGGTTGAAGCCGTGGTGGCGGAGGAGTCAACAGAGACCGAGGATGAGGATGAGCAGCAATCGGACACCTCAGAATCTCTTCAAGCCGAGTCGACGGACCATCTTCAGCATCAGCAACAAACACATCAGCAGGCATCTGATGATCAGCAGTGGTCGCGGAGGTCGCCGCCCTATTCAGGACGAGCGAGTTCGGCGCCGGTGGGAACAGTGCCGGTCAGGGTTGGAGATCGAATCGTCGGGGTGAGTTTTCGTATTTCTTCTCATCTGGGTTTGCGATCGTTTAAGACAGAACGCGAGAGCAGAGGGACAGGCGGTGCAGACATCCCACAAGCATCAAGCGTTAGATGTCGCCGCAGCGATACTCTCGGCGGGCGTCTCGTCCCGAAACCGATGGCAGAGGCGTTGGTGTGATGTCGGCCCGCAGAAATCGGCGAAAGCAGTGATATCAAACTAATGCTCCCTCCTGATAGATCGAATTAGAACAAGTGGAAAAGGTAGGCCCCGCCTCCGTAAGGTCATTCTCGGAAAGGCATGCTGATCCGCGGCATTCCAGATGATCCGTGAACAGCACGCGCTGCAACAGGCGCAACAGCAGATGCTGAACGCTGCGGAGGAGGAATCCATCAGCTCCACTACATCAGCTCCTGAACCGTTCCGATACCACGGACAGCTACCGAATACTATTGCGACAAGCGTGTGCATCGAGGACGATCGAAAAGCGTTCGAAGCGTACTTGGCGACTGCGTCGAGAGATGTACCATTGCCGAATGGCACGATGGGAGGCTTGCCTGGCGGAGTGAGTCAGAACACCTCAAGTCACGCTACTTAGCTAACGTTGCGACAGGTGATGGCTTTCGATGGGTCCAATCAGCATGATCACGCACTGTCCACGATGACGCTCGCAAACGGCCTCGCTGCGTATGGGTCGCTGCCGCTATCCGCTTCAAGCAGTTCGTTTCCGCCGATCTCGCACCTGTGTGGCGACAACGCCCACCCCTCGCCCGCAGCTGCCTCGACCCTAGTACCGTTACCGAAACAGCCTCGGCAGTTGACAAACTGGTTTCAGCCGATCCTGTGGACGATGATTGATGAAACCGCAGAAAAGGCAAGTTGGCCGTTACGGAATGCGAATCGCGGCTGACCTCGTGTAACAGTTTGGATTCGACAAAGCACCCCTCATCGCGCGACACCTCCGCGAGACCGTCTCGCCGCGCATCTTTGGACGTCTCGGCGAGCGTCAGGTCCGGAAGTGGATCAACCCGGAGAAAACGGGATGGAAGGCGTCTGTGGTGGACAAGGTGGCACGACAGGAGTTGCTGGCGCATGTTCAGGCGGGGTTGATCACTGTCCCGACGGCGAGCGGTGTCAATGTCAACGATGGTTCGGCGACTGCATTCCGTGATTGCACGAACAAGGGCGGAGAGGCAGAAACGAAGACGACGATGACCGCCGGTTCCTCGCACAACACCCGGAAACATAGTCTGCGCGATTCGTCGACCGGACAGGCCAAGGTTGAAGACGGCGGACCGAGCAAGAGGCAGAGACGCAAGAAGAATCACGCAACCGGGGAGCGGACGACAACAGCAAATGGACAAAAGGATATGCAGTTGAGTCCGACGTTGGTGCTCAATCAGGCCCTGCTTTGAAAGAGGGATGATGCATGACGGCCGTGCGCGCACGTCCAGTGCAGATGGAACAGTTGTATTCGCATTGCAGCATTGTATGCATACGTTGTACCTATCGTTGTAAACTATATACCTTGCATTCAGACGATGCGTCATACGTGTGATCATGCCATGTCGCGCGACCTTGCAGCCCCCTGCTGCGCGTCCACTATTCCGTATTAGAGTCCTCCGACGATGGCACCTATGCGAGCGACATCAGTCCCTGTCTTCCGTCATCAATCAATAGAGAACGAACCATCTTCCGCCTCGCCTGCTTCCCGTTGCCTGCCTTAGCCTCATCCACCTCGGAATCTGACCCAGAATCCGAACCCAACTGCGACCCCGACCCGGTCCCTTGCTGCCCCTGACACTCCCCGTCTTCCGAATCCGACTGGGAACTCTCGTCGCTCCCGACATATGTCATGCTCGGTACGTTGTTCCGCGCTGCGCTCGTTCGTGCTTTACGCGGCTTTATCGGTGACTCTGCATCGTCCGCCTCCGCGTGTCCGTTGCCGTTGTCGTTGCTTCTGCTGCCGCGCGTGATGCCGAGTCCTCGTTTTGCTTCGAATTCAAGGACGTCACCTATAATGAAAGAGGTTAGCGATGTGTCCCAAGTCACACTGTTCGCTGGCCGTGTATCCATCGTCTAGAGTCTCTGGTCGGCGCCAGGAAGCTTCGTTACCGGCAGTCTATGACGCGCGGTGGTTCATCCGCATTGCTAAGTGTCTCCTCATCTGCCAACTGCCTCTGTTCGTCCCAGGTCCAGTTTGGCTGGAGATCGTTCGCCCATTCGCGCCACTCCGCCGCACCAGTTACCGTACATGCTCGATGATTCACTCACCAAGCTCAGCCGCCAACTCCCGCTTCTCCTTGATTACTTTCGCCTTCGCTTTCGTCGGCTGCCCCTTCATTCCGAGCGACGTCAACAGGCGTTTCAGGTGGGATATTTGTTCTTCCGGCTGCACGTATGGACGATCAGCATACGCAGTGAGAGGTGAGAAGTGAGGCAAGGAGACGTACTGTGTTCATATCCTGGAATTCCTTCTTCCTAACATCACCAGCAAGGCGTTTTAGCTACGAATGACCCTTTGAATAGGAAGCGGAAGGGCGACATACCATTGTTTACGGACACCACATGCCACGACGATACTTTTCAGCTCCTTGACGCGCTCATCTTCCACTGCGGGCTACAGCAAATGGTCAGGATCGATTCGGGCGTAACGTGTCGTATCGACAACAGGACTTACGGCAGACGAAGACGCTGTCGCCGTCGGCTTGGCCTTTTTCTACACATCTCATCAGCCTTCATCTGCATTAATCGGCCATTGCGACCCACCTTTGGCTTCGTATCGACCGGTTCCTTCTTCTTGACGACCTTCTTTGGCTTCACATCTGACATATCGTCATCGGAATCGCTGATTATAGTCGCGGAAGAAACTGGTTTCTGCTTCATCTTCAACACCTGCCCTTTGATATTCCAAAGGACGAAGCTTACCTTTCCCTTTCCATTCGAGCTGTCTGTCTTCTTCGTATTTTTCGGTTTCACATCCGAGTCCTCGTCGGAGTCGCTGATCACTGCTGCCGAAGAAATCGGTTTCTAGAAGCATGTTCATCAGCGCACGTCCCTTCATATTCTGCAAAATGCGTACCTTCCCCTTTCCGTTCGCGCTGTCCGTTTTCTTGACTTTCTTCTTCGGTTTCACGTCGCCCTCGGAATCGGAATCACTGATCACTGCGGCAGAAGAGACGGGTTTCTTCTGTACGCGCTCTCAGCCTACACCTCGCTGCATCTTCCGAGGGACTTACCTTTCCCTTGCCGTTCGCTTCGGCCTTCTTGACGCTCTTCTTTGGCTTGACATCAGAAACTTCTTCGTCGGATTGGGTGATGACTTTGGTCTTCTTCCTCGCCGGCGGACGGGGCGACGCATCGCTCTCCTGCTCCGATCGCGATCAGCAACTTGTCGGGAAGAACGCGGAGACGAGCGTACCTCTGATTCACGCCGTTTCCTAGAACTCGAGGCCTTGCCCTTTCGTTTTTCCGCGCGATCTTCGTTGCTGAGCAAGTCGAGGATGAATTCGTCCGTTTTCTTCGGAGAGGGGTGTTTGACGGGGGATGAGTTGAGAGGTCCGATGTCTTCCTATAGATCACAAGCGACGGTGGTGATGTCAGTTGTGCATTGGGATATGAGAGAAGGAAAGCAGAGAGGACGTACGATGGCGGTGTGAACGAGATCTTTGACGAGTTGTTTCCATTGTTTCTGATTGAGGACTTCTGCGTCGATTCCCAGCGCTTTTGCTGATCGACAAACACGGAGCACAGCGACACGTCGTAGAATCAGATCATCAGGCGGACATTACGACTCATTAGCAAAAGATTGACACGAAATGAGCGGAGAACGCGACGTACCAATCTCCTTCTTCGCGATCTTCAACGTGAACCTCCCCGCATCGATGTCCCCTTTCGCATCCGCTTGCCGGACGACCTTCTTGACTTGAGCCTTGAGTGCTGGGATGTCGTTCCTGTCCATTGTGACGTCTCTTGTGATTGCGGTGTCGTGTTAGGAAGACAGATATCGATGAGGTGAAGACAAAGAGGACGAGCTCGTTGATGGTGAAGCCGACGCGTGACAAAGTAAACAAATCGCGAAGCCACCAGCGTCATCATCGATCCTCCGGCCTCACCTCTCTTCCTATACTCACCTGGATACAACGACATGTCAGATCATCCAGTATCATCAGACCGTGGACGACGTCTTGAGCATCAGGTGCGCTTTTCGCCTCTGCAGGGAGATCGACGCTGATGGGATTGTAGGAACGAGCGTATAGGCTTCAAGTACGGGGAGGAGTCGAGGTATGTCTTCCTATCTGTGGATCCGATCTTTTGTTGGACGCTGATACTCGGTGTAGGGACTCATCAAGTATACGGTGTATGGAACGCTACTGGTCACCCTCGGGCACTTGACGTGGCCTCTATTCCGGTACGGAGATCCAAGAGTTTCCGATTGCGTAGGCTGATATGAGGGGACAGGCGTCAAACGTTGGCACTGAAGGGTTTCATCGTTTCGTCCGGTACGCTCATCATCGCTTAGCTGAAGAAGGCACGCTGGACGGCTGATGATCTGATTTTCTACTCTACTGCCTTGCTTCATCTCAATCTCGCCGATACCGATATCACGACGCACGGGCCACGTCCATTTGCTCGTCTTCCCGACGCTTGACACTCGGTGCTCCTCCATCACGGCATCTTCGCTCGCTCGCGTATCTTGGGCAACATCGTCCCCCTCGTCTTTTGCTCGGCTCGCCGTTTCAATCCCACAATCCGTTTCCAACTCGATTCATTCCTCTCCGCTCCGTCATCATACGCTCTGTCGTCCTGCTCTCTCGCTCGCCGCGCTCGCCCCCAGCCGCCGTCACAGGAATGGTCATAAACGCAGACAACTACCTCCTCCGGTTCGAATCGCACCAGCGACTGCACGAGAACGATATCCGCCGCCGCGCGCGGAACGAGTTGGCCCAGCGCGGGGTGATTGCGACGGAGAGCGAGATTCGGAAGTGGAAGGCGGAGCGGGAGCGGGAGGAGAAGGAGGCGGCGGCGCTAGTGGAGACGTCAGGAGAGGGGGAGAAGTAGGACGTGCGGAGGGGAGAGTTTGGGTCGTGTAGTGCGGAGGAATTCGGCGACGTCGTTCCATCGAGGAGAGCGGGATGGTCATCCGCCGACTACATGACGCACACGTCACCCTCACTGGCGAGGTGTCGAACGACAAAAGTAGAGGGTAAGGAGAGATAGCAGCGGAGCACGTAAAGAGCGAACTCGAAAATGTATCTATAGCCATCGTGTACCGATCCATCGTACAATTAGCTGTACAACCGCGTCCTCCCTGCGATGCTACCGATGGTCACCCAGCACAACGTCCATTTCGTCTACGGTTCCGTTCGTTCCGTCGGAGAAGATGTCGATCCCTGCATGACTCGTCAGCTTCACCCTCTGAGTTGAGAGACCGGGACGTACCGGATGACAAGGAATCGATCAACAGGTTCAACTTCGGTCCCGTCAACGTCGGGTCGTCCTACACCGCTTCTTCAGCTACACATCACTCATCGCCCAGGGGGAATACGCACCTTTCGCATCAGATCCAGTTCACTCCCGAACGCCTGTACCACCTTGCCCAACCAGACCTTCCTAAACCTCTCCCGCTTACTCTCCAGTTCTTCCTCCCTCGCATCCTCCGCCGACGCCTTCTTCACCGGCGCCGGTGCATCCACGTCCATCTTGTCGTCCTCGTCTTCATCCGAGTCAGAGTCAGAGCTGTCGGAAGAGTCCGAGGAAGCCTTGGACTTGCCCTTGTTGCTGCGCGGAAGGACAAATGGCGGGATGGCGGTACTTGGCGGGGAAGGAGAGCGGGAGTACGCGCGGCGTTGTTTTGGTGCGGGGATGGGTGCGACCGCTTTTGATGGTGGGGCTTCGGAGTCTGAGTCGGAGGATGAAGAATCTGATGAGGATTCAGAGGAGGAGGAGGATGATGACGAGGAGGAAGAGCTCGATGACGATGCTGTGAAACCGATCAGTTTCAGGTGATTTCCCAATATCCAGATTGATTGTGATACTCACAGCTCTTACTCTTCGCCCGCTTCACCACCGGCTTCTTCGCAGCCTCCTTTCCCCCCGCATCGCTATCACTACTGCTATCATCGTCGGACGAGGACGACGAGTCCCCCGCCTGCTTCTTTTGACCCTGTTTACGCGGTCCCCGTCTTCGCTTTCGGGGTTTTCGTTTTGATGCTGGTGCAGCGGCGGGAGGTGCTGTTGCAGGGGTTGGTTCGGACATTAGTGTGGTATATGGTCTAGGATGAGCGGTGTTCGGATGATGGGTAATGTGACGAAGAGCTCTATAGCAGAACGGAAAAATCGCGAGTTGTTTACGATGTGGGATTGCAACGCGTATTATTAGGTAAGTTTCGGCCGCCGATCTCGGAATACCTCACGCAGTCGTTTCCGAGGTTCCCTACTGCTCCTTTGCTGTTTCCAACAGACTCGAGTGCCAGAACCCCATTGCGGTCTAGAGATGGGATCCGGAAGAAGGGCCCACGACCGCTCGAAGAGCTGGCCCAGGTGGATTACGACGTCCGGACCCTGCTCATAACGTGATCGATGACCAGTGCAGACTTTCTGCAGGGAAATAGCGGAAGTGAATCATGCAGGCCAGCATAGCAAAGTTTGATTAACCAAAAGAAACCACTTGGCAGCCTAGGGTTCTCGGGTACCGGGAAAGACAATCCGATGTCAGGGGTGGAGATAGGCAAAAAGACGCCCTCGAAGGGGGCGAGGAAAACGGCGTCAAAGGAGGTAAGACCGGATGAAATAATATATAAGCTGGGTGATTAGCAAAGACCAAGAGGAGGAATGGGCGTAGCTGCCCCTCAGAGCTAACCCAAGCTTGACCACGTCATCGCTTTCGCTTATCGATTCAGTATCTTTTTCGACGCTCCGCAGACCGATGACCTCTAACACCGACGAAATCTCCAAATTCCTGGAAGACTTTCCAGACATCATTGCTACAGCTATAGCGGGTTTCACAGAAATTGTCAACAGCACGGATACTAGCTCCGCAGTGGCAGTTCTTACAAAATGCATACGCATGGACCTCCTTGTCAAATCGATGCGTGCCAGCGTTCCCGAATCAGTGGGAGGGGCTTTTGATCATCACTTTGCCGAAAACCAGATGTACCAAGACATGCAACGATCGCTGGCCAAAATGAGCGATTCGGTTTCTTCTTCGATCGCGCCTGACAGCCAGCATTCCCCTTCTGCACAGACCATGCCTCCGAAGACTAAGTACGTGTGCGGTGAGGGTGGGGAACCTTTCGCATGCAAGATCCAAACGAGACTCATCATATGGCGTACAAAACCCGACGGCTCTAGAGACAAGGCCTTGGCAAGCACCGCCATCACTGTCACAGTGGGTGCCCACCCCTGCATTGCTAGGGTCAATTGTCCCCGCATTTTCGACGGCCTTCGGCAAGGAATTGTGAAGATCAAGGAAACGTTGAGAGAGAAAGGCATTTCCTCGGATTACACGTTCTGGTTCCAGAACCCGACCGACCTACCGATCGATCCCAATCAGCATACATCTAGTCTTTCAATTGAAATTGAAGAGTTTGAGTTGAGACGTTAGCCTGGACCTATACGTTAGCGAGACAAGGGTACCAATATGATTAGCGCGCCGGATAGAAGACGAACGTTGTACCTAGTTGCAACAACTATTCAATCAAGCTCAATTCTTTTCGCCTTGTTGTTGCCTTGCTGTTCTGCTCTTTTCGCACTGCGTCCGTTTTGTCCACATGTTGCATAACAAAATGCTCTCTGGAGGAGTCAGAAATGGCTATACCTGGAGCCGTAGGTAGCAGATATGAATAAAAGACACATGGAAATCGTCTCAAGTTGTATTAAATGTAAAAGACACGCAATTAGGATGTCAGATTGGATGCAAAACACAACATTTTCGCAAGACGATCAGTGCCAGTTGAATCAGGCACAGTCGCCAAAGACAGGTGAGTATGTCATCACAGAAAATGTAGATCCGCGGAAAACAGCAAGTTGGCCGCTTATGGCTCGAAGTCCGCGTGATGTGTAATGTCTCACTACGCGTCAAGGGACTTAGAGAAGGATGTAAAGTCCAGCTCGCTGCAGCCACCCTAAAGAGATCCGCCGAAACCAGATGTCAATAGTCTCTATAAAGAGAGAGGTCAATCTTAGAAATATGCATAAAATCATCCGAGTTGGCTTACATTATCCAATGTCAAAAGCAAGCTCAAGCAGTGCTTGCGTCTCAAACACCGGCCAAAAGGCGTGAATAGGCAGGCCTACGGCAACATCGCCTGTTGGTCAGCAATATGGCATATGACATCCGTAGCTAACAGATGCGAATGAGGTATTTGTTCTTTACTCTCGATCCTTCCTTTGTCCGACATCCTTCGAGGACAGCCTGTCTATCGATCGATACAGTCCGGTATACGTGTATATACATAATATATCCTGGCATGCAGCCTCCACGTTACCTGAAGATTACCTCTAGGTTTGAACTTCTCACATCACATCACATCACATCACATCACATCACATCACATTACATCACATCACATCACATCACATCATATAAACCTATCACGTCATGGAAATGCCGAAGAAATCGACTCTCGAGGAGAGGATTGCCGTCAGCTTTGAGGGACCGTCTCTTCTCTCCCTCACCCGTCTTCAAGCTCTCGACGAGCGAGCGCTCCATGAAGGTCAGCGGTGGGATCTAGGCAAACGGAAAGCCTTTCGCAAAAAGCTGAAGACAATCACAGATAGTCTTGGCACCCTTATGAGGCACGTAGAACTCAACATGGCTGACATTGCTACCCGAAGTCTCTTGGGCCCTCTTCTGCAGAAGCAGGGCAGGATGCATATTGACAACCTTCAGGAGCTGTTGGTCGACATTACGTTTCGAGCAGCCCCTATGGCATCTTTAAGCGATTACAGCAAGATCGGTAAATCCCTAAGCTACTTTCAAAAACACATGCAGAGTATGTGTTGGAGCGACAAAAGCCCGAGCACGAACGAAGATCTGCCTCATCCCGCTGCTATTCTCGCCCAGGTCAACAATTGAATTGAAGATCTCAAAGCGCTACCGTCACCACAGATCGCCACGATGTACCGCTTAGGGTTTGCCCGTGAGTTCGGGCATCTCCGGGAGGACATCGACACAGTCATCGAGGTGAAGTCCAGAGATCTACGTACTTCCTCCCGCCCTGCATCTACATCCGCGACTGAAGAACTTTACTCACTGTAGGAGGAGTGTACAAGTGTCTACATAAATTCTCAGACCGACGACGTAGCGGATGCGCTTCTCCAGGCCATGGAAAACTGCAATGGTCGCCAGTATTGCCATAGCTCATATTCGTCATCATTCCAGCCTCTCCACCTTCCCCTCCTTCCTATTTCCTATTTGCGACTATCTCTCGTCTTTGTATTCGTCGTCTCTTCTCGATGTTCGATAATCCAAAAACGTGCGACTCGATTCCGCCTCTCGTCTCGATACGGTTTAGTTAGTTACGTCTGCTAGAAAAGGGGGACAGAAGAGGACAGAGGGTGACAGAGCGCAAGTCGGAAGCGCTTTTGTCACTACGCAGTGAGTTATGCATCAAGTGACAGGAGTGACAGAAAGTGACAAGCTCATGTCCTCCGGATGCAAAAGGTACTCCTGTACTTTCTGTCACCCTGGTTGTATCCAAGGTTCCCTTAGGGAGCTCTTGGAAAGGTCGCCACTCCCATACTGGAGCGACGACTATATAAGGGAACCCAAATCTTGTAATAGTTCTCCTCTTTCTTTATGAATGACGCTTTACCTCCTCCCTTCTCCTCCTCTCAAAGCGTCTTGACTGCCTCAAGCCTCTACTGAGTAGCTTCGTCTTCGACACTTGTCTTCGACTATCACCTTGGCTATATTCAGCATCGCTTATTGTTGCCACCTACGCTTACAACGATCGTGAGGCATAATACCCTGTGACTGGCCCTCAGCAAAGCTCGTACTGTAGGACGATAGTCGTATCACATCACATTGCGACTATATACTTACAACGCTACGCCGCCTCTTACAAAAACATTGGAAGCAGAACACGCATTCGGACTTCTCTTCAAAGAGAGACGAGCGACTTCATCCAAACTCTGCTGACGTATCTCAACTCTGGGCCTAGTAGCGAGGAGGCCAATGCCCTCTTCGATGCGGATGAAATTTTGAAAGCCCGGTACGCGGGTGAGAATCCATTTTCGACGCTGATACACGGAGGCACACGGACTACAGTAAGTCGCGCCTGTCATCAAGCTTTGCCCGAAGTACTCACTGATTAAAAATACATCTATTGGGACTTTAGCTACAATCCTATACACTCGAAGAGATAACGAATCTCAAGGATCGGCTGATGAAGGTGTGGAAGGCGATCCGCGCGCTGCAAAGTGTGCCCGACGATAGCCTCTCTATGTATCCTGAGGATTCCTCCTATCCAGCCCAAGCATCGACCACGAACAGCCCGTCTTGCCAAACAGTTATCTTCAGTTATACGACTACAGATCCCGCTTCCAGCTGAAACTTCGCGTCGGACTTTCTACGTAGTATTCCCGATCATCGTTGTATCTGTAATCACTCGATTTATGCCTTTTGGGCTCTTTCGAGTTTTGAGGGAGAAGCGTCTATTGATTGTTGTATGTATCTTGTCTTACAAAACCTCTTTGCAATCTCAGCCCGAGGGTTCTCTGCTTTCTATCACGGCATGTTGAGAGAATACAGGTGGACGCAGACCACCTTCGTTAACATCTACCTGAGAGCGAGAAACCGCGTATCCCTTGATTTTCCAGCAGTCCAATCAGGGTGTAATGCAGTAGACTCAACGACATTTGGAGTACGGTGACGTAGCCTGGAAAAGATTAGATACAGATACAGGATCATGTGCTGCACACTTTAGCTAGTTTGATATCACCATGAGACACTACCACGGTGCTCACATCTGGATTACATACGGAGTTTGAGAGCTTCCCGCTGTCACGGACGGGTGTGGTGTTGACCTGAGAGTCAACGCTTGGAGTTGACACGGACTTCAGAGAGGGGACAGGATGATGACTAAGGCTGATGAACGAAGGTGGGCTTGAACCACTTGGCTATAATTCGACTGCACGTGATTTATAGCTTTGACATACGAACTAGCTCTGAAGAGCAAAACGGAATACAAGAGGGGAATCGAGTCTGGAGGCTCGCTATATATATCTAACAGGCTAACCAGAGTTGGGAGAAACAATACTCGTACGAGTATCTCGATTGCAAATAGTTTGATTGGCGCGTGACACTAATCACGCGCGTGATCAAATCTCTGATCGGAACTAACGGAACTGATGGCGGACATCACGGCCAGCCGTGTAAGCCGAGGAGCTTGATCAGCTGATGACCAGACATCATCTGATACCTAGAAGTCAGGTGATGCTTGCTAGGACCTAGGTCATTCATGAAACCTGCTTCCGCAGCGAGCTCGCTCGGGTGCGTCCCAGATTCCTGGCCGTTTCACGCCGCCTCGAGTGACATCGATTCGTGACGCCCCTAATAGGCTTGAAACTTTCCGCTAATGTTCGACAAACCCGAGCTTTTGCATCAGCCACTCGCATTTCTTATGTGTCAGAGATAGAGTCTTTGAGCAGCCTCATCTCGACCCTCACACTCATTTCCTTGTAGATAGAAAGCCACATATGATTTTATAAATTGTGCTTCTGTCGTGCTGGTAAGTAAGCGTGCTCCACCTGACCCTCTGTTTCGTCTCGCCCTCTTCGGCTGATCACCATCGCTGCCAGGCCGTGAAAACCACCAGAGAGTGGATTATCCGCACCAGATAAAAACAGTCGCTAAAAGAGAGATTATGCTTTGAGACAGGCAGGAGACCGGCGGAGTTGGCCAACAGTAGCCAATGTCGGGTACAAGCTCAAGATGTGCTCACTGCTCCAACACCAGCAATCGGCCATGAATAGGCAGCTTCACGACACTCCGTGGAAGAAACGCCCGCTTATAAGCAATGTGGCATTAGGTTTCGGCAGTTAGCACATGCGACTGAGGCATTTAGACCTTGATTTTGGATCCTCCTTTTATCCATCATCCTTTCGCATACGTCAGCCTGTCCATCGATTGGTGTAGTCGCATATACATGTATATGTATCGTATATCCTAGGCCTGTAGCTTCAACTGTATCCTTTGGGTGTTAATTCTCACGCCGAATCGCATAACATTAAATCACATCAAATGCCGACTCGTAATGCTTTTCATGGGCCCAATAGCGTGATCTTCGAGGGCCCGTTGGTTCCCACATTAACAACCACCCAAGCCGTACGAGAAGGGGAGCTCCGTCGTAGTCATCCCTTGGACTCAGCCAAGCAGGAAGCCTTTTTCAAACGCGTGCAGACCCTCGCGCAGAGTCTCATCGATCTGGTCAATCTGGCGAGCGAAAGCGGCGACAGCGCTTTAATCGGGCGCTTGGGGTCTCTCAGAGGGTACGTACGGCAGAGTCTGCTTCAGGAGCTTCGAGATAGTATCGACTATTGGAAACAATCCACATCTGCGAGCGTCCCATTGTGGGTGTATCAAGATATGCTGGACCCTTTACGTACCCTGGATGTATTCATGAGGGATCAGCAGTGGGAAGATTCTACATATGAGCCGGGAAAGTACTCTGAGATCTTCTTCACGTTGAGCACATTGACCAAGACTTGTGTAAGGGATGTTGAACGCCTTCCGACGCCCAAGATTGCAACTCAAATCACGGTGCATATTACACGTAGCGCAGGAGATTCATCCTCGCAAAATGACTATGACACCTTGTTCGAGTTCCGCCATAAGAGCGTCAATGCGAATTACACCGCTGCACCGAGTTCCGGAAGCTTGGACGAAAGCACAGCAGAGGTGATGTCCAAGGACCACAATATGACCGGGTGCTACGTGAACTCCCAGGCGAGTTCTGTATGCGAAGTCCTCCATGACTGGATGGAGGCCCCCGCGAACAGAACTCGAGTCCGTCGGTCACTTCTTGAAGCGACGAACGATACGTTCCAGGCTATCTTCCGTGGACTCAACGAGAGCCATGGTATTAGCAGTAATGATGGAAGCCCTTCGATTGAGGCCCCGCTTCCAGCGGATTCATCCGAGGGGCTCGACCCCGTCGAGGCTCTTAGGAAAAGTGCTGAGAAGCGTCGAATTGCCTCATTTGCTTTCGCTTCGGCCCTGAGTTCAAACCCAGAGATAGTGAGTGACTTACCTCTGATCAAATCAATGCGAATCCCTATTCGTTCACTAAGTTGGCTACATCTCTTCCGTCGTCCTTGCAGTTGGCGACCTACAACCAAGAAGAAATCATTACCCTAAGGAACCGAATGGGTGAAGCGATGCTGGCGGTCAGCGTCCTGTCTTTCATCCCCGACGATCAGATCTCTCATATCTCAGGATATACCGATGAACCAACTCAGGGACGAATCCTTGCCACTACGACCCAAGTCCGATAGCGGAATGCCCGCAGGACCTTCGAATGGGTAGTTTGTGCCGGGAAAGATCTGCTGCCGAGGCAGACAGTCCCTCTCCCTTGTGTTCTCTACTCTCCTAGAATCATCCACCCTTTCTGTCTCACTTGCTTCCGGTATCTTGGAGGAGAGGTCCTTGTATCTTTTTGTATGTCTATAATGCCTCGAAGATGTTTCGCTTGATTGCGCAGAATCGCACACCGGTCGACGACCACAAGCCAGTGTTTCGGTCCATCCCGTCTGCAGACACAGTGTCATAGGCACGAGGCAGACGCAGCATGTGGCTCGACTACAAGATATGGTTATAGAATACCTGATTACCTAAGCTTCCGTCTCGCTTCCGCGGCGTTCTCACCTGGGTGCGCTCAAATTCAACTACCTTTTGCACGCCAGTCCGAACGACCTCTTCATCGATTCATGACGCACACTTCCTAATCTCCTATAGTCTAAATAACACAACTACGCAACCTACATCCATTTCACGATGATCGAAGTTGAAGAGGTTCGAGGCGCGGGATATTGCGCGTGCAGCTTTGCCCCATAACAGATCAGACGATTGGTGTAGTGATACCCAGTATGGTACTTAGTTAGAGCATGCACATATGACATAATGTGACTGCTCAGCTTCTCGCTCG